>JAJHSJ010000003.1:77325402-77580686 GCA_021015155.1 Magnolia officinalis
AGTAATTCTTTTTCAATATGCGAATGCGATTTTTAACATTGTCATTATTGATCTTGAGGCCTAACTGCAACCTCATATTGTCAACGACTCCTGTATAAGATTTTTTTTTAAAGCCAACACCACTTTTTCGTCCTGTAAGGACTAGCTCCATTGGTCCATCGATTAGGATGTTGTACATATTATCCGTCCAACGAAGAACACCCCCGTATGATTGGTCCTCAAGTGATCTATTCATGAATAGAAATCACCCGAGGATCCCACAGAGATCCCGAATAGAAATCTCGAGTGAAATCGGCGATCACCCACCAGTACCCCATGGAGATCTCCCATAAAGCATACCATGAACAGATCACCTGAGGACTAGTCTTATGGGAGTGTTCTCCGTTGGACGGATGATATGGACGGCATCCTAATCGATGGACTGATGGAACTGATCCTTACAGGACGAAAAAGTGGTGCTAGTTTGAAAAAGAATCTTATACGGGAGTCGTTGACAACATGAGGTTGAAGTTAGGCCTCAAGATCAATAATGGCAACGCTAAAAATCGCATTCGCACAGTGAAAAAGAATTACTTCACTGTCAGAGATCTGCGCAGTGCATCTGGATTTGGATGGGACCTTGACTTACAAGTTGTCGTCGCTTTAGAGGAAGTATGGATGGACAATGTTAAGGTATAATTAGAATTAAGTTAAAATTCATCATGCCTTTGCAATATTAATGACTAATTGTTTTTGTATTGTTACTAGTCTCATCCAGATGCTGCTCAATTTATGGCAAACCAATGCCAAGGTACGATGATCTTGAGTATATATTCGGAAACGACAGGGCTACCAGTAAAGCATGTGTCACTGACAACTTCCCTCCCGGCACTGCCACTCGATGGAGAGACATCGAGGTTTCGTCTACCCACACAGTCGATCTGAATGATAATATTAACATTATATCTTCTGAAGATCTTGGCGACACCGCACCAGAAATCCATTGGTCTTACGACAGCCGTAGATGCAACAATATTCCTAATCCGACTCCGACGCAGAATGAAAATGCCTCAGGTAACACAAATTCCACGGTTAATTGTAAGAAGAGACCGAGAGTGGAGCGACCGGTTGATATGATTGGCACTGAGATGGTCGATATTGGGAAAGCGATGAAGTCAATTACGATTTCAATCGACAAGGGTAAGAAATTTGGTTGGATGTTACAGATTATACTAGCTTTAGAAGAGTTGGAGGGACTGACGGCTGATGAGGTACTATGGGTGACGAAATTGCTATCTAAAGAGGAATCATATGGGGTCGCGTTCCTTAACTTTGCCAAAGAAAAGAGAATTTCATTAGTACGAATGTTGCTGAATAGGGATGGACCCCACATCTGAAGGAACATTATGTCTAGCTTGACTATCGAATCAGTCATTCGTAGGCTTTGCATTTTGGACAATATTTAATTATAAAACATTTTAGACATATATAACTTTGGATAGGATGCTTATATTTTGGACCACTTTTAGACATAATTCTCACGTCGATATTTGAACACATAAAATGCATTGACATACATAGTTGGTTGGATCTTCTTGTAGTTTAATCATGTGATGTTTTGTTATCTATTTGAATTACATGCAGATTTAACTTACGTGCAAGTCACGGTGGCAGTTGTTACGGTCAAATATTACCCGGTATGTAACTACTTATAATTATGGATAATCTAACGATGAATAATGACTTCTTCTTTTCAACAAATGGCTAAATTCTACGTGTTGTTCGTAGGAAGACAACCAAAAATATATTACACTTGGGAGGAATGTAAGGTCCAAGCTGAGGGGTACAACCATGCTTGCTTCAGGTCATACAAGGATGCGGATGAGTCGTTTCTTGCATGGAGCGCATTCATAGGTGATGTCGTACCGAATCAGGCAGGCGTTGGTGTTGACGAGGCGTTCGGTTACTATTTCGCACCTGATATGCCTACTCCCATGATACCAGCAACGACACGTACATGCAACCCGTGAACTGATTGCTGTGTGGCTGTAGTGACTTTGATCGTGACTCGACCTTGGTTTTGTTTATTGTTTTCAGTGTTGCTATTATAGTTATGGTATTTCAACTAAGGTGCTCTATCGTCGATGCTTCTAGTCGATGGATGCATCATAGTACTTTTACAGGAGTGGTCCAATAGCTTTACTATATAGGGTAGATCCATGGACCATTTGTAATTTTGGACGGGTGGTTTTTTGGTTTACTTGGGAAAGTGACTTTGACATTTGGTGATTGCCATGCATTAGTTGTACGAATTACAACCCATGAAACTCATATGGATACAACCGGAATTCATCAAGTATGTACGGAATGGGGGAATAAGCGCATTACGCACACCAGCTTGAGAATCACCTGATTCCTCCATAAAACGTGCGTTGGCCCCTGGAACAGTTTCAACGGTGGGTGTCATTATCACTGCTGCTTACTTTGGTGTGTTCCAATTTGACCATTGATTTTTAATATTGGCCTAATTGGATCAATCAATGGCAAAGACTACCAAACATCTTATGGGCCCATGTAAGATAATGTATCAAAGGTGTGGCCTACATCTACTTGGACCATTCCTCATGTGGACCCAACAATTGTCTGATTAGAACACGTAGGCAAATCTTAAAAAGCTACTATTTAGTCCGAGCCTACATTTTCTCGGATATAGAATGACTATTGACATGAAATGGTTACCAAATACGCCCTTGCAAGTTTATGGTGACTTTTACTCAAATTGTCATACAGTCGTAGATAGGAGTTTTCTATAGGAACACCAAAACTATCACTGGCCCACAAACATTTATTAAGGACAGAATCTGACCTGACTCTTTTATGGGCTTACATCAGAAGTATGGCCCACTAAAATGTTAAAAAAGAAAGCCCATGCATGCAATGGTCCCTTGATTTACCAATAGGACTAAAAATGGAATTAGGTGCTTGGTAACCTAAATTGTTTTCAAATATCATGAAATGATTACTTCTCAAATTATGAAAAAAATATATCTATAAAAAGGCCCTTGCTTTTTGAGTGTTTTACTATCACCACCTTTGACTTGAAAGTGACTGCCAAATAGCCTTCGAAGTTTAAATCATAGTTCAAAAACTTGCATGGTTGATGCAATGGAAAATAAGTTCTGAAAACTTAAAAAGCGTTGAATTATAATATTGAAATAATTTTAAGGATATTTTAATTAAAATCAAAAGAAATTTTAAGGCATCACCACTTTCAGCATTCAACCTTGAGCATAAGTGAAGGGAGGGGAGCTGCTGGGACTAGACTGCGTACTGAGTAAACTCTGTGGGGCCCACTGTAATTTATGTCTTTTATCTATGCTGTCCATCTATTTTACCCTATAATTTTATGGCATAAGCCCAAAATTGAAGCATATCCAAAGTTCAAGTAGACCACACCACAGGAAAACAGTGTGAATTGAATGCCTACCATCGAAAACTTTTTGGGACCACAGAAGTTTTAGATCAAGCTGATAGTTCTATTTTCCCCTCATCCATATCGGGGTGATCTTATGAATATGTTGGATGACAAATAAACATCAGTGTAGGCCCTAGTAAGGTTTCAACGGTGGATATCATTATTCCCAATGTTTTCTGTGGTATGGTCCACTTGAGCTTTTTGCATATGCTTTAATTTTGGGCCTGTCCACTTGATCTGGAAAAAATGGATGGACAGCATGGATAAGACACACATCCATGGTGGCCCTACATAGTTTACAAGTGTAATGAGTTACTCCGTGCATAATCGTTGTCCGAAAGAAGGAAGCGGATTGGCTACTCCCCTGCCGCCAGCCATTGGCTGATGGTCGGTGCTCTGTGGGCCCTACCATGATGTATGTGTTTCATCCATGCCGTCCATCTATTTTTATAGATCATTTTATGATATGAAAGAAAAAATGAGGTATATCTCAATCTCGAGTGGACCACATTACGGAAACAGTGTTGAATGAATGTTGACCATTAAAAATGTTTTGGGCCCATAAAAGTTTTGAATCAATCTGATATTTATTTTTTTCCCTCCATCTGGGTCTTTATAACCTAATCAACAGATTGGATGTCAAATAAACAGTACAGTGGGCCTTAGGATGATTTTAATGGTGGATATCCAATCATTATTGTTTTCCTGTGGTGTGGTCCACCTAAGATTTATATCCTATCATTTTTTGTATCAATCCCTAAAATGATATGTAAATAATGGATGAACGGAATGGATGAAACACATACATCATGGTGGGCCCACAGAGCACGGACCATCAGCCACAGTGCTAGTGTCAGGTAGGGGTGCACATTGAACCGGTAGAACCGTGGAACCGGAACGGAACTGACCAAACGGTCTAGTTTGATTCAGTTCTAGAGTACACCGGTTCCGGTTCCGGTTACAAAAATTAAAGGACCGATTACATCGGTTCGGTTCTCGGTTTAGGGGTATGTAGAACCGAACTGAACCGTGAACCGATCCGTAGAACCGAACTGTGGAACCGAACTTGGAATCGAACCAAGAACACTTTGATTGTTTCCATATTTGACTCATGGTTTATGGTTTACAATGCATCATTTGATTGTTTTTATAAATGTATTTTTGCATGCCTTATACAATATCTAAACCATTTATCAAATGAATCACAACACGAATTGACATGGACGAAATTATAAAATAAAAGATGCGATTGGGCTAGATTATAAAAAGCCCAGAACCGTGGAACCGATCCGGAACCAAACCAGTTTTAACGGTCCGGTTCTAGTTCCGAATATCCTAGAACCGTTAGGAACGGTTCGGTTCCGGTTTCACCCTAGAACCGGACCGAACCGACCCGTGTGCACCCCTAGTGTCAGGGGGAGTAGCCAATCTGTCTCCGATTGGCTGGTGAACCACACATCAGCTATATAGCTGGTGTATTGACGTCAGCAAATTCTATGGGTCCCATCATCAGGTATGTGTTATATCCAAACTGGCCATCCATTTTGTGAGCTCGTCGTAAGACTTGAGACGAAAAATAAGACAGATATAACGATCAAGTGGACCACACTGGAAAAAGCAGTGGGGAATTGAACGTTTGCCATTGAAACCCTTTTTGGGTTCACGGAAGTTTTGGATCAACATGAAATTTGTTTTTCCTCCTCATCCAGGTCTTTGTGATCTTATGAACAGATTTGGATGGAAAATAAATGTTATGGTGGGCGCTACGAAATTTTTAACGGTGAAAATCATAATCTCCGCTGCTTTTTATGGTGTGGTCCAGTTAATCTTTGGATATGATTAATTTTTTGGATAGTACTCTAAAATGATCTCGAAAAATGGATGAACGGTGTGGATATAATAAATACATCATTGTGGGCCCATGTAAGTTTGATCTCCTTTGAACCGTATAACTGAGCTCGAGGAGGGTCAGCGTTCATCTTCGCACGACATGTACACCATCCAATTGGCTTCCCCGAAAAAACACCTATATTTTTAGTAAAAATTAATTTAAATACTGAATAAGTTAGATTTATAAAAATTTTAATTAATAAAATTTACTTAAAATATCAAATTTTAGTGATAAGTGTTAAAAATAAGTTTTATCAAATGACCTTAATTAAGTCTACCTGACTGGGAGGTTGCTAAGTAATGCGGTGATGTATCCCACCACATGTGGGTTGCTAGTTTTGCTATTTTGTATGCTTTGTCACAATATTTATTAATTTTAAATATTATTACTAATTTAAATATTTTTTTTATTTAATTACAATGGATTTCATATCCACGGCAAAGCTTTACCCCCAAAGCTCTACAATGCTATGTAGGGTTGTACACGAACCGAGCTAGCTCGGTTAGCTCGCTCGATTCGACTCGGTTTGAAGCTGAGTTCGAGCCGAGTTCGAGCTGGCCCCAGCTCGACTCGACTTGAATTGAATCCAGCTCAAATCGAACTCGGATCGAACTAGTTTGGTGACTCGGTTACATTGATATTGATGTTGCTCACTAACAGTTTGATGAAATGACTCAACGAAGCATGGCTGGTGGCAAGGAAGGTATGTACATGAAATAAATGTTGCGCAGCACGCCAACAACGCAGTGAGCCTAGATCCAATCTCAGGCCTCACCCACAAACGATAAACAGGAAGAAATATAAACTAGAAACAGATCAAAGCAATCCAAAACAAACCACAAGTTAAGATATACGTGGAAAAACCCCAATCTATGGTAAAAAACCACGGATGCTAACTTCCACTATGAAGAATGAAGATTACAAGGCAATATACTAACCTCTCCCTTGGAAGTACAGTGAAAACCCCTTGCCCACACCTTAGAAATATTTCCCAATATTCACCTTAACCCTAGAATAGCCCTAGGGACCCCAATTTATAGTTTTGGCAACTTTCCTTTCCGCATCCCAGTTGCGAAAGGACTTACGACGCGAAATCCGCAAAACTCCTTTCCGCACCCCAGTTGCAAAAGGACTTGCGACACGAAATCCGCGAAACTCTTTTTCGCAACCCAGTTGCGAAAGGGCTTGCGACACGAAATCCGTGCATGTGGCTCCACTTCTCAACAATCTCCCACTTGGAGACACATCGTCATAAACCTTTGTCTTCTTCATCCGGAGTGTACCACCTCCCCGTCTTCAAGCCTGAAGACCAATCAAAGCTGAACAGAGCTTCAGCTTCTCTCGTGTGACCGCCTTGGTCAACATATCCGCAGGATTCTCACTTGTATGAATCTTCTCCTGAGCAATCGATCCATCTTCCAGTAACAAACGTATGAAGTGATATCTGATAGCAATATGCTTGGTCCTTGAATGAAAGACTGAATTCTTGGCCAAGTGTATTGCACTCTGACTGTCACTGTACAGTTTGCAATCTGATTGCTTCTTACCCAACTCTTCCATGAAACCTTGCATCCACACCATCTCCTTGCATGCTTTTGTAGCCGCAACATATTCTGCTTCTATCGTACTGATAGATACTATCTTCTGTAATTGAGAGACCCAACTGACTGCAGCACTACCCAGAGTAAAGACATAACCTGTAGTGGTTCTCCTGCTGTCAATATCTCCTGCCAAATCTGAATTCACGTAGCCTTGTAGCTTGATTTCTGATCCACCATAGCACAGCCCTACATCCTTAGTACCTACCAAATATCTAAGGATCCACTTCACAGCTTCCCAATGTTCCTTCCCGGGGTTATTCATGAACCTGCTAACAACTCCCACAGCTTGAGCAATGTCTGGCCTCGTGCTCACCATAGCATACATGAGACTCCCAATAGCTGATGCGTATGGGACTTTAGCCATGTAGTCCCGTTCCTCCTGCGTCTTTGCCCCTTGCTCCTTAGATAGCTTGAAGTGGTTGGCTAATAGAGTACTAACCGACTTAGCACCTCCTATATTGAATCGGTCAAGTACCTTGGCTATGTATTCTGCCTGTGACAAAATTAGTTTCTTATTTTCCCTGTCATGCTTTATCCTCATGCTTAGGATTTGTTTTACAGCTCCTAAATCCTTCATGGCAAATTCTCTAGACAGTTGTCTTTTGAGATCTGAGATGTCCTTCATGCTTGAACCAGCTACAAGCATATCATCAACGTACAGAAGAAGAATGATGTATGACATATCAAACTTCTTTAAGTAACAACAGTGGTCTGCATGACATCTCCTAAAGCCGTTTCCCGACATGAAACTGTCGAACTTCTTGTACCACTGCCTCAGGGCCTGCTTCAGGCCATATAAACTCTTCTTCGGTATGCACACCTTGTTCTCCTTTCCTGGTGTCACGTATCATGTCGGTTGATCCATATATATCTCTTCTTCAAGGTCCCCATGAAGAAAGACTGTCTTAACATCTAGCTACTATAGATGTAAGTCCTTTGTAGCCACTATACTCAAGACCATGCGAATCGTAGACATTTTCACCACAGGTGAAAATATTTCAGTGAAATTGATACCTGCCTTTTGTTGAAACCCTTTTACAATCAGTCTAGCCTTGTACCGTTTCGAACCATCGTGCTCCTCCTTCAATCTGTAAACCCACTTGTTATGAAGAGCTTTCTTACCCTTAGGTAGAGTGACTAGCTCCCATGTACGATTAGACTCAAGAGAGTCCATCTCCTCATCCATGGCCTACTCCCACTTAACCCATGTATCTGACTGTAATGCCTCTTCAAAACACTCTGGCTCACCATTATCTGTCAGCAGTAGATTATAGAAGGAGGGTGAATATCGGACCGTGGGTCTCCTCTCCCAAGTAGACCTCCTCACAACCGGTGTATGTGGCTCTGCCTCATAATGCTCCTGTGCATGATCATCCTGTGACGTTGTAACACCCGTGTCCGGTAACTCTTCCAACTCTACGAATTCCTTTTCTTCGGCCTTATTTTCCTGCACACAGCCCTTATGCATCACTTTTTCATTGAAGACTACGTCCTTGCTTCAGATGATTTTCATGTTTTCTGCATCCTAAAACCTGTAGCCAAAATCATGCTGCCCGTAGCTTATAAACGTGCACCTCCTGGACTTCGCATCCAGCTTGTTTCTATGCTCTGTATCAATGTGAACATATGAAGTGTAATCGAACACTCTGATATGTGCAAGGTTCACTTCTTTCCCAGTCCACGTTTCTTCTGGTAGCCCATCATCCAATGGTGTTGAAGGACTTCTATTGATGAGATATGGGGCAGTATTCACAGCATCTGCCCAAAAGGTCTTGGGCAACCCCGCATGTAACCTCATGCTCCTGACGCGCTCAAGGATGGTCCTGTTAATGCGCTCAGCCACACCATTTTGCTGCGGTGTCCCTGGAATCGTTTTCTAATGTTTGATTCCATTCGCTGCACAATACTCCTCAAACCTCTTATCATAATACTCTCCCCCATTGTCAGATCTGAGACAATTTACTATTTTACCTGTCTCATTTTCTACCATAACTTTCCACTTCTTAAATACATCAAATACATCAGATTTATGCTTTAAGAAATAGACCCATAGTTTTCTACTAGCATCATCAATAAAAGTAACAAAATAACGTGAGCCACTAAGGGATAACACCTGTGCCGGTCCCCACACATCAGTATGTACAAGCTCCAACAGATGTGTCTTTGGAGCGCGTCCTGTCTTTTTAAAGCTTACCCTCTTCTGCTTGCCATACACACAGTCCTTGCAGAATTCCAAGTCAATAAACTTCAGCCCTGGTAGCTTCCCTTTTGACAATAGCACTTTCATCCATTTCTCACTCATATGTCCTAGCCTTTGATGCCATAACTGCCCATTCACTCCAGTTGATGCGACTGCGAGTGAACATACGATCCTGAAGTCACGTACAAAGTACCTTCTTTCTTGCCTCGAGATATCACCAAGGCACCTTTTGTGATCTTCCAGAAATCACTGGTGAATGTCGTCACATAACCGGTATCGGCCAACTACCTTACTGAGATCAGATTCCTTCTCAAACTCGGTACATGTCTGACATCCTTCAATTTCAACGTTGTTCCGTCTTTCTGAATTATATGAACGTCTCCCTTTCTAACAATACTGCATGACTCATCATCACCCAGGTAGACTCTCCCGAAGTCACCTGATACATAGTTACGCAAAACTTCCTTACATGAAGTGGCATGAAACGAAGCACCCGAGTCTATAACCCAAGACTCATTCCTCGCATCAAGAGACAAGATCAACACCTCTGTGTCACTCTCCTCAGATAGATTCACTGATCTTTCCCGCCTTGAGAGCTTCCTTCTTGTTTCTTAAGCGCCCTGCAATCACGTTTCATGTGCCCCTTCTTGCCGCAATGTCAACACCCATCTTTGTCTTTCGGTCCCTTGGACTTCTTCCTCGACTTAGAACGCCTGTGTTTATTGTCTCCTTTGTTCAGCGATCTTCCTCTTCCTTCAACGTTTAGAGCATTCCCTGAATCCCCTGAAACTCCTGATGCCTTTCTTCTAGATTCTTCGCTGAGAATTAGACCGGCCACATCATCAAATTTCACCTTTGTCGACCCTGAAGAATTGCTCACAGCAATCACCAAACCATCTCATCTGTCTGGCAAACTGGATAAGATCAATAACACCCTGACCTCATCCTCAAAAACAATGCCAACGGATTCCAACTGGCTTGTGACTGTATTGAACTCATTTAGATGTTCAGCCACGCTCCCACCATCTGACATCTTCATGTTGAATAGCTGTTTCATAAGATGAACCTTGTTGGATGCTGAGGGTTTTTCATACATGGTGGTTAGGGCTTCCATTAATTCATTTGTAGTTTTTACCTTAGATATATTGAAGGCGACGCTCTTAAACAAAGAGAGTCGGATCGTTTCTAAAGCCTTCCTATCCAGTAAAAACCATTAATCATCTGTCATCTTTTCTGGTTTCTTCTCTATTCCTCCTAGAGGAATATAAAGGTCCTTCTGATACAGATAATCTTCTATTTGCATCTTCCAGAAGGCAAAGTTTGAACCATCAAACTTCTCAATTCTAGTTTTCCCATCTTCTGCCATCGCTCCCAATAGAACTAAACCAATAGCTCTGATACCAGTTGTTGCGCAACACGTCAACAACGCAGTGAGCCTAGATCCAATCTCAGGCCTCACCCACAAACGATAAACAGGAAGAAATATAAACTAGAAACAGATCAAAGCAATCCAAAACAAACCACAAGACAAGATATACGTGGAAAAACCCCAATCTAGGGTAAAAAATTACGGATGCAAACTTCCACTATGAAAAATGAAGATTACAAGGCAATATGCTAACCTCTCCCTTAGAAGTACAGAGAAAATCTCTTGCCCACACCTTAGAAATATTTCCCAATATTCACCTTAACCCTAGAATAGCTGTAGACACCCCACCCAGGCTTATATCTTGATTTTGTTAAGACAATCCGAGAACCATGATCATATCCTAAACCTAACCCTAATCCTAACCTAAGCCATCAGGAATCATCATTCAATCCAGACCATGTCCAAAATCGACCTATTTCTCGAATCATTTTCGGGTAACCATCTAGCCGACTTCAAGCCATTTAGAGCCAAATGTCCAAAAGGAACTTTGTTTCAATCTAAGGACCCAAAAAAGGACTCACCAGATGAATTTCGAGGAAAACCGTACCGAGGTGGTAATCGGATTACCGCCGGCGGTAGTCAAATTACCGCTTCCTCCCAAAAAATGCGCACGGAGCCAGTCACACGAGTTCCGGACTCAACCAGGTCCGGGCGGTAGTCGGACTACCGCCGGCGGTTATCGGATTACCGCCGGCGGTAATCGGAATTCCGCCGCGTGCGGCCGGAGCAGGGACAGCTGTCCCAGCATCCAAAGTCAACTCTTCCTGGAATTTACCCCTCCCATCTCCACTATTTACAGTTTTACCGGCCTCCATAGCTAATGGGAGCATGCCATGTGACATCTCTCTCCTCTCCACCAACCACCATATGCCACATCAGCATTTGCCCTCCTCTTATCCCCTATTTACCAAACAACCATTGGAAAGGGCTATAAATAGCCCCCTCCCCTTTCATTTTCACACATGGAGAGAAGCCACCAAGGGAGGGAGAGAGAGAAAGAGAGAGTGAGAGAGAAAGAGTGAGTGAGGAAGAGAGTGAGGAAAAGGGAAGGAGCTCCCAAACCCTCCAAGTTCTGACTTTTCCAGCTACCCCCTAGCCCTCCTCTCAACTCTTCCAACCCATAAGCCTAACCCAGTTTGATCATGGTTCAATCAACATTTTAGCCTACTCAAGAATCAAGCCAAAGATCCATCATCCTACAAGCATTCATCATAATATCTATTCCCTTCTCAACCCCCCTGCTTCTCTAGATCTCTAGTGGACGTATGCTCTGTGACTTGCCGTACATCGGATTCTGTCACATCAGAAATTCCTAGTGATCTAGTCCACTTTTCTTATCTCTTTGCATAAGCATCATCACATCCGTCCTCTAGACACATTGTCGGACGTATGCTCTGTAGCCTGCCGAAATACTCGGATCTTGCTACATCAGAAATCCACGTGTGACTAGTCCCCTCATGACCATAGTATCATCATCATCCCTTGAGATTATTTTACCACACTAAGTCGAGACCGTACACTTGTACGGGCAGAGAGGGTGCCTAACACCTTCTCTCTTTGTAACCGAGGTCCCTTACCCAGAATCCCGAATCGTAGACCAGGAGTCAATCTAAGGTCGGAGAATCTTCGGATTTCTCCAACCTTACGTATTCCGTGGTTCTAGCCGACCGCGGGATTCTGAGATCATTCGGCTAGTGGCGACTCCAACAATCATAAGTCAGCTTAATCACCCCCAACATCCCCATAACACCAACATTTTATAGCAACAACGTGAACAACGTGGACGCCGATTTTTCAGTGTCTACAGAATGGCGACTCCACTGGGGATGAGTCTAGAACGCACTAGTTAAGGCCCGACTCGACAACGTGTGGTATACTAATCTTAAGGAACATTCATCATCGCATTCATACAAAAAAAAAATCTCTTTGGCTTACACTTGCCTAGGTAAAGATCCGGACCATGACCACTCGATCCCGTGCAGCCATGACATCTCAAGCGACCCATGAAGAAGAGCCGGCACCCCAACCAGTTCCTGAAATATCCGAACCTGCACCCGCACCCGCACCCATGCTTACACCCGTACCCTTACCTCCGACAGATTTGCCAACCGACGTCGCCACACAAGAGCTACTACTCCGAACAATGCAAGAGTTACTGCTTCGCCTGGTGCCAAGTGTCACACCGAATACACAGATGACCCAGCCTAGTGTGCAGAACAGCTCACTCCCTCAAACTCCTTTTGCCTTCTCTCTCATTCCTCCAGCAAATCCTGTGCTCCCTCTCCCAGAAGAATCAGCACAAGACCAACAACAGCAAGCAATCGGGAGCAACCCTCCCCCACATCTCTACTCAACACATCACAACAATCCGGTCACAGCACATGCAAATCACAGACAAGAACTGGCGGATGCCCATGAAGGGGGCCAGTTTCGAGTCCAGCTCACTCCCCCTAACGGGAGTAACATCTCGGAATTGGCAAATACCCCAGGCGGGAGCCATTTCCGAACATCCCACCCTCCTCCGAAAGGGAGTGGTGTTCAATTCCAGCTACCTCCTGCCACTAGGAGTCCACCTTCTTTCCATCAAACCCCCATTCTGGATCCATATGAAGAGGAAGCAGCACAAGCCCTACAGCAAGGGGCAAGATACCCGCAGCAAAGTAAGTCAGAGATTGAGGAGTTACGAGAGCAACTACAAATGATGCAAAACCAGCTACAAAGGCAGCAAGAAGGGGATCATCCATCCACCAAATTCAGGGACTTATGTCCCTTTCCAGATGCTCGAGTGCCTCCAAACTTTGAGGTACCCAAATTTAAAAGGTATGATGGTATGGGGTGTCCCATGGACCATTTAAGAGCATTCTGTGGAGAGCTAAATACTCTGGCAGGTAATGACGGAGCATTGATTCGTTTGTTTCAAAAATCCTTGAAAGGCGATGCGTTAGATTGGTACACGTCATTAGACTACCATCGAATTAAGACTTGGGAACAACTTTCTCAAGCTTTTATTGATCGTTTCGTGTACAATCTTAATGTAGCGCCCAAAAGGGCGGATCTTGCTGCCTTAATGCAGAGGGATGATGAGTCATTGTCAGCTTACGTTGGACGGTGGCGAGCAATGGCCGCTAGAATGAAAACACCCATTGATGACGAAGAGCAAATCTACATGATCATCCACTCGGCAAACCCGAGTATCTCTGGATACCTCGTCTTCTATCCATATGCCAACTTTACCCAACTCATCCGTGCTGGGGAACGAGTCGAAGCCGGAATAAGGGCTGGGACAATCTCCCCCTAGTGGCCTCATCAGGCCTCGCCAGTACAACGGATAGTGGAAGGAAGGCTTACTGGATACGAGAATGGTAACAGAAGTGTTCCTGACCTCCATCCAACAGAAGAAGACAATCTTGTCGCCTCTACCCAAGGTGCTCAATTCGCTCCTCAAGAAGGACAATGGCAACAACAACAGCAAAGAGAGATTCCTCAGTACCCCAATCATGGTCAGCAGATGAGGATGGCTCGGGAACTTAGGCAGTTTACACCGATAGCCCAAACTTACAGTGAGATACTAGCCACGCTAGTCCAAAGGCAAATACTTACACCGCTACTGCCTAGGCTCCCACCAAACCCTCTGCCACCAAATTATAATGAGAATGAGTACTGTGCATACCACCAATCCCGAGGCCACACAACAGACCGTTGTTTAGCCCTGAAACATGTGGTCCAAGATCTGATTGACAACCAAACGATTGTGGTTACCTCTCCTGCTGTTGCCACCACCAATTACACCCTCCAGAATCCCCTGCCGCTGTATCAAGCAAGCCCCACCTTATTGGGCACCCCTGCCACTAATATCATTCAAGGAGAATCGCCTTGCCATCCAGTTCAATGCATCCATTCAATCACTGTCAGCCCAACAACGATACCCCCAAGTCTACAAGGGGCACACCCTGCCAGTCGAATCTCTTCACTCTCAAATATGCAACGGGCATCTCCATCCGGTCCAGTCTCTATGCCCCCAAGTCTATAAGGGGCACACCCTGCCAGTCCAATCTCTTCGCTCTTAAATATGCAAGGGGCATCTCCAGCCGATCCAATCTCCGTGCCCTCAGAGCCACCCCCAATCAATTTAATACATACATCCTCTGTCTCGCAAGGGGCACCATCTGCCTATCCGACCCTTGCTCCAACTGTCATGCTCCAAGAGAAATCTCCTTCCCTGATCAACATACCACATGCCCTAGCAAAATTAGGGCCCAGCTTCAATCATGTGTTAACTTTTCAAGAAGGACATTCTACTGCTCAAAGGGATTTGCCTAGCTCTACTCAGTCTTCAATCCTCCAAGAGAAGAGTGTGGTTCCCGCCTCTAGGAAACAAGTCGAGGAAGAGATTGAAGTCAAGATTTTGATTAGTCCCAAAACATCAACTATCACTTTTCAGGTCTTTGACATCACAGCTTCATTTCACCTCCTCCCTGATCAGTCTTGGATTCATAGAGTCAAGGCTCTCTCTTCAACTCTTCACCAAAAGGCCAAATACATTTTCAGAGACAAGGCGCCGACCATTCTGGATGATCCCAAACAAATCTTTCCGACGGAAGCAGTCAACCGTCGAGAACTGGATATCCCGATCACAGACATACAATGCTTCGATGAAGATATCCCATACTATAGTCTTGAGTTCGAGACTGCGAATTGCATACCTCTTGCATGTCCCATCGGATCAAACTATGTCTTCCCTTCAGTCGAGCACCAACATTTTTATTATCAGCTCGAATATCAAGAAAATGCAAGCATGACAGGACTGGGATATCAGCCTCCTAAGGATGAGAGAGCAAAGCACAAATGTATCGGAGGAGAGCAAACTTGGCAAGAGGAAGTCGATCCCTTCATCCACACATCAATCAGATCCATCAGAGAAGGGATCATCCATCTGATTGGCAGGCCAAGATCCACCTTGGAGGATCAAATGAGCCCAACTGGGCTGTTTGGAAATGACTCGGGCAAGGGGCAAGAATTGCCTCTGATTGACTGGACCACAGTCTGGGTCCCACCTGAGCAGGAAGAATCCAAAGACTCACAATGCATCGAGGATGAGCTGAGGAAAGTGACATCCAACACCAACTCAGAGCCCAATCCCAAACTCATCACGACATTTGGGCACGACAATGAGGGCCCACCTATTGATCCGTCTGGCCCTGCCTCCTAAGGGGAGGGAGTGCAGGGCAATAGCTGGTTCGCAGTCCCCAAGACGGCATAATAAAAGAAAATAGTGTTTGGCTCCTTGAATAGAATCAGGCAATCCCTGGTTCTCATCGCCGTCTTTCTCAAAAAAAAATCAAAAACAAAAAATCAGAAAATTCCCAAAAGCCAAAAAATTAGATATTTTCAAAATGCCAAAAAAAAAATTCAGATACTTGTCAAAATCCAAAAAAAAAAAAAATTCAAAAATTTTCAAAAAAGCTAAAAACATTAGATATTTTCGAAATGCCAAAAAATTCAGATACTTGTCAAAATCCAAAAAAAACAACAGAAATTTCTCAAAACACAAAAACAATAGAAAATCCTTCAAAACTCACAAGCAATAATGTGCCAAATGCGTCTGTTACAACACCCGAGTTTAAAGTCGACTCATATGATTTCAATCTAGAGTTAGACTTCAAACTCATGGGTTTGAACGAAGCACAGGATGTGGAAAATGATGATCCAACTCTCGAGCTAGAGGATTCCCTCTGAAAGTTCGAGGCAAAGGCCAATGTCGTCACGGATAATTTTGAAATTGTGAACTTGGGATCCTTTGAGCTCCTTAGAACAGTACGTATCAAGAGATTATCGCCTCTTGAATACAAGCAGAGGATGACAGAATTCTCAAGGCCAGGGCTATCCAACCTCGCATTCTCCTATGAAGCCTTACCCAGATCGAATGAAGAACTAGTCATATGCCATCTGCTATGAAGCCTGAAGTCGAGTCCAGCAAAGCTGTCAAGATCACGTCTGAAGTCCACGACGAAGTCCTACTAATGAACGATGGAGATAAGTTATTGTGGCATGTCAGGAAGTGCTTCAAGTATTCGAAGCTTGCATAACGGATCCATTCGCATGTTTTGAGTCTTTATAACCCGGTAACACCCTAACCCTCTTTCATTATGGGGTGTGGACATCATCGAAAGAATGAACCCAAAGGCATCCAATGGTCATGAGTGCATTCTCGTGGCAGACAAAAGCAGGCGGCAACAACATCCTACATCATGGATACAAATGAAGCAAGAAGTCAAGGAAAATGATTGGTGGTAAGCTCGATGCAACCAACTACATCTCGAAGACATAAAGCAAAACGACAAATAAGTCTGAAAGAAAGGTTAGCAACATGGTAATCATGCACATCTTATCATTGAGCCTACTACATTCAGGGAGCAACTCCAGGCCATCCTGAGATGGTCCGCTGATCATCCGCGAGGTTCTTCCGGGAGGTGCCCTTCGTCTCACCATCATTAGGGGCAAAGATCTTTCAGGACCCATCAACGCCGACAACGTCTATCATGAGTAATCCTACTTGACTATGTCAACAGCTACAAACGTAAAGCTAAAGTCAAACGACAAAAGGTTAGCATCCTGAGGTACATTCCATCATCATTCCTTCCCTCCAATAAGTGTTCCAGAAAATAAAGGGTTAAAAAAAAGAAAAGAAAAAAGAAGAAGATGAAGATGAAGAATTTAAAAAAAAAAAAAAAAAAAAAATGGACGGATAAAGCGCGCAGTAAAAAAAAAAAAAAAAAAAAAAAAAAAAAAAAAGAGTCGAACCCAATGAGTGAGAACACAATTCACCATCCCATTGCCCCTCAGGATAGTTTAACCTAATGTCAACAGCTTCACGGTCATGATTGAAGACAAAGTCAGGTAGCCCACCAATTGGTTGCCAATGAATGGAGTCTAGCCTCCCGCCTTTGTACAAGAAAAAGAGAAATCAAAAGAAAAATAACATGCCTAAGCAAAATGGGCGAGGTGAAAACCCGAAAGGGCGCCTCGAGTAAAAACAACGGGCATGTAGCGGACTTGGTGAAAACCTGAAAAGGCACCAAGGGTAAAAAGAGCACAGCTGCCAAGGGCAGCAAGAGCAAAAACTCGGGACATGGTGAAAATCCGAAAGGACGCCATGGGTAAAAATGACGAGAAGGCCGGTCGTGGTGAAAACCTGAAAAGGCGCTATGAGCAAAAATGGCTAGAAAAGAAAAAGAAAAAATAAAAGTGTAGGTACAGGAGAAGCCAAGGCAACAAACAAAGTGAAGAAGCACAAGATAAGTCCCGGATCAGAATTCTGTCAGACTCTACCTAAATCCAAGGGGCATGATCCTAGTATACGCTACTCTCAGGGAACCGAGATCCCTGGTAAACAACTCAGAATACCAGATTCGACGTGGGCTAAGTTCAATATTCTGATCTCAATCATCCAAAGCACAAATCCAAAAGCAAACACTGGTCAATTTGGCACAAATAAAATTTTATTTTCTGTGAAAATCTTTTTACCAGTACTTTGTTTTCTTTCTTCATAAAAACAAAAACAAAATAAAATTTTCTCATGCATACGGGACAAGCAGATGATCAACATCGGGAACTACAGGTAAGCCCCAACCTCTCATGTAGCGATAATCTCTGCCTGAACCCCTCTACCTTCATGCGCAGATAGAAGATCTCATCCCTCTCCAGACGGTGTGCCGCGAACATGCTATCATCATACCGCCGACGAGCCATATCCTCACAAGTATGGCAAAGGACAGTGATCTTGGAGATCAGGTGACCATGTGTGGTCAGCAAGAAGGATGGATCGACGAAAGGGCGCTCCCAAAGGCCTCAAAAGAATCGATAACACAAGAGGAAGACGAAGCAGAGTCATCCACACCATCCATAGCCATCCTCTCATCCATCAAGCCATCCACACCATTCATAGCCATCCTCCCATCCATCAAGCCATCCACACCACCTATATCCATCCTCCCATCAATCAAGCCATCCCCACCATCCATAGCCATCCCTCCATCAATCAAACCATCCACTCCCATCAGCCCATTAGTAAGAACAGGATCCAAGCTATAAATGGTGTTCATTCCTTCAAGAGGGCCCATCACTACTCCATCTACCCCCATCAATCCACCCATAAATCCCTCATCATTTATGGAGCTACCCACCTTTTCACCATCCATAGACCCACCTAACCCATCATCATGATTGGCCATGATGAATCAGAAAAGGAGAAAGGAACAAGGGATGGATGAGACAAAGAAGAAAGGACAAAATAGAGACAAAAGGAACGATCAGAGAGCGGACGGACGAGAATATCGGAGGAAGGGACAAAGGGAATGAACAGAGAACAGGGCTTGCTGGAAGAAAGGATAGACGAGGGCGGTAATCCGATTACCGCTAGCGGTACTCGGAGTACCGTTTCAGAACAGAGGTGTCATCACTGAATCACTGCGGCACCTGACAGGAGGAGCAGCATGGGCAAATGTCAACGGGCGGTAATCCGACTACCGCCGGCGGCAGTCCGATTACCGCCCGGGCCCACTTTCAGGCAAAACTCGGACAGGGCCCACTTCAGAAGGCTTGGACTACAGAACGTACCTCCATATATGAGAATGAGATCGCATAAATGATCAAAAGATGGTCCAAGAAGGCAACAGCCCGGGCCCATCTTCCAAGGCCCATTTCCAAAAAAAAAAATTCGCAGGCCCACTTCAAAAAACCCATCTCAAGGCCCAAGCCCATTTCAAAAGTCCAGGCCCATCTTCCAAGGCCCATTTCCAAAAATTCTAAAAAAAAAATTTTCAAAATCCCAAAAAAATTCCAAAAATTCCAAAAATTCCAAAAATCCCCAAAATTTCCAAAAAAAATTCCAAAAAAATCCCAAAAATTCCAAAAAATCCCCAAAATCCCCAAAATTCCAAAAAATCCCAAAGAATTTTCAAAAATTCCAAAAATCCCAAAAAAACATATCCAAAGTCTTCAAAAATCTCAAAAATCTCAAAAAAATACCAAGTAACTCTAAAATAAATCCCCAGTAAGTATAGGCCCAAAAGGTTTGCTTCTTCTAAAAAAATTAGCCCTATTAAATTATTAGTGGAGGCCATCTGACCTTTTACAAATAAAAAAATTAGCCCCATTAATTTATTAGTGGAGGCCATCTGACTTTCAAATAAAAACCGTTAGCCCCACCAACTCATTAGTGGAGGCAATGCGGCTGTTTACTTAACTTGCAAAAATAAAAACCGAACGACGACACCCACCCGCGAGATCGAACGGATATTTTCCAAAAAATCAAAAAATAGCTTTAAATAAAACCCTCAAGGAGCCTAGCTCCAAAGAGGATAGTTTTCAAAAACGCACGCGTCACGCAGTACACTGAGGAATCTTCCATATTCTCCAGTTGCGGACAGTGCACATAGTTAAATAAGATCCGATCTCTTCCGGTTTCCCCGAAGGACGATCGAGTCCATACATGATATATGTACGATTGGCCAGATCTCTATAACTGGGCAGTCGTAGAAATGCTATTAAGATGAGTGGATCTATCTCTGGAAAGAATAATCAAACTCAAAGTGAAGACGATCCATTGCAACTAGAGTGTCAAACTCAGCAGATTGCATGGCAAACAGATTACCTGCACATACCTAGCCCGGAATGCTCGCAAAATTTGATTGAGTCCAAGTCGGCGTAGTGAGTTCCCCGTAAGGCCGCACCAACGCGCAGGGCAGCTAACCACTTTGACGATCAAATGGAACGAACATTCCTAGGGTGATTACATAGTAAAGGAACGACAGACCTAACAGTACGGGAATCCTCGTAAAGCCGCGACAAATGCGCAGAGGCCCTTACTTTTCAGACTTACCCTCCAATGCTGTAAACAATCCGATGTGAAAGGGTTGTGATTGGTGATCCGTAAAGCCGCGACGAATGCGCAGGAGGCAATCACAACGTTTTCCTCAACCCTCGCGGTATGTGCAAGTCATCCTTTTCCAAACAGTCAACTGACAATGATACAATGGTAAGCAATAGATTTGAATCGCTACCCTTTGTTCTGACCAGAAGGGTGGGGTGTCCACTTGCTTTGACCTTCGGTTGCTTGCAACCTCGGTCAAAGAGGGGCATCTGTCGACACCCCACCCAGGCTTATATCTTGATTTTGTTAAGACAATCCGAGAACCATTATCATATCCTAAACCTGACCCTAATCCTAACCTAAGCCATCATGAATCATCATTCAATCCAGACCATGTCCAAAATCGACCTATTTCTCAAATCATTTTCGGGTAACCATCTAGCCGACTTCAAGCCATTTAGAGCCAAATGTCCAAAAGGAACTTTGTTTCAATCTAAAGACCCAAAAAAGGACTCACCAGATGAATTTCGAGGAAAACCGTACCGAGGTGATAATCGGATTACCGCCGCGGTAGTCAAATTACCGCTTCCTCCCCTCAAAAATGCGCACGGAGCCAGTCACACGAGTTCCGGACTCAACCAGGTCCGGGCGGTAGTCGGACTACCGCCGGCGGTTATCGGATTACCGCCGGCGATAATCGGAATTCCGCCGCGTGCGGCCGGAGCAGGGACAGCTATCCCAGCATCCAAAGTCAACTCTTCCTGGAATTTACCCCTCCCATCTCCACTATTTACAGTTTTACCGGCCTCCATAGCTAATGGGAGCATGCCATGTGACATCTCTCTCCTCTCCACCAACCACCATATGCCACATCAGCATTTGCCCTCCTCTTATCCCCTATTTACCAAACAACCATTGGAAAGGGCTATAAATAGCCCCCTCCCCTTTCATTTTCACACATGGAGAGAAGCCACCAAGGGAGGGAGAGAGAGAAAGAGAGAGTGAGAGAGAAAGAGTGAGTGAGGAAGAGAGTGAGGAAAAGGGAAGGAGCTCCCAAACCCTCAAGTTCTGACTTTTCCAGCTACCCCCTAGCCCTCCTCTCAACTCTTCCAACCCATAAGCCTAACCCAGTTTGATCATGGTTCAATCAACATTTTAGCCTACTCAAGAATCAAGCCAAAGATCCATCATCCTACAAGCATTCATCATGATATCTATTCCTTTCTCAACCCCCCTGCTTCTCTAGATCTCTAGTGGACGTATGCTCTGTGACTTGCCGTACATCGGATCCTGTCACATCAGAAATTCTTAGTGATCTAGTCCACTTTTCTTATCTCTTTGCATAAGCATCATCACATCCGTCCTCTAGACACATTGTCGGACGTATGCTCTGTAGCCTGCCGAAATACTCGGATCTTGCTACATCAGAAATCCACGTGTGACTAGTCCCCTCATGACCATAGTATCATCATCATCCCTTGAGATTATTTTACCATACTAAGTCGAGACCGTACACTTGTACGGGCAGAGAGGGTGCCTAACACCTTCCCTCTTTGTAACCGAGGTCCCTTACCCAGAATCCCGAATCGTAGACCAGGAGTCAATCTAAGGTCGGAGAATCTTCGGATTTCTCCAACCTTACGTATTCCGTGGTTCTAGCCGACCGCGGGATTCTGAGATCATTCGGCTAGTGGCGACTCCAACAATCATAAGTCAGCTTAATCACCCCCAACATCCCCATAACACCAACATTTTATAGCAACAACGTGAACAACGTGGACGCCGATTTTTCAGTGTCTACAATAGCCTTAGGGACCCCAATTTATAGTTTTGGCAACTTCCCTTTCTGCATCCCAGTTGCGAAAGGACTTGCGACACGAAATCCGCGAAACTCCTTTCCGCATCCCAGTTGCGAAAGGATTTGCAACACGAAATCCGCGAAACTCCTTTCCGCATCCCATTTGCGAAAGGGCTTGCGACACGAAATCCGCGCATGTGGCTCCACTTCTCAACAATAAATACCCTTTTTTCTAAGTTTTTATGTTACTTAGGTGTTTAATAAAATACCTTGAAAACCATTGCTGTTATTTCCCCATACGGTGGGATTTTGAAGTTGCAGTCCAAGTGTTTGTGGAAATGTTGCACCGGCGAACTCAGCTCGATCTTGTCTTAGCTCAGCTCGAACTGGTCCGAGCTGCTGACCGAACCGAGCTGTGCTAGCTAGTTAGGCTCGAGGACCGAGCTGTGCCAAGTTCGAGCTGAGGTCAGCTAGTGGCCAAGCCGAGTCGAGCTGAGGCCAGCTCGACTCGGTTTGACTCGATGTACACCCCTAATGCTATGTGTGGGACCCATTGTGATGTGCGTGATATTCAATCCACCCATCATCCATCATGTGCTCATGTTCTTCTAGTCAACAAAAAAATTAGGCCTTTTCAAAACTTGAGTGGGCTACACCACAGCAAACGAACGGTTAATATATAGATGCCTACTAATTAAAACCTTTCAATGTTACATGTAGATTACCATGTACATGTCATCCAGTCCATTCAATGCATCTGGCTGGGTTGAATGGACACCGGAAAAATGTACTCGCCACAGGGTCTCTGAGGGGACACTGTGATGTATGGGTTTTATCCACACCATCCATTCATTTTTTTTTCATATCATTCTAATATACAGGCTCAAAAATCAAGAAGATCAAAGGCTCAAGCGGACCATACAATGAAAAATCAGGAAGATCAAAGGCTCAGGCGGACCATACAATGAGGATTAAACACCTACCATTGAAAACTTCTTGGGGCCACGGAAGTTTTAGATCAAGCTGATATTTGTGGTGTGATCCACTTAAACTTTGGATATGCTTCAATTTTGGACTCATGCACTAAAATGAGATGGTAAAATGGATGGACGGTGTGGATAAGACATACACCATGGCAGGCCCGCAGAGTTAACTAAGCATGCTATATCCTACCTACTTTCTCCGTACGCACTCTTTTGCATCTTCATTGCCTTCCGTTCCAGTCCGAAGGTGAGCTCCACTAGGACTTGGATTTGAAAGGTTTTACATTTTAGTCTCGATTTGGAATGGTATTTTGAATATCGAACGTCCATCAGATGCATATATGTACGTTGAATGCAGACCACTGGCTGTAATCATCCTGACCTTCCATTCCTTGTACATGTGTGGCTCAGAAGATGATGAGTAGACGTTAATGAATTTTGCCTTTGCCTTAAGCATACCAAACGTAGATTGCATACGGAGTAACTCAGTACCCTGTAACTGAGTAAACTCTGTGAGGCCCACACATTATGTATATGTCTTATCTACACAGTACATTCAATTTTCAGCTCGTTTTGGGGCATGAGCCCAAAGCGGAAACATATCCAAAGCTAAAGTGGACCACACCACTGGAAATAGTGGGAATTGAACGGCCTACTTTAGAAAACTTCATGTGGGCCACATAAGTTTTAGATCAAGACTTTAGAAAACTTCATGTGGGCCACATAAGTTTTAGATCAAGCTGATATTTGTGTTTTCCCTTCATCCCTCTCTCAGTGATCTTATGAAGAGGTTGGATGACAAATAAACATCACTGTGGGCCCTGAGAAGGTTTCAACAGTCCATGTCATCATTATGTGGTGAGGTCCACTTGAGGTTTTGATGTGTTTCAATTTTTGGGCTCGTGCCATAAAATGAGCTGGAAAAATGGATGGAAGGCATGGATAAGAGAAACAAGCTGGAAAAACGGATGGACGGCATGGATAAGACAGATACATCATGTGTGACCCCACAGAGTTCTCTCTATAGCTTATTGAGTTACTCGGTACGATCCGTGTTCCAGTATACCACCACCATATCAACCTCATCCTCATCCGTACAAGATGCGAATTCCACTTTAGCACGTGCGGCACGTTTGTGTTTGGCGCATGAGGATGACACGGTCCAGATGGGTTCTGTGGGGCCCACCATAATGTATGTGTTTTATCCACACCGTCCATCCATTTTTTTTTTCAAATTATTCTAGGTGTGAGCCGAAAAATGAGTCAGATCCAAGTTTCAAGTGTAGAACACCACAGGAAGCAACGGTAACATTGACGTCACCATTGAAACCTTCCTAGGGCCATTAGGGCTATCATGATGTTTGTTTGCCATCCAACTTCTTTATATAAGGGCACATAGATCTGGATGAAGGAAAATACAACTATCAGCTCACTTTTGCGGCTCTCAAAAAGTTTTTAATAATAGGAATTCAATCCCCACCGTGTGATCCGCTTGAGTCTTGGATCTACTTCTTTTTAGCTCATAATCTAAAATTATTTTGAAAATCGGATGGCGTGGATAAAATTCATACATCACGGTGAATTCATACATCATGGTGGGCCTCATAGAGCCCCATCGGTCCTGCAATTCAATCCCCACTATATCGTCCACTTTAGCCTTCGATCCACCTCATTTTTTTAGCTTATAACCTAAAATGATTTAGAAAAATAGATGGACAGTATGGATCAAACTCATACATCATGGTGGCCCCAAACAGGCCCTATCTATCTCCTGCAATTCAATCCCATGGTATGTTCCACTTGAGCCTTAAATCTGCCTCATTTTTTAGCTCTTAGCCTAAAATGATTTTGAAAAATGGATGAACAATATTTATACTCATTTTCAATGCTCTAGCTTGGTCTAATAGAAAACAAACACATAGTGACATTATGTGTTTGACACACATAGAAGTCATACTCGCACCCAAAGAGATTTTTGGTTAGTCTTCCCCTGGTATTATGCATTCTGTTATTAATATGATGAGATGTACCATTACGTACTTAGTGTGGCTATAAAAGACCCGCAGAGAGAGAGGATCTAATCATGGATATAACAATAATATTCTCGGTGACGTCATCTCTCATAGTCTTTCTAAAATGGGAGATCTTTACAGCAATGTTTGAAGAGCTAACAATGTTCGAGATAATTTTGAATAGCAGGAGATCGGACCTCTATCCAAGCCAATTTGGCTTTGGTTTGGACCCATGTTAGAAGAGAGGGAAATATCGGTTCGGTCAGGTTCCCATTCCATACATGTAACGTCCCGTCCAACCAGCACAGTGTCCTGGGGCGTCCACGTAGGATTGTCGCAGGACCGTTCGCTTAAGCCACTCGTGGTGGGATACCATAGATAAAATCATCCAAGATTAATCCAATTTGGTAGACCAGACTGGCCATGATAGGGCTTAGTGTGGGCCACCAAGCCAGATGGCTGTTTACACTTAAGGGACGTCTCGTGCAGGCAGTACAGTGACCGAGGATGGTCGGAAAGATCTAAAACTTGGTGTGGCCGTTGGTCTCACTGGGCTTGAAGGCCATCGCGGACCGCAGCCCCTGCAGACGCCCAGAAGTGGGATCTGGCATAGGCCTAATGCACCCCACCAATACCAGAATTGAAATCTGGCACTGATCAATGAAATTGAAATGTGAGACATTCCAGCCGTCAGATTTCTTCCGAATTTACGGTGATGGTTTGATATATTTTTCAACGCCTGTTCGCCAAATCTGGAGCCCGATCGTGGCACGATGACCGTTGATCGTAAATCAGACCCGTGCGATCAAACCCTATATCCGATCGCTCCCAAATTTTGCACGGCCCTTCATCGGGCCATGGATCACCTAACCCATAAGTTTTATGGCCAGAGGACCACAAGAACCATTCCAATCACCGAAATAGGCCACACAGGGCCACTTAAAGGTCGGAAACGCCTTCTCAGATCGTATATCCGTTCATCCATTCGTCCTCAATTTTTACATGGACCCTAGTCGGATCATAAGACACCTACACGCCGAATTTGGTGGCCTGAGGGGTGTTAGGGCCACCTCAACACCAATAGGAGTCCCTTAGGTCTATTTTGGAAAAACTTGGAAACATGGGGCCAAGAGGCCCAACTCTAGGGAAATAAGCCCTAGCCCCCTTTCATAAACCCTTTCACTCTCTCAACAACAACCCTCTCTCCCTCCTAACTCTCCCTTCAACTCCCAACAACCCATTCCTCTTCTCCCTAATTTCCTTCAATCTCCCACAATCAATCTCCCTCCCTCATAACTCCTCAAATCTCCAATAACTCATCTCCCCAACCATTCTCCAAGGGAAGCTCTTCGCCCTAACCTCAACCATCGCCGTTGGTCGTCTAGGTAAGATCCTTTCCCCTTTTCTTCTTAAAATCCATGTATTATGGTGGGATTGGCTTAGAAAACTAACATACAAGAGTTTGGTTTAGGGATTCCAGCCGGCCAACCTCCAAAACCCTCACCTCTAGGTCGTTTCCAAGCCTCCAACGAATCCGAAGGTGCGGACTATTATACTTAGGTGGCCTAGCACCAAATATAGTACGAATCTAATGATTTTGTTTGCTTGGGTGTTATGTTGGAAAATCTAGAGAGACCCTAGGGATTGTAGGTTGTTAAATTCGTATGAAATTGCGTGATTTGCTCTCATTTTGTTGTTAATTTTATCTCTTGCATGATTTAATACATGTATGATAACATGCTCTTGTTGAATGATCCCATCATATGTTGTTGCTTCATGGTACGTAGTGGTTGTTACTCTTGCAAATGTAATTCCTTGTATGTAGGAAGTGCTTAACTTCCTCACAAATCCACACACCTCACATGCACTAGTTTCATGATAATGTAGTATGCTTGTGTAGAATATTTGACTAATGTGTTAAGATGATGCTAATATGATGCTGTGATACAAATGATAACCCGTATGGTGGCATGTTATGGATTACCCTCACCCTCTTGGGTTGGTCAGAAATACGTTGAGAGACGGTGGTCCCTTTGGTAGGACTATGTGAGGGCTAGACCTATGGGTTTGGGCGGGTGTGTTTGGGTGGCTATAGTTCGACTACATGGGTCCCTTGTACCCGAGGTCATTCGTCTTACGCTCGCCTGACTTGTACGGTCTAGCCTACTGTCTGACAAACCTTGTTGTTAACCATGTTTGATCACACATGTATGGAACCTGGGACACCCTACAACCACTGCAGCCCATCGATAATCTACCTGTAAACTGGTCCACAGTCTCGTGAGCCGGGCATGGTGGAATGGGACACTGTGTGTGAGCTGTCGGCCTACGTTGGGGTACCGTGCCTCCCCGTAGTAACCGTAAGCGATCCCTTGCACTTGACACTCCTCATGTGCTTACAGTCGGGGATAAGGAACCCGACGGGATCACGGACCGCGGTACCCTGGCCTCCGCGTTGAGGGGTCTCGGCACCGCAACCTGTTGAGGACATTGATAGTGGGGTGAATCAGAATCCCCAACCTGCTGGATGAATGGACTTTAACTAACAACTCGGCTAACACAATTGCATCTCACGCATTAGTTAGGGTGGCGACTCGGAAGTCGAGGTCGCTCTGAGGGAGTGTCGTCATATGCGATCGTTAGATGGAGTCGCTTGAGGGAGCGTTGTGGCGAGGGCATGTATCATGTCATCCCGCATGCATGCATTTAAAATAAGAGTTATTAGGTCTTGATGATTGTCTGTTTTTCATTAAGTTCATATTACAATTGATGTTTTTTATAACTTAAGATTAATAGTTCACACTGAGTTGATCATTCACTCCCACTCTGGGACGGTGTTTTAAAACACCAACCAGACTCTCTCATAGATGCAAGGGATGCAGAGTAGCTGGAACGTGGCGATGCTACCCTCGACGTGGAGGAAGAGCTGTCATATTTCCAGCTGATGGACGGCTCTCAGTCAGCTGGAGAGACAGGATTGGACTACTGAGCTGTGGACTCAGACCCATTCTTTTGGACATCCTATTCTTTTGCAGTTTTGGTCAGGTGGCGCCATGTGCCCTCTATTCTTTTGGATATGTATATAGATATTTATGTTGTCTTCTTCCATTTCAGTAGACTCGTGGTTGTGTTTCATGTTCCAGGTTGTTCCAAATTGCGCAATTAATTGGACTAATCATAAAACCATAAAACACATGATAAGTGACCTCGGAAACTCGGAAGTTGAGTATATACACGACCCCCAATTTTCAGGGTGTTACAATACATTAATCGAAATTAAGAGAACGAGAAAACTAGATCCAACCTGACGTGATAATAAATCAGTATCAGGTGTCAAATCCTACCTCACTCGAAACCATCTTCTTACGGATGGTTAAATGCAAGCGATGGTTTGATCCGAACTACTCAATACCTTAAGGTGGAGGAGATGAGCCACCAATGAGCGATCTTGATCTTGGTTAGGTTGTCTTCGTTAGAGGAATCTTGACTTTCTTAGTCTCGATCTTTAGTGGGCCACGAAAATATCTGCGAAGAATCAATCACAAGAAGAAGATCCGGGAGGTTGGATAGTCCAAATATGACTAGAGTCATTTCTTTCCAATGTAAGCCGCAAGTCATAGATCAATCAATGAGATTCTCATATCCAGAACCGCGACGTATGCACGAAAGATCCAAAACCAACAAAGAAGCCCATCAACGAGTTTTACCGCCTCAACAAGCTATAAAAAAGGAGTACAAAAAGAAAATATTTTACAATTATATTTTCTTAGTTTAGCTTAGTATAACATAGATAGCTATTGCATAATGACTCTTGCTACAATACCGTAAGAGTAGAAGTAAATATCATCAACCTTAAATTGTGGGATCATGTTCAACTGAGTTCCGATCATATCTTGTTGACTGCCCACCTCGATCGTCTGGACAAGAGAATTAGGTATTTATCTTTATTAATTTTATTTTTGTTTGTAGTTGATTATTATTTTGTCAATTATAATGTATTATACATTTTAAATATCAATAAAGTTAAAATTGTTTAATCTGATTTCATTTATTTATACAACTTTATTTATTTGATAGATACAATTAATGAAAGAAAAAGTCTTTTTAACTTTATAAACTTATTTCTATGTAAAAGAAACTTATTCAAAAGTACTAACCCTTAATCTTTAGTAAATCATCTTAAGGGAGAGTAAGGGGTAGTTTAGAGGATGAGTGAATACTAGATCTTTTATCTTCAGTTAGCTCATCGTGACACAAGAAACACCACTGATTCAATCAAAACTTTTACGTCGAATGAGCTTTAGTTAGTGTGCCTACACATGTTACTCTTACATGAATAATCAATTCAGACCCTCATATACACATATGATCTTGTCTGATCGAATGGGCAGTAACATAATCCGCCGATAAAACTTATACATCATTGTGCCCCACATATCCCTCTAATTTTTGGGATCATGCCATAAAATGATCTGTAAAATGGATGGACGGCGTGGATGAAACACACGCATCATAGTGGGGCACACAGAGCAGCAACCATCAGCCAGCAGGCTAGTGGCAGGGGGAGTACCCAATCCATTTCCGTCGCAATCCGCTTCCCACCCGGACGCGGTTTGGCTAGTGATGCTGCCACCGGCCAGGTGGCTAGTGGTTGGTGCTATGTGGACCCTATATGATGTATGTGTTTTATCAACGCCGTCCATCAATTTTGAAAGATAATTTTAGATTTTCACACAAAAAATGAGATATACATAAATCTCAGGTGGATCACACCATGGGAAAACGGTAGTGATTGAATATCCACAGTTAAAGAACTCCCATGGCCCACTGTAATGGTTATTTTATATATATATATATATATATATATATATATATATATAATATATATATATATATATATATATCGGCTTTATCTAAAACCTTTGTGGCCCAGAGAAGTTTTTAATGGTGGGCGTTCAATCAACACTTTGCAGTCCACTTGAGATTTGGATCAATCTCATTTTTTGGATAATACCATAAAATGATCTGGAAGAATGGGTGGACGGAATGGATGAAACACATACATCATGGTGGGGCCCACAGAGCACCGACCACTAGCCATTGGCTAGTGGCAAGGTGCGTAGCCGATCCGTTTCCCTTCGCGGACTCTTCCAGGGTATTTACGTCATTGAATAATGTGGACGCCGATTTCCACCGAAGCCTTTCGCAGTAAGTTCCTGCTCTGGGAACTTAGTTGGGCCTACTGTGATATTTGTGAGAAATCTACACGGTCCATTCGTGTTTTTGAGCTCATTTTATGGTTTGAGGCCAAAAACGAGCATGATCCAATTATCAAGTGGGCTGAAAACGTGAGGATTGAACGTCTACGGTTGAAATATTCGTGGGGAGCAGAAGTTTTGAATCAGACTAATATCTATGTTTTCAGTTCATCCCAGTAGGAATGACGTTATGAACGGTATGGATGGCATGTAAACATCACTGTCGACCTCATGGAGTTTTCAACGATAGGAATTTTCCTACCCACCTTTTCCTCTAGTGAGGCTGACTTGAGTCTTAGATCTTACTAAATTTTGGTCTCAATTTCTAAAATGAGCTCACAAAACGGATGGACGGTGTAGATTTATCAAAAACATCACATAGGGCCCCTCTTAGATTTCCAGGGCAGAAACTTCCCGCGAAAGGCGCGTCCGACCCACAGCGCGCTTCTTCCTATATAAGGCGTACCTAGAACGCTTTCTTTAATAAAATCCAACTCCCATCAATTTTCTCTCTCTCTTAATTCCGAAAGCGCTCAATTAAGGTTCTCTTTCTTTAAAAACTTCAAGATTGCGTTTGGATGCATGTTTTTTTTCTGAAAACTTGGAGATTATGCTGCGTTTGGATTATTTTATTTCTCTGAAAACTTAAAGATTATGCTGCGTTTGGATGCATGTTTTCTCTGAAAACTTCAAGATTATGCTGCGTTTGGATGCATGTGTGAATTGAATTACAAACATTCAAGCTAGAATTAGTGAGGTTTCCAAGAACCAGCAACAGAGCTGGGTTATATATAAGGTGAACGGTATACACGATATGGGACCTCCACAAAGCCTCAACAGTCCATATCCACTACTGGAGTGGATGGGTCTAATCACCCCTTTGATTTTACAGTGTAGACCTAATTTGATAAATATAGTTCCTCTTTCTCAAGAGAGCTCTCGAGTTTGGATGAGACCTGGTCTTATCCTTATTTTTTCCTTTGAATTATCATTTAAAATTGAATTTAAAATTTAACTTTAATAAAAAAGAAAAGAAAAGGTGGTCATGGCTCATAAGACTATCCACTAGTGATTGCCCACCAATAGATCCCACTAAGCTATGTCCAACATCAGGTGGGTGAAAAATCCTTAGTTCCGGGTCCACCAATCAAGTGACCCCACTTGTGTAAATATTTAACTACTAGATGAGTGGACCGATTGATCTTTAGGGCGATGGTGAAACTTAGTTGGTGAATCTGCCCTGAATCTTAGCCCCAATGAAGTAGCCCTCAAATTGCAGTTTCTTTCCTTTCAAACTACATTAAGTTTTGATATTGATTGAAAACTCAGTGAGTCAATTAGGAACTTGGCCGAGTTGACTCTGATACCCCAAAAACCCAGCCGATTCTCACCATGGATCAATCATATTCTAAGTTTTCATCTCACAACTTTTTCTTACATTAAGTAAAATTGTACTCCTAAATTCTAATTTGTTTGTCAAGTCAGCCATTAGAATTTACTATTGCGTGGCTTAAAAATCACAGACTATCAAATTATTATAATCTTCCAATCAATGCACATTTTCTGCTACTGAATTCTTGTTCCTTTTCAGTGTTAATTAGTAGGTTGTTGTTAACATAGTTAGGATTGTCTAACTGGTGTGAGTTTGAGTTTGAGTTATGGCCACCCTACCGTGGGGTCCACGCGATTTATAGTTCAAATCTAATGCATATATTCCATATATACTATTTCAGTCACAAACACTCCAAGAACTAAGACTAAGTCTTTAGTCCTTGGACTCCAATTGAGGCCCACTCATCTTAGTTCCAAAATTAAGGCCCCGTTCTTTAAATCTGAAGTATAAAGACCGAATCTGAAATCTAAAACTTGAATCTGAAATCTGTAGCCTGAATTGAAATCATGAAGTGAAAACACTATAGCTTGTACAAAACTTTTATGACCATAAAAATGCTTCAACGGTGCTTACTGAATGCCCACTGTTGCCTCTTGTATGACATTTGTAAGTATTTTATAAACTTCAATTTTAGTCACACGTCATTAAATGACCTGCCAAAATGGATGGACGGGGTGGATTTCTCAAAAACATCGCGGTGGACCCCACCCAACATCATCCCACGGGATGTTCCTGTGAAATGCTTTCGCAGGAAATCCGCGTCCGGGTTCTTCTCGGACAGAAGCAGATTGGCGGGTGTACCGCGGATTGCGTAGTAACTCACTACGCTTACCGTATTGAGTAAACTCTGTGAGGTATACATTGATTTATTTATCTGATCCGCTCTGTCCATCCATTTTACCAGATAATCTTAGGGCTGAGCTCAAAAATTAAGTATATAAAATATTCAAATGGCTCACACCACAGGAAACAGTTGAATTGAACGTATACAGTTGAAAAATTATTGGGGGCCACAGAAGTTTTGGATCATGCTTATATTTGTGTTTTCCCTTAATCCACGTATTTATAATCTTATAAAAAGGTTGGATGACAAATAAACATCACTGTAACCTAGAAATGTTTCAACGGTGGAAATCATTATCCACACTGTTTCCTGTGGTATGATACACTTGATCTTTAGATATGCTTCTATTTTGGTCTCGACCACTTAAATGGGATGGAAAAATGGATGGACGGCGTAGATAGACGGCATACATTCAAGGTGGGCCCAACTGAGTTTACTCAGTACGATAAGAGCGTACCGAGTAACTCAGTACGCAATCCAATTTCCATACACCAGCTATATAGCTGCTGTAGGTACATGCAGCCTAGGCTAGGCTCTCTTCTCTTGCCATGGATAACTAACCAAAGAAGCTCTCTCTCTCTCTCTCTCTCTCGTGTAGGCTAGTGTTTGAATCCATGGCGGACACATACTGCACAGACTGCAATAGAAGCACAGAGGTGGTCTTTGATCACTCATCTGGGGATACAATCTGCTTGAGTGTGGCCTTGTTATAGAGGCCCACTTCATCGACGAGACTTCCGAGTGGAGGACCTTTGCCAACGACTCCAATAACAACGATCCCATCCGTGTTGGTGGCCCCACCAACCCTCTCTTGGATGATGTCCCCCTCTCCACCATCATATCCAAGCCCATCGTCTCCAAGCCCACTGACCACCTACTCTCCTCGTCCCTTGGACGATGGCAGATTCGCAACAACACCTCCCTCATTACCGCCTTCCACACCATTGACACCATGTCTGATAGGTCTCTCTATTCCTTCTCAAATATCATTGATGCTATTCCTCTTATTACCATGCCCAATGGGTCTGTCCATTCCTTCTCAAATATCAATGGTTATTGATCTTTCTTTTCTTTTTTTTTTTTTTCCAGGTTGGGCCTTGTTGCTATAATTAAGGTACCTACTCACTGACCATTATCATGTCTAAAGCTTCAATTATGTTATGATTGTATTTCGTGCATGGATTTATGATTTGGCAACTTGGAGTGACCCATTCAATCCCTAGTAATCCTGAATCATGGTCCCACATTGGATCCAACTCGACCAAATGAGTTGTCAAAGAGCTCAAAATTATTAAAGAACATAAAAAAATAATAATAAATAAATAAATAATAATAATAATTTGTAATTGCATATTAACTTTTTAAAAAAGTTTCTAGATTAAGTTTCAGCCATTTACTTGTATACTTGCTACATAACTAATGCAAGACAATTAACCACTTGATCTAAAAGTTCAAACTGATAGAGCATGGCCAATTAATCCCTTTATCTCATAGCCCAAGCCCCACGTCGCATGGGTTACGACCTTAGCCAAACTCCTCTCGTGGGCCGCACTTCACATGGGTTCTACTTCACACGAGCCACCCGATTCACATGGATGGGGCCCGCCTCACACGGGCCACCTACCCCGAGTGTGCCCTTGCATCCTAGGGCAACCCCACTCGAGCCCGGTGTGAAAATGCCCCTGCATTAGTAACTCCCATTGGTCAAATTGAAAATGTCTTCTTGGCAATATGAACTTAATTACTTTCTCTCATTGTTGTTATTTATGACCTTGTAGTGCATTTTTATTATGTTCATGATCATGTGTGTTTGATTTACCCAAAAGAATACAAATAAGTCTTGTGTTGAGAGAACAATAGGGTTTTTTTTTTTTTTTTTTTAACGCCTTTTTGCCCAAGGTGAAATTTTTTTCATAGAAAGCCCAAAGAGAAACTAAGAATGGCCGGAGCCTAGATGAGAAACTGAACTGCATAAGAAGCAATAACTTGGACCTGTTTGGGCTTAAAATTACTTAAATTGAACATTATGCAGTAAGCATTCAGATATAGTACTCGCAGATGCGTTGTTGATTATGCATGTGATCTTTGTAGATGACATCAATTATTATTTTTTAAGTTTTCTTTATTCGGCAGAACATCGCATATGAGTACTTATTCATTTATATGACCCATTATTTCAATTCTTACTTTCAGAGTATATTTGGTTCCATCTTCGTTATAAATCACGGCATATTGATTGATGACAACTCTTTTCACATATTTTTCAATTTTCTTTTTGAAAATTTAGGTGCATTCGGTTGCACCAAATATCATGATATTTCATGATTAATCAATCTAATTTGGCATAAATTTTTATGATATATGTCTTGACATTCCGTGAAATTTTGTGCAACTGTATACACCCTTATTGTTGAATTGGGTATGGATTCATGCATTGGTTTCACTTTTGTTTCTTTAGGGGATTCTGGTATTTTGAGAAAATCTAAACTGAACTTTCTTATTTAGTGCTTTAGTTGACCTCTAGATCCCCCATAATTGGATTTCTGCCTAACTTGAGGTCTGAATTTCTACTATTGCATTATTTTGTTGTTGCATTGCTAATGTTTGAATAAAAACTTCTAGTTTGAAGTTTACAGTAGAAAGCATGTTCAATGTATATAATGTTAAGCATAACAAAAAAAAAATAAAAAAATAAAATGTTCAATGTATATAATCCACATGCAGCCGGTATAGGGTAAACCGGCATAATTCATTTTAATTGGGCATGACGATTTCAATAATGATACCCTATGAAAGGGGGCATGTTAAGCATAAAAGGTAAAAATCAATTACTAGACCCCAATGGGCTTGGGGGGTCTGAATTGAATCTTATTCCAATGGTTAGTGAAAGCAAATGAATGATCAGCCATTTAAAAGAAAAAAAATAAACAAATAAGCCATTTTCTTTTTTGAAATTATAAAAACTGTTTTCTTTATAATATATGGATATGCACTTGAAGTTTACCTCTGCTTCATTGCAATGTTTCTGAAAATTTCCCCAAGGATCGAGCTTGCGAAATATACAAGAAGATGGAAGATCTAAAGTCTATTGGAGGAAAGAATCGGGATGCAATGTCGGCTGCTTGCTTGTATGTCTCTTGTCGGCAAGAGGACAAGCCTCGGACTATGAAGGGTATTACCTCAAGCTTAAAATGTGGTTATATTGCTACATATATTTCAACGTACATAAACTTTGAATTTGTTTCCTTTGAGTAGAAATTGCCTCTGTTGCAAATGGAGCTACAAGAAAGGAAATCGGTAGGGCAAAAGAGTATATTGTTAAACATCTGGGGGCAGAGAATGTGGGCCAAGCAATGGAGATGGGAACTATACATGCTGTTGATTTTATGGTGAGTTTCCAAGCAAACATTCCTTCTTTTTTTTCTATCATGATTTTGGTGCAAAATATCATGATATTTCATGGTATTTGGTGCAACTGAATGTGCCCTTAGCTTTACAATTATCTATGGCATTTTAACATTAAGACTGAGTATTTGTGTTTCCTTAAAGAGGAATGCTTATATCCAGTGGTCGAAGTATCCGTATCACTACAGGTTTCGTTGGACAGGGATACGGAAACAATATCGATGTTGCCAATAATATTGTTGATAACCAGAAATGCAGGGAAACAGAGAAAAAACGGTGGAATTTTTAGTGGAACTTAAGGATATGCTAAAATAGACATTTTTATATTTTGGAATAAAAAAAATTGCAAAATGAATGCATACATAATAAGTTTCCATTTAATGGGGGCCTAAAAGCATGTGTCATCATAAGAAGTCTAACCATCCCATCCAACCATCCATCCATATAAACATCCATTGATATTGCAAAATATCGACAACACACGATGTTTTGCCAAGAAATCGTCAACAACTAAAAAGAAAATGAAAGATTGCAGTCTCGATATCGCGCATGTTGCGATAACGATAATATCGAGATATTATCGATATTATCAATATTATCAACGACATTGAACACTGCATACAACCATGTGCCCATAAAAAAAATTGAAATGATTTTGTTTAATAAATGTATATTTTTTGTGGTATTGATACACTAACGATATTATTGAAATATCATTGATAGACTTGTGATACAAGAGTCATCTAGAATTTACGCAGTCGAAAATATTGGCGATACATTGGTCATATCAATACATTGGAAACACAAGCGACACTTGAAATTTACGTAGTTGAAAATATTTGCGATATCGATACGTTGGCGATACTTAGTGATACATTGTTGATACATGGAATTTTTTATGCTACTGTGTTATCGGTGTCGCCAAGCTAGAGATAAAGATAATATCGGGGATAATTCAAAAAATGCTTATATCATAGGCACAACATTAATTGCACCTAAACATCACAGCTTCCCATGAGGAAATGTGGACATGTTGGTAGGAAATCCAAAATATTCATCTGGTCATCCCTTCATGGAATGGTCATGGCCCAGAAATCAAGCTGGTTATGGAATACTTAACAGAATAGTTTATACTTTGCTAGCTGACTTGATTCATATACCATTATCTCATATGTAACCTGCCTAATTTTGCAGAGACGTTTCTGTTCAAATCTCCAAATGACTAGTCAAGAAATTAAAGCTAGCCAAGAAGTTGTCAAGAAGTCAGAAGCGTTCGATATCAGGTTATTCCACTTTCAAATTTTTTGGTTGAGCTGTCATTTCTAGATTTCTATTGAATTGTTGTGTTTATGCATAAATTGAAATGATTGTTACGCTAAGCAACCCCTATCCACAATATTGGAGTGCTCTTTAAATATCCGGTCTCTGCATTTGATTTTTGTTACCACATTTGGTTGATTTTTAACATATCTTTCTTCTATACAGAGCATATATGGCCAGGCATATACAAAGCATATATGGCCAGGCATAAAAATCTAATACTTAATTCTACAAAGAGTTGCCATATCCATCTTAATATACCATGTATTCTTATACTACAGGTGCCAACGGGCTGATTCTGGTTTGGATCAGGGTCAACCTGAGCCACACCCAATTATTAATCAGGCCCCAAAGTTTGGGCTGTCCTAGCCTTTGACTTTAAACCAAAGCCTGCCTATTAACATCATAAATGGGACGGTTCTTGGCCTCACTTCAGCCGTCGGTGGAAAGGTTTATCAAACCTAAGCTTGGGCCCATCCCATTGCTTAATCAGGCTTTAAGATCATGCCTATATTGGGTCCATGCCCACACTAGATCCATAGGACTCTATTATAGAACCAAGCTTGATTTCATGATCGGTCAAGAGACAAAACCCAATGGGCTAGCCTAGCCTGTTGCTAACCCACCCTATTATGGTTGGCATCTTGTGTTGAGTCCTTTAGAGTTAGTTCTTAGATGCCACTAAACTTTTTGATAAAGGTCGGATGCCCTTGTTCTTGGATGAGGTGTGTACTAAACTTCCAATCCTATCTATAGCCTATAGGTACTATGTAATTCATAGGCTAAGAGCTTGTATAGTAGTTTTTGGATTATTTGTGATGCAGGATGGATGGCCTAAACTAGGATGATTCAAATAAATTAATTAACGGATTACCATAGTAAATCAAAGCATAAAATAAAGCCAATCTACCACAAATTTAGAGAAATCAAATATTCAATTAAGCTCAAGTTCAAGACCACATTACAATCCCACAAAATAGATCCTTAAGGATATTGATTAAGGATGGTTCAATGAAAGTTAGAACTTCCATCTACATAGGATTCGTTCTAGGTTTGAGGATTCATTTGCGCTTTGCTAGGGTTTGAATGGATTAAGGTTTGAGTTTGAAAATCAAGAAACTGGGATTTTAGAGTTTTATAAAATGTTAGGGTTAGGGTTAGGGTTTTATAAAATAAAGAAGAAGAGAGAAGATCAACGAGGGGGAGGCCTTTCGGCTGTACAGATGTTGTACGACGGGTCTGTGTAATGTACGAACGATGTGGTGGGGATGGGTCGGTTTGGTCGAGGATGAGTTGGGTTGATGATGATGGGGTTAGAGTTTGAGAAGGAAGAAGAAAAAATACTCAATGGAAAAAGATGCTTTGAGAAAGAGAAAAAAGAAATACTTTGATAGGAATAAGAAAGATAAACTTAGGATCACTTTAATGGCTTCACACCAAACTTCATTCACAAGAAGTTTTCTTGCTCAAAAGAAGCAATGTAGAGAAATTTCATTCAATATGTCCATCATCTTAAGTCCAAAGTTTCAAGCAAGTATATATAAGAAAATCTAAGCAAACCGTAAGCCTAGAATCATTCTTGACTGTCTGAATCTATTAACAGTTAAGATCAAAAGACAAATCTCTAATAACTTAAAATAAAGATGAAAAAATAAAGTAGAAATAAAGATGTGCCACACGGCACAAGGATGATATCCAATATGCAATAGGTATGTCCACACGTCTCCATGTTATCAACAACTTGGATGAATGTGGTCCAACATGTCCATGGCTTGGATGTGTAAACTAGAGTGTCACCCAAGTCTCCTAACATATCCAATAGTCCGGATCACCAAACTAATGTGTCCAAGATATCCAACAGCATGGTCTAACGTCTGTAACGTCCATATGTGGCCCAGGTCAAGTTTGGTGATGTCCAAACAATCCAAAGATGTATCAGTCAATTCCAATAAGCAACCTATATGCATCTTCCTTGTGTGGGGTCTTAAAAATGTACAACCATGCATGTGGGGTCTTTAATGCGGCTAAGAACTCAAATTGGGTCCAATGGACCCCTATGTAATGATCATCCAACCATAATGAAGCTAGGGCTAGGACCTCATCTCTTCTCCTCCTCCGATAAACTCGTGTAGTTGCTTTGATGCCCTCATCAATATATTTCTACAAGTGTGGATGCATGGGCATTGCCGCGGATGGTCCATGCACCAAACATCCCTTGTATTGGAATATCCTAACTATAGAATATTTGACCATTCACAGTGAAATTCGGACTATCGAGGATCGCATGAGTCCTCTCACTTAGATCCACCCCTTTTCCAGTGAGTGTGGAGTTGGAAACCGTAAAATCCCAAACCTCTATGTCATATGCTTGATATTGACACCATTTGGCACCCATTTAGATTTCGATATTGCATGATAGCAGTTTATTTTTATTTTTATTTCTTATTGCTCCCCTTGGTTTCAATCCAGACCTGAAAATACAAGGAATGCGACAATAGAAGGTTAACCTGTTTTTCCCGTGTGAATTAGTTGATTTTATTTTTTTTCCTTGGCATCTTAGAGCAGATTTTGATTGTCCAATATGATTAAAAATGGCAAGAAACCCCATCAGGGATCTTGTTAAGTTCCAGATCCATCCGAAGTATATGCAACTTTTAAGAGAAAGTCTTCAAGAAATACGTTTTTCAGTGTGAAAGGAAATAAAGAGGGAAAAATACACAACAAGCCCCTAAACAATAAGAATAAACAAACGTATGCTACCAACCTGAATAGGCTTGACCTTTACGTATCTTTTTAGTCTTACAAATAAGAATAAACAAACATATACTACCAATTTGAATGGCACTTCTTTTTTTTTTTTTTTAATGTTTTCATACCTATTTCTCATTCTCCAGATGTGTGTGTGTGTTTTTTTTTTTTCCTTTTCCCTATCAACATTCTTTAAACACTTCTTTTCTTTTCTCACAAAGATCATGTCATGCAGGAGGAGTCCTATATCAGTGGCAGCTGCAGTAATCTACATGATAAGCCAGTTATCTGACCACAAGAAACTTATCAAAGGTTGTAAATTCATTTCATCTTCTACTTGATATTATCATGATTATGTGGAACGCTAAACTCACATGCAAATACAACATGCCTCAAACAGGACCTGTGGCAAAGGTGCATAATGTGCACTGCTCATCCAGATTATCATGGATGAACCATAACCACCCAAAACTCACATAGGGCATATGATCCTAACCATTTGATGGTGTGAATTTAAGCATGAAGATAGAAGGTAAAAAACAAGATTCACCAATAGTTTCCTTCAATTGCCAAAAGAGCCTCCATTTGAGTTGTTAGGATCATCTGACCTTCTTTTTTTCCCCTTGTTATGGCTTACTGGTCCTTTCAGTGAACTTAAAATTCAGACCAACTATTGGAAATTGGAAAGCTCTTTCAAGAACTTAACCAAGTTACAGTTCTTAAGCTTGGCTTTATACGAAGATCCTTGCAATTGATTTGTTGTTGCAGATATTTCGATTGCAACTGGAGTTGCAGAAGGGACCATCAGGAACACCTACAAGGATCTCTATCCCTATGCATCAAGGTTGATACCGAGCTCTTTTGCTAGAGAGGAAGACCTTAAAAACCTCTGCAGCCCGTGCGCAGAAAGATAAAAGCATGTAGGCTATTTCGAAGGAGAGGCAGGGAAAGAACTTGAAAAGCTGTCATGAGCACAGTTTGGTGACATCCGTCATATACGTTCAACGGTCTGGCCATGTATTGCTGCTGGGAACTAACACTAACAAACATGAGTTGATATACTGGATTTGATAAGGAAGCCTGAACAGCACCTTTCCATCAAATCTTTTTCACGAAGATGCATTCTAATTTGAGAAAATAACCATTTGAAGTTTTGAGTTTCTTCTCATTGACTGATCATGGCAAATGATTGTTTATTCTTTTAAGGGGACTCTTTTTTCTTTTTTTTTTTCTTTCCTCTTCTGTATAGTGGAGGGTCAGAATTTTTATAGGTAAGGATTGTAGATAGTTAAATTCAAAATATTCATACGATCATGTGAAAAAGAAAGTAGTTGGAGAATGTGGGGAGTATGTGAACTTTGCTAGACTGTAAATGAAGACAGAACTGTAGATCCTTTGGATAGAAAATACTACACTTGGTTATTGATTTTTGTTTGGATTTTCCATGACTTTTATCCATTTTTTCTAGAAATACATATATGCCTTTGGTTATATGTTTCATCCCTATTTGGATTGGTGGAATCCAAAAAACAAATTTAAAAAGGAAAACATCACACTTGAGGAAATTTGTGGAAATAGATATCTGTGGAATCTAATTAAACCAATTTTGTTTTAGCAAACATGATTTCCATGGAAATGTGAAAAGGTCAGTTATAAAAAGTAAAAGATGTATTTCAAAAACAAGAAAATCTTCATTTCTTAGGTTGTTTTTTTTTTTTTTAAATGAAATGGAATCACCTTTTTTCAAGGAAAACCATGAACATGAAAATCGATTTCTACTGCTAATTTTGTTTTAGAAACCCAAGGAAAAGGTCACATCGGTGGTAAATAATGTTTCCACAGAAGAAAAGAAAATTCCTGTAATCCAAACAGTCACATTTTATTATTATTATTATTTTACAATATGTTACCGAAATCCATTTACAATGGAAACTAGTTTAGTCCCTTTGCTAAATTGCAAGTAGCAGTCTTATTTGAATGTTTTTTGGGTGATTTTGGTGCATAGCAACACACCATGTGTACTGATAGTTGGTGCGTAACGTCCGTTATTGGGATTGTCTATATTGCAATTAAGCCCTATCGGCATATGGGCAATGGTCTCCAACCTTTTGGAAAAACCCTGTCTATGTGATGACTGTAATAAAAATGGAAGCCAGAAAAAAAAAAAAAAAAAAGAAGAAGAAGAAGAAGAAGAACATCTCACCTGCAACTAACTTTTAGATGAAAGTTTATGCAACTAGTTGTGTGAGGGCCTACCCTGTTTTCTACTGCATCCAAGCTGGACCGTTGATCTTTAATTTTGGACTAATCGTACCATTCGAGATTGATATAGGTCCAATAGTATCATTCAAATCGAACTAATAGGCTTAGAGATTGGTCCAAATGGGTTTTTGGTTTTTAATATTATCTTAGTTGGATATATCAATGACAAAGACTACCAAACATCTTGTGGGCCCGTATATGATTATGTATCAAAGGTGTGGTCTACATGTTCTTGGAACCATCCATCATGTGGCCCAGCAATTGTCCAACTCACACACAGAGAGGCAAGCCTTAAAAGCTTTTCTTATGGAGTATTTGAATACAAACACTATTGTTTCTAGGCCTACTTTTTCTCATGATATTGTGTGAAAATGTCATTATACATACAATGACCACTGACTGGAAATAGTTACCATATACACCCTCACAAGTATATGATGCCTTCTACTCGGATTGCCATGCAGTTGTATATTGAGCTAGGAGTTTTAATGTTGCATTGCTTGGGTCTACCAAAACCATAGCTGGCCCACCAACATTTGTTAAGGACAGAATCTGACCCAACTCCTCACATCACAAGAATGGACCACTATAATATTGGAAAAGAAAGCAAGTGTTGTTATACCCAATTTCTGATTGATCCTAAGATAACCAATTAGAAAATGACATGTATCATTGCACAAGAAATGTACAGCGTGCGTAAGATCTTTAGAGATATTTAGAGCTATTTTCACATAATTATAGCCGTTGTTGATTTAATGATACATGTCATTTGATGACGCCCAAAGGTGAAAAGTAGTCAAGCGAAAAAGGCGGTTAAATGGATACGTGTCAAGAAGATGAGAAAGGATCTAGAAGACCAACATGGCAATGAATCAGCTACCATAACTGTTAAATAAATAAAGAAACATTTGAAAGATAGCAACAAGAGATATCTATAAATAGCATAAGAATTCAACGAAGCAAGTCGTCTCACGCTAAACCAATCAAATTATATTTCCTTATCATAGCTTAGTTCTTTCTTAAGAGTAGTGATAATCTAGTAGCGGTAACTATTAGTTGTAATATAGTAGCGGTAATCTTTAACTGTAATCCAAGTCTATGCTTTTATGGTAGACTATTCCCGATTTCAATACGGTCAATTCATCTGTTAATTACTCCATGTGATTGACTATAAGTATTTTTTTTCTGATTATTTCTGTTAAATAAAAATACTTTCGTACAAAAGACAAGGTACAACTCATCTTCGGATGAAGAACCCTACCTTCTTATAGTTGCCTGATCTTCTTAGAGCTGTCTTGCGAGTGGCTGAATAGGCAACGGATTTTCTTAGGTCTTGGTCACATAAGGTCGAACATGACATATTTGCCTACTTTGGTGCTTAGAGTCAGGTTGTTCAGTTTGAATTAAGCCGTACAATTGATTCGGGCATGCCCACATACATCACTCGATCAAAACAGACAAAGTGCCAACACATGCATGCAATGGTCCCATGATTGACCAATAGGACTAACATGGAATTAGGTGCTTAGTAACCTTAATTGCTTTTAAATATCATGAAATGATTACTGCTCGAATTATGAACAAAATCCATAAAAAAGGCCCTTGCCTTTTTTGTATTTTATAGCCACCACCTTTTGACTTGAAATTGACAGTCAAATAGCCTATAAGATTTAAATCATTGCTGGAAACAAATTCGCCAAGTCAACTCCACCCAGTGGGATTTCTATTTCTGAGTTACCTATTCCAACTGCGTCAAAAATGACAGGTTGCTAAACAATGCAGTGATGCACCATGCACCATTTGGGTGGATAGTTTTGCTATTTTTGTCACATAATATTTTTTAAAATATTCTTACTAATCTAAATATTTTAATTTAATTATTAAAGAGTTCGGATCCACGACAAAGCTTTGTATACTAAGCTTAGGCTCATTCAAAATTGATGAACTGATTGGATGGAGACGCATTGGAAATAGAAGCTTTTTGAAACTTCTTTACATCAATCCAATTATCAAGAGGGTCTTTACTCTTGCTCGGGTTGTAGACTCTCAAGAGTTTCAACACCCGGTCAAGGGTTCGAGTACCATAGGTGGTGAAATTCCACTAGCAAAATCCGATTATCAAGATTGTATTCACCGCAACATCCTCCAAATTTTAAAATTAAATAAATAAAAGAATACTAAGAAAAAGGTCTACATCTTTCGTTGGTGAGATTGAGATCACCTAATGTTTTGTTTTGCTTTTTGTTTTTTTCATGTAAAAGAAACTTATGCTAAATTATTAGGGGCATGTTATGATTGATTCCCTTAAAGGGTTTACCAGTACATTAATAACAGAATATATATTGCTGAAGGAGAATTAGACACTAATCTCTTCAAATGCATCTACAAAATCTACATACGTCAAACATAAGAATGGAAAGTACCACCATTGAAATCATTATGGGTTCACTGCAATGTGTTTATGCCATCCAACTAGATCATAAGGTGATTCCCATGGGGATAAAAGGAAAACACAAATATAAGTCAATGCTAAATTTCAGTTGACCCAGTGAAGATTGCAATGGTGGGAAGTCATTTCCAGCCGTTTCTTGCTACATGGCTCACTTGCATCTTTGACCTAGCTAATTTTATTTGCTCTCACTCAAACATTAGCGGTTGAAATGGATGGACAGAGTGGCTTTCAGATGAAAATGGTGATGCCTATGGAGAGCCCTGGCTTAGGGGCACAGATAACTAAAGACAGGCAGTACAACTAGACGTGGATTAGCTACTAACAGGTTGAGTAGTGAGACTGTCACCAAGTTTCGTGGGCCCCACCATGATGTATGTTTTATATCCACAAGTCCCATCCATTTAGAGAGATCATCTTAGGGCAATATACAAAGAATAAATCTAAAGCTCCACCTAGCATAGAAAACAGTGGGGACAGTGACACCCACCATTAAAAACTTCTAAGGCAACAAAAGTTTTATATCAAGCTGATGTTTGTGTTTTCCCTTACTGCATATATTTTTTAACTTTTGAACAAGTTGGATTTCAAATAAACATTACGGTGGGCCTTAGGATAGTTTCAACAGCGGGAATCACTCTCCCCACTGTTTTCTGTGGTGGGGTCCACTACAGATTTTTATCTGCCTCATTCTTTGAATCATGCCCTAAAATGATATCTCAAAATGGATGGCCGGTGTGGATACAATATATATATCATAGTGGGGCCACAGAACTTGGTGTCAGTAGCCAACTTGCTACTCAACCTCAGTATCTAATCCGCGTCCGTACAACTAGGGGATTCGTGGGCCCGCAATGATGTATATGTTTTACGTAGGCCATTCATCCATTTTGACGGATCATTTTAAGGCACGAGCATAAAAGGGAAGCAGATGGAAGGCTTAAGTGGACCACACCACAGGAAGAAGTGGAGATTGAATTTCTATTGTAAGGCTTCGTGATGTTTATTTGCTATAAGCTTGTTCAGAAGGTTGTATAGACATGTATTGGGGTGGGTAAAGAAAACATAAATATCAGCTTAATCCGTGCTCTAATGAGTTTTCAATGGTAAGCTTCTAAACTTGTCTCCGGTGGTGTGGCCTACAGTAATCTTTCAAAATGATTAGACGGCGTGGATAAAATGTATACATAAAGGTGGCCCATGGAACTGTTCATCTCTAGCTAGGCCCGGTGGGGTGAGGACTCAATCCGCGGCCCGGACACGGATTAGATAGCTACTGAAGTGACGTCATGAAGTTATGTGGACCCGCTATGATGTATGTGTGGTATCCACAACGTCCATTTAAGGCATGACCCCGAGAACAAGGTAGATTCAAAGCTTTAATGGACCCCACCACAGAAAACAGCGGAAACATTGATGCCCACCATTAAAACTTTCGTAGGGCCCAACTACAAATATCAACTTAATTGAAATCTTTTGTGGCTTTTAGAAGTTTTTAACGGTGGTGTCACTCTCCCCGCTATTTTCTGTGATGGGGTCATTGAAGCTTTGGATGTGACTCATTCTTTATATCTTACCCTAAAATGATCTATTGATGGATGGACTGAGTAGATACGAGACATATATTATGGTCGGAGCCACAAAACTTAGTGATGGCACTTCAGTGGTAGTCTCCGTACTTAACCTGTCAGTAGCCAATCCGCGCCATCTGCGTCTCTAGGTTTAGAGACGCAGATTGGATTCTGACTAGGGCTGAAAGTCGGGCGGGTTAGGTCGGGTTGGTGCTCAACCCTAACCCAACCCAAGGTTCCTATACCTCAACCCTAACCCAACCCAACCCAATCTCGGGTTGGGAATTCTCAACCCAAGCCCAACCCAAGCGGGCTCGGTCGGGTTGATCGGGTTGGTCGGGTATATACGTGTTAATATTTTCGTTATTATATTAGTTTATTATATTTCAATATAGGACTTATTTTTTATATCTATAATTTTATTAATTATATAAGTGATTATTCATTATAAAGAACTACATTTTTTTCTTTAAAAAAACAAGCTAAAATATAAAGCAACTACTCCTTTAAAAGTCATGTAGCATAGCATGAAGTCTATTTGGGAGAGAGAAATCTGGCATATCTTGTTAGCTTGAGTCCTTGGAAATAACGTGGACAAATAAGACTGGACACCACTAGTGTGCACAAACGATCCACACTCAATTATAATTTATAATTAACTTATATATTGATCGGGTTCGGGTTGGGTCGGGCAACTCAAGACCTCAACCTGAGCCCAACCCAAGTTTTATCGGGTTGGTGTTTGTATAGCCCAAGCTTAAGATCGGACCCGAAATATTCTGCCCGAGCCCAACCCAATGTCGAGTCAGTCACGGGTCGGTCAGGTTGAACCCCCTCAACTTTCAGCCCTAATCCTAACAGGTCGAGCAGCAACATTGGCTGCGAAGTGATGTCACCAAATTCTGTGGACCCATCATGATGTATTTTTGTACCCACACCTTCCAACCGCATGCAGAGATCATATTAGGGCATAATCTAAAGAATGAATCAGATCCAAAGCTCTAGTAGACCTACCAAAAAAAAAGTAGGGAGAGTGACACCCACCGTTAAGGGCGTGTTTGGACGGGCACGCTGGATGGGATTGGGTTGTATTAGGGTGGATTGCACACTCAAATCCCATGGCGTCAAAGCAGTCACCTGTTTGGACGGGCACTGGATTCGCCACGAGATGAAAATCCCCTGGATTACGAGGGATTGGTCGCTGGATTGTAGGGGTAATTGGGCATACGGCGCAATCATGCGGGATTTGATGCTGGATAGGGGCTTTTTTGGAAACCATGATGTATGTGTTTCATCCTTTCCGTTCATCCATTTTTACATATCATTTTATGGCTTGATCCAAAAAATGAGAGGTATATGCATTTCAGTTGGACCACACCACATGAAAACAATATTGATTGGATATCCATCATTCAAATCCTCGTAAGGCCTACTCTATTGTTTTTTTGACATCCAATATGTTGATTAGGTCGTACAGCCCCAGATGAAGGGAAAAAACAAAAATGAACTTGATCGAAAACTTTTATGGCCCCACATTGTTTTTACAAGGTCGATGCTCATTCAATAATGTTTACTGTAATGTGGTCCATTTAAGATTGGGATATAACTTATTTTTGTTCTCAGATAATAAAATGATCTGTTAAATTAGATGGACGGCATGGATGAGACACATGCATTGTGGTGGATCCCATGGAGCATCGACCAGCAGCCCGTCCAAACACCATCACTGCATGCATTTTGGATTGCAGTCCGCCCGTCCAAACACGCCATACCTGGCCGCTGGATACAGCAATACAGTAGAATTGCAGGCAATCCACTGACACCGTCTTGAATGGCGTGCAATCCACCCTAATACAACCCAATCCCATCTAGCGTGCCCGTCCAAACACGCCCAAAAGTTTTCAATCAAGCTGATGTTTGTGTTTTCCCTTCTTTCATATATGCTTTAACACATGAATAGGGTGGATCTCAAATAAGCATCACGGGACCTTTGGAAGTTTTAACTGTGGGCGTTACTCTCTCCACCATTTTCTGTGGTGGGTCCACTACTGCCTTGTATCGGCCGCATTCTTTATATTATGCCCTAAAGTTATTTCTCACAACGTATGGACGGTGTGGATACGAAACATACATCAGGGTGGGCCCACAGAACTTGGTTACGTCACTTAAGTAGCGAGTATCGCTGCTCAATATGTCATTAGGCAGTGGCTAATCCGCGCCCTTCCGTGAGGACAAAGGCGTCATTTCAACTAACCCCACGGAACCCTAACCCTCGATAAAATCCCTCCCCTCCTCCCGCCTCTCCTCCCCTCTTCTTGCCCCACCTTTCCTCCAGAGGAGAAAACCCTAACCCTAGCTCTGAAATCATGCCTCCGAAATTGGACCCCTCCCAGGTCGTGGATGTGTACGTCCGGGTTACCGGCGGCGAGGTGGGGGCCGCCAGCTCGCTGGCCCCGAAGATCGGGCCACTCGGCCTCTCGCCGAAGAAGATCGGAGAAGACATCGCTAAGGAGACGGCCAAGGACTGGAAGGGCCTCCGCGTCACCGTCAAGCTCACCGTGCAGAACCGCCAGGCCAAGGTTTCCGTCGTCCCGTCCGCCGCTGCCCTTGTCATCAAGGCCCTCAAGGAGCCCGAACGCGACCGCAAGAAGACCAAGAACATCAAGCACTCCGGCAACATTTCCATCGATGACGTCACTGAGATAGCTCGGGTTATGCGGCCACGATCCATGGCCAAGGACCTCAGCGGCACCATCAAGGAGATCCTCGGCACGTGCGTCTCGGTGGGCTGCACTGTCGACGGGAAGGATCCCAAGGACCTGCAGCAGGAGATTGCGGACGGGGATGTTGAGGTGCCGACGGAATGAGTGGAAGGAGGCGGAGATTTGAGAGTAAGGGGGTTATTGAATTTATTTCTCTCTCTCCCCCTCTCTTTAGCTTGCTTGATTTTTCTTCTTCTGTTAGATACTGTTATCCGGTGATGAGGATTTTGGAGTTTTGTTGGAGATCTCCGGATTTTTGAGGTTTCAGTCATAGGGTTGTTTGGATGCTATGGTCTTGGAATGTAGCCTTTCGATCTTTTATATTCAGTGATACAATTGTTGATTTAGTTTCCGTCTGTTTATTTGTTATTATATTATTATTTATCTAAATTTGTAAATCATCGTGCTTGTTTACATCCATGGAACTGCCAGGATGGGCCATATCCTAGAGTTCATAACAGTAGGATGATCCTAGTCACCGATCAGAGGCCAGACCTTTCTCCTGTTGACCCTTGACTACCGGTTGAACTTTTGCCTTGCCCCACCATTGTGATACCAATCGCCGATCATATAATACCCATTCCTTCCTTGCAAGCTATCATTCAATCACAACCGATTCAACTTGTTTGTCATGAATTATATATATATTTTAAAATTGTTATACAATCCGCCACTCTTTGTCGGGCATGATTGGTCCACTCACATTGATTTACATTACAATGAAGCAGAAAGTAAGACTATAACTGAAGAGACTGATTAGTTCGGAACAGCGATTTTGTGTCCCTGTTTCTGTTTATTCAGCCTTCTTGAAATTGTTTTATATACACAATGGATGCCTTGGTTCACCGATCACTTGTTAGAGGATCATATACCATATATTCCATTTTTTCTTCTGAGCATATCCATTGGAACACTGATATTGGGTCTCTCTCTTATTTATTCATCTTTTTTTTTTTTTTTTTTTGCAATTGTTTCCATATGTTGTCTATGTTAGTCATCATAGTTGTCAAATTCCTATGATTTGAGTTGAATTTAAGGAAAATTATTGGGATCCTACCTTCAGTCCCTTTTTATATGAATCATACAATCTATGATTTGAATCCTACTATTTATGATTCAAATTATTCCTGCTCTCATCTTTTTTAAGCTTCACTTGGCTTTCATTTTATGTTTTTAATTTGGTGGTGGTTTTAAGAATTGGTTTGAAATGGTAAATTATCTCTAAAAAAAGGTAAATTATTTTATTTTGTTCTTTATAAGAGATTAAATGATATATATTCTCTAACGTTATACTTTGTAACTGATCAAAACACCAAATTGTTGTATGACTTATCTAGAATGTTTTTATGGATGGTTACGATCATGTTGACCTGTGTATTGTGGGATGATATTTAGAAATGAAAGTATCTTTTTTTGTCAGTCTGCATAATCAAGTGTGGTTTTTTTTCAACTTGATTCTACATTCAATAAAGGTAAAAAGAACATAAGTTATTCAAGGGTCCTTGTATGTTTTTTAAGGAAAATTTCTTGAAAGATAAAAAAAATAAAGGAAATAGAAGAATCCTTCAACACTATCATGATATGTTATTACTTGGTGCTTATTGATGGCAAAAGGATGATTGATGAGTTTTTAATTTTTTTTCTGATTTATTTATATTTTTTAGATTTTTTTTTCCAAATTTTTAATAAAATCATAAAAAATCTTACAATTTGCAATACAATTCAAAACCCTATTACGATTTGTGTAATGCGTGCTTATTGATGGCAAAAAGATGATTGATGAGTTTTTAATTTTTTTCTGATTTATTTATATTTTTTAGATTTTTTTTTCCAATTTTTTAATAAAATCATAAAAAATCTTACGATTTGCAATACAATTCAAAACCCTATTATGATTTGTGTAATGCGATAATGATTTTGACGCCATTGGTAGTTGTTATTCACTACTCACTTGTAAGAGGAACACATATTATCTAGTTATTTGTTTCTTGTATATGTATCCCTTGGCGAAGGTGATTTTTTTTTTTTTCTCTCTTGTAAATACATGCCTTGGTTATAAGGAGTGAGTCGGTACAAGTCGAAGGTTCTTAAAGGGCAAGGGCAAGGCCTAAAAGGATGTGGCTGGAGATATTAAGAAAATACTTGATGACCAATGGTCTAACTGAAGTTATTTCCCTTGGCAAAATGGAATGGCGGGACAGGATTCATTTAGCCAACCCCAATTAGTTGGGATAAGGCTTAGATGATACACACGCACATGCATGCACGCACAACACACACACACACACACACACACACACACACACTTTTTATGTGTTTCTGCTCTAATGTGGTGCTCTTTCATTTTGAAATATAATTAAATACCTATCGATCTTTCAAAAAAAAAAAAAAAAAAAAAAAATCTATTCTCTTCCATTAATGCACACATCTTAACCTCTTACTTGGGGTTGCTGGACAGTCCCCACTCAGAAATGCCAGCATTTAAAGCCCAGGCTTTAAAACAAGATCTACTGTCTCATCTACCTTGCTTCACTTTTCAAGATTCTCTTGCTGATAGTAAACCCAATCAGCAATGATTAAACTTGGATGGACCTTGAGTAGTTTTTTTTTTTAGTCCAACCACTGATCCAACAAGGTCACCCCATTTTAAACCAGGCATATGCTTAAGCTATGCAAATAACATAAAGATAAAATAAAGGAGCATAACAACAAAGCACCTGTCCTGGTTGACATGAGTTATCGTTTCTGACGTGAGGTTGAGTTGCACTAGGGTAGGCTGGCAATTTTTCTTAGGAAAAAAAAAAAGCAACCACTGGTAACTAGGCGAGCCAACTAAATTTTATGGCAGGTTCCAGTCCAAGTACTATTGCTTTGTTGGCATCGACTTATGGTGCCTTTCTCTTGCTTTTGCTTTGGTAAGTTCTCGTTTAGGTAGTTTTGGAGTTGTGTTTTATTGAACTTAGTAATTTGATTTGTGGGATTCTGGGAGTATCTGGAATAAAAAAAATTTTTGATTGTGTTGGGAATCTTATTTGGGATAGATTAAAGTTTTGTTAGTATATAACTGTTTGTTTTGGGCCTATGTATTAGAGCTTTTGATTTGTCTCTACTTCAAGTGTCTCTCTTGAGAAGCCCGTGTAAGAGGCTAGGCTGCTTTTAGAAAAACCTTTTAAAGGAAGTTGAAATGCCCAGGTTTCACATTGCTACATTCGTTATTCATTCTCCATTAGTAACCACTGCCTTCTCATTGGATCAGATTTGATCTACTATTTGTCCATTTTGTGATCATTTAGGGCTGTTTGGATATGGGAACAAATTTGGACCCAATTAAAATTCAGCTACACGTTTTTTATTTAATGATAAATCTAAATCAAAGCACATACTTGACAGTTCAATTTGAGATGTCTGGACAAGTTTAGAACCCATCAATGCCTGTGTATCAACTACCGTACTCTGATAGTGTGTTAGATTTTTCGTTGAAAGGGATGAATATGATTATAGTTCATAACTATAGTTTTTGACTTGCATGTGGCCTATCAAGCATGTCTTCTTCTAGATCACCTTTTTAAAAAAAAATTTCCCTTTCATGTGACTTCTCTTATAGTTTCTCTTCATGTGAAGCCTTTCACAGTAATTTGTGTTCCCAATTGCCAGGTGATTATTACCTCCAGGCTTGTAGCAAGAGATGCTGTTGTTGTCTATTCTTAATGTTTCTCCTTTTTCACCATTTTCCTTTGGACCACTCTGTTGTGCAGTGGAAATGGTGTGCTGATTGCTGCCTTGATTCATAGGATAATTTTGTCCCCTCCCATTATCTCGTGATGTGGTGTTATGGTGGACTGACATGTTTCGGGTAGGAGTGAACACAACGCTGCAGGATCCTCGCCTAGAAAATTGCTATGTTTGGTGGCAGCATTTTAACCTACTCCTGGAAATTTTGCTCAAAGAAAATATTAATCTATATCTTACTTCATATGGCCAATGCCTGACAAGGTTTCCTCCTTGAGAAAATCCCTAACACAATCTATGGAATCTAAAAATAGAATTCCTTGTGAGCTGATATCTCTAATGAGAAACCTATAAACTGAGATCTCTAATAAGAAACCTGTAAACATGAACATCTAATAAAATTTTATTTCTTAACATGGGGATATATTTCTTAACGTAGAAGAAAGGAAACTAGAAACAATCTAGAAAAGGAAACTCGGCCTTTTTTGTGCATACGTGTGGACCGTGCACATGTGATGAGATGCAATTGCATCAATTCCCCTCATCTTGGAAGAACTTGGCTCGCTCGAGTTAGATCTCAGCTGACCCCTCTACACGACAAGGATCTTTTGATACCCTCCTTGACATGTGGAAACTATCAGATCGTCTAACACATCTTGAATGGCTTCCTCAAATTAGTGTAGTAACCTTTGGTATTTGGATAGCTCATTCCTCTGTGCTCTCATTTTCATTATTTCGAAGATAAACTGTAAGGTCTTCTACATTGAAATGGGGTTGATCTTCATTTCGGGTGAAAGCTCAATCAGGTATGCATTATCACCTAGTTTCTTCAAAACACAGTAGGTCTCGCCTTTTCGGAGTGGAGCTTGGTGTAAGACCCTACAATAAACTTCTCAAGTTTGAGAAGCACCATCCCTGTCCCCTCCTTGCGATTATGCGAAACATCAATGACTGTCTGCATGCCCCTTGTGTGTTTCATTATTAACCTTTTTGATTTTCATTACTAAGGGTAATCTTTTGCCTAACTTCCTCATTTATCTCCTTAATATGCTGCACAAAAGCCTCGATGTCCTGGCTCGATCTAGTTGCAGTAGGAAGTGAGACTAAATCAATAGGATGCTGATGTTTAATATCGATTGAAACTTTGAAAGTAGAGTCTCGCGGTGCAATTCACATAATTGTTATGGGCAAACTCAGCTTTATATAACACGAGATCCAATGAACTCTTACAATCACCAATCAAACATCAAAGAAGATTTCCAAGACTCTGGTTGATGACCTCGGTCTATCCATCTACAGATGACAAGCACTAGAGAACTTTGATTTAATTTTCATCTTAGACCATGTGGTTTGCCAAAAGTAACTCATAAACTTAACATTGCGACCAGAAACAATTGTCTTGGGAACAACATGTGGACAAATCACCACCTCAAAGAAAGCACTGGCGATGTATAGAACATTCGATGTCTTCTTAGAAGGGATGAAATGTGCCATCTTAGAAAACTTATCAACCATAATGTAGATAGAGTCATACCCATATTGATTCTTGAGTAATCCCAAGGAAAAATCCATGCCCATATTGATTCTTGAGTAATGCCAGGGCAAAATCCATGCCCATATTGATTCTTGATGAATCCCAAGGCAAAATCCACGCTGATGTCTTCCCGCTAGTATTGGCAATGGAAGATAAAGACCGGTATTTTTCTTGTGACCTTTGCCTAATTGATGTGCTCTACACTGCCAAATAAATATCCCTACATCTTTCTCTAAACCTGGTCAGTAGAAGTGGTCCTTGACTAGGGTTGTTTTGTCGAATACCAAAGTAACCACCAAGGGTACTTGAATGGAGCTCTCGTAATACAAGACCTCGCAAGGAGCTTTTAGGAAGGCACAAAAAATAAGTACTCCATCTTGTAGATTGTATCATGGGTACTTGATGCTTGTGCTTGTGGAGAGTGCTGAAAATACCTTTTTTCAAAATCATCATAAGCTGTCTAGTCTCTCTTGGGTTCCTCAAAATCAACAGCGGACATTAATAAGGTCGATAAGAGATGCGATTTTCAGCTGAGGGAATCTGCTACCTTATTTTCTGCACTTGCTTGATGCTTCAAATTGAATGTAAACTCCTGAATATAAGTGCTCCACCTCGCATGTCTTGCATTCAAAATTTTTTTTAGAGTTCAAATAACACACCTCATGATCAGAATATAGCACAAGCTCTCAATGAATGAGGCAATGATGCCAATGTTTCAAAGCCTGCACAACAATGTAGAACTCCACATTGTAGGTAGACTGCTTCTTTTGTGCTTTCTTTAGTTTTTTGTTGAAAAATGCTACCAGATGTCCTTCCTAAGGATACCACCAATGTCTACGTGGGATGCATCACAGACAACCTTGAATACCATCTTGAAATCATGAAACTTGAGAACTGGAGCTTTCGTCATCTTTCACTTTATTTCTTGAAATGACTTCCTCGACACATTGGTCAACTTAAATGGATCGAGCTCCATGCATCCAGTAATGACTCTATAATAGAGTTGAAATTCTTGATGAACCTCTTGTAAAACGTGCGTAAAGGTGCTTGATGTGTTTGTTAGCGCTTATGGCAGGACTAACCATTCGCACAACCCATTCTGTCTGTAACTTTGTCTTTCACTCATCACTTGTCGAATTCTGATATGATGATGGCCGCTCCTCAAATTGATCTTAGATCTTCGAGAAGGTTGGTCTAATACATCGTCTAGTCAAGGAATAGGAAAATGGTACTTGACTATTATCTCGTTGACCGACCTCATGCTCAGATTTCTTTCACATGGTGAAGAGGAATTAGTCTGGGCTAACATGCAACAAGATGGGAACTTCGATATCACATGCATGTGTTGGTTGAATCATGAATGTAGTAACATTGGTGTAATACTTGTGAGTTTTAACTATGAATAACACACTCATTTATCATTATCGTCTCCCTCATGCCTTTGTAGCCTTAGATGTGAGTAGGCCTCTGGCATTAGTGAACTGCAATAACTGTCAAAGATGGAACTATGCAATAATCATCTACCATACTGTTTGAAGATGACCATAAGATACTAATTGTATCTTTCCCTTGTGGAGTAATTTTTTGTAAACTTTATGAATGGTTATCTTTAAGTCATTTACTTAAAGTTCAGAAAATATGCTGAAACTGGAGCATCATTTCATCAGCGACATAGAAATATATGTAATATCTAGAAACAAATAACTAATAATATCATCAGCAAAAACTTTCCAGTGGCTTGACATGGGTGCTCTTGGCTCTTGTACTATCATTGACGTATGATTTAAAAAACCTATTTATACACACAAGGTGATGAAACTTTTATAGATTGTTTCATGAGCCACATCAACATGTACAGCGGCCCTATGGATGGCCATGTCTCATTGTTTATTGTCCTCATTACTTTATAAATCTGATCATGGCAACCGCAATAGAAACTCGTCTCCCAGAATGGTTGCTCATCAGTCATCACCATCTCCTCAATTGCCCACACTGTGTATGACTCGAATTCTATTCATTGTACTGGGCAAGTTGAACAAATTTCCAAGTTTGCCCTTGTGCTTGAGTAGGCTCTCTATTGCAATCAGTGTTTTGAATAGTGCCCGTAGCGTAGCTACGACACTATGTAGCGTTAGAAGATAGCATAAATTGCCTATAGCGTACACTATAGGGGTCGTAGTGTATACGTAGCATGTGTAGTGTCTTATTGTGTGCATAGTGTATGTAGCGTGCGGATAGCGTATGTAGTGTCTGATAAGCCTTTTTTTTTTATATATAAACGGTAATTATATTTTGTAGTTTTAAAAAGGTAATTATATTTTGTATTGTATTTAATACTCTCCGCCTGTGGGATTTTAATTTCTTTTCGCATTTGTGACTTATGGTTTCAATTAAGCATTATGTATTAGACATTAATAATAAATGATGATTAATAACTTGTTTGAACATGCTTATACTTGAAAAATGAATAATCTTGTAGGCATTTAATTCCTTTTTTTTATTTTTTTCTTAGTATTTATCATATTTTTTTATTTTTAAATTAAAAAATAGAAGTATCGTGTTGCTTACACGACATGCTAAAAAAGGCTGAGCGCTACTGCTATTTAAAATGCCCAATGCAACAAAGGTATTGACGAACTGTGAAGCCCCTAGCTGAACTATTCCCCCTTGCACTCCGCCTGTGCTGTGGCATTAAATGCCATTATATGTTGTCCTTCCAAACATAACAATCCGAATGGATTAAATAGGATTACTAATACAATCCCATCTAATTCCACTTAATGCAGCTGGCCAAACAGGCCCTTATACTCCATGACACAATCATCCGGATAGAGAATGTCATCATAATCATGACATTCTTTGTAAAATAAACTCCATTCTTTGAATGGGACTCGTTAAAAATAAAAGAACTTTTTAGATATTGTCTAAAAATTCTAAAAGTAGGAGGAAGATTAAAGAGCTCTAAGGGCCAGCTGCTTTAAGTGGAATTAGATGGGATTGTATTCGTAATCCATTTAATCAGTTAGATTGTCATGTTTGGAAGGAAGTATATAATGGCGTTTAATACCTTTTTGGGTCTCCCGCCCAAACCGCGTGCTCAAGGAGGGATTTTGCAATCCATATTGGATTCACCAAATCCTTTTCACTATTCCCCAAAACCGACGCTATTGCCCCATCCAGACAATATGTGAAAGGGCAGGGCTCTGTAGGGCCTACCTTGATGTAAAAGGTCTTATCCACGCCGTCCATATTTATTTATGGATCATTTAAGGGCATGAACTTGAAAATGAGACAAAACCTGAAAAGGCCGAGCTAAGAGTCCTAGGGGGGGGGGGGGGTGAATAGGACAATGCCAAATTAAAAAATTTAAATGCGGAATTAGAAAGAAATAAACAAAGATAACACTTATTAATTCCAAATAGCAGAAATGAATAGTAACCTCAAATGCACAAGTATTGAGAGGTTGATACAAATGTTGTTCTAAGGACAATTTTACACAAAAAAAAAAAAAAAAAAAAAAAAAAAAAAAAAAAAAAACCAAAGGCTTATGGTAGGGCAACCTGATTTTTAGAATGGTCTGTGTATCAAAGTCTCAAACCAATGCAGAGGAATAAAGAATAAAACAGAAATAAATATCTACTACTATTACAACATTCACCACATGTGCAGAAAATAAATTACAATATTCACACACTTAAGCACATTCAACCATTCACCACAACTCCAGCAATTATAGTGGTTTGCTTGTGTGTACACCAACTGTTAGAAAACAGCCACACAACTACTCCACTCCCAATATCCTCACCTACGGGATATTGGCATTCACTATGAAATAGGTTTTCTAAAGTTCACCTAAAATCTTCACAATTGTGTTTTCAAAGGGCTACCACAATTAAAAACCCCACTCACTGAGATTTTCTGGCTATCTCAATCAAAGCCAAAAATGAAAAATTTTCTAGCAATCTTACAAACCAAATACAGAAAATTGAAATGTACTTATCTGAGGATTCTTCTTTCGATGAAGCCCGGTAGAACCAATTTGATGTAGATGTTCAATGTCCAATCTCACATATGAAAGGGTTCTTAGGTCTAAATGATTTTTAGAATAAATTAACCTAGGCTAGCTTGATTTGATTTTGATCACAAAAATGGTAAAATCAATATTCTCTTTTCAAAAGAAATAGAATTGAATAGAGATCATAAAATCAAATACAAAAAAGCTATTAAAAAAAAAAAAATCTTAAATACTAACCAATTAGCTTCTCGAATGTGGGGACAAGTTTTCTTAGAGTTGTGATTTGAAGATCTTGGAATGAATTGAAAAACTCTGAAAATCGTCCTCAATTTATAGGCAAAAATATTGTTCACTCGACTGGCCTAATGGTCAATTCGACTGGTCGAAGGACCAACAATAATTCAAAATTTCGGACACGATAAGATAAGATCGTTACTCGATTGGTCGAGTGGCCTGCTCAACTGGTCGAGTGGGACCCAGAAATGTTGCTGGACTTTGAGTCGAGCCTGCTCGACTGGTCAAGCATTGTTCACTTGACTGGTCGAACAGTCTCCAGGATTGGTCGAGGGTCTAATAGAAATTTCGAAAATTTATAACAAACCTTGAACTGGTCGAGAAAATCCTTAGATTGGTTGAGCCTGTATTTGGACTAGTCGAACCATGACTAGGACTAGTCAAAATATGACCTATAAAATTATCAAATGACTTATGATATAAATGCAATTTGTATGACCTATCCTAAGATCAATCTAAGGTCAAACAAACCTTATTTGTGAGATGGAATCATCATATATCATTCTCTTGATGTAGTTGAAGCTTGAAGACTTGATCTAGTACTTGAACTTCTTAAACTTGAATTTGAAAATCTTACACTTGTATTTGAACTTCTTGATCTTGTACTTGAATGTAGGCAAGAATGACATGAAGTTGATCTTATAGTAATAGCTACATAAGATACAGATTCCAAGAGGTTTTGGCACTACAAAATTTGACAAACTTAGGAGCTAGATAAGATAGCATTTACAATCTCACCCTTTGTCAAATTTATGACAAAACCAAAATAAATAAAAATATGCATATTACGCACAGTAAAGAATCATGCATCATACATACACAATAAAGAATCATGCACCGGTTAAAAACTGGTCAGCAGAAATTAGCAAACTAATATTCCCCCTTAATACATTACTCCATAGAATCCAAGAGGAGAAGAAATTAAAAATAAATAAATAAATTGCTCCACTTCTCCACATTATTAACATCCACTCTATAGAATCCAATATCATTATGGAATAGGCATATCAACACAAATTCTCCCCCCTTTTGTCACAATATGACAAAGGAAAGAACCTATAAATGATGATGGTAAAAAAATAAAAAATGCAACGAGTAATGAGAGTAAGAAGTAAGTTCAAGATAACATAAATATTGTCAAGATAACCATTCAAGCATGTCCAAAGTAACAAGAAAACATGTCCAAGCATATAGAGATTCAAGTATAAAAGTTATTACAGATCAGAAATTCAACACTAATCTGAACCAGAGGAAGGAGCAGGTATGGAAGGATCGATTTGATGTAGTCACTTGTTAATGCGCCTCAGATACTTGCGCATGTATTTAAATTAAGTTTCTTTGGACACATGCATACCCTCTACCTTTTCCTAAAGGGAACGCAAACGTTCATCAAAATCAGACGGCTGAAAATCAGGATCAGCTGCAGAGTCTAATTCAATCTCATGATCAAATATGTCATCCATATTGACATCATCTGGAGGAAAAGCATCCTCCTCTTCATTTGTTTCAGCTCCTCCTCCAGCACCCACGTCAACTTGGCCTGGAGCCGACCTCAAATTCATCTTATTTATATTTGAGTTGTTGAATGGTAGATGGTTAATCGGAGCTTCTCCAATAGGCATAGCCACACGACTATGGGTGGCTAATACAGTCATAAGATAGGCAAAAGGTATATCACTATGACCTGTATTGAGACGGAACTGAATCATGATATAACAGATAAGTGAAGGAAGACACACAGAGACATCAGTAACAATAGAGTGTAGAATGCAGACAATGAAAGTAGTGAGCTCAGATTTGTTACTAGATTTAGGATAGACATTAGAAATAAAATTCGATGAAGAACCCTGTATCTGGGTAATATAAACTTGGAAGCGAGCGCATTCCCAGAACTCCATTCTGCATTCATGTTGCATAGATCTCTAGTGAGCAATCTTTTCTCAGATTCAGACGATTTTGCTACAAGAGTATTAATATGAATACCGTCATCATTGACTGGTAGATCCATCAATCCATAAATTAGGTGACGGTCCACATCAATATGACCTTCTCTAGTAGTAATTGCAAACGTAAGATTCTCATAAGAAAAGTCAGTTATGCAAGCATACATGGCTTGCGCAATGGAACGGTATGCCGGACCACCCCAATGTAAAATGTTATCCTATCCTACAGATTGAAGGAGAGGAAGAATACTAAAATGTGTCAAATGATCAGTGTTAACTGTTCGTTCAACTATCACGTTGCGTAAGCGAATATCCCGCACATATTTGGGATCTTCTTCGGGTGATCGAAGATAATGCACCGTGATAGGAGCGGAACGAGAAGAAGAGGGACCACGGGATCTTTTCTTCTTATATATACTCTCCATTACAACAAGAAAAACAAGGAATACAAGGAATGCAAGAGAGGAAAGAAGGGTTTCAAGAAAATTAAATTTTTAACTAGAAAACCGAACAAACTACCATAAACCTTGAAATAAACAAATCAAGGAAATGGAAGATCAAAGAACTCAAATCTACAAGAAAATTGAAAATGAAGCACTAACCAAAGAGGAATCGAAGATGGGTTCGACCGGTCGTGGTAGGGTTTGTTGGAGAAGAAGAACCAAGTGAAGAAAAAGTTGTTTTTCCCCAAATAAAAGGCAAAACCCGAGTTCCACGACTGGTCGTGTACATACTCGACCAGTCGAGCCACGACTGGTCGTGCACCACTGAAAATATGCAAATTTGCATTTATTTGTATTTTAAAATTTTCAAAATAATAAATATATACATTATGATATAAATAGGCACAAACCATCAGTTCATATTACACATACCAAGATCAAATTTCAATTTTGCAAGCCTATTTTTGTCAAGCGGTTTTGTGAATATGTCTGCAAGTTGATTCTTGGTCTGAATATATTCCAATGAAATTATCTTGTCTTTCACCAATTCACGAATATAATGATATCTAATGACAATATGCTTGGTTCGTGAATGTTGAATCGATTTTTAGAAATATTAATTGCGCTTGAATTGTCACAATATAAAACCATAGATTCTTGTGCAATTCCGTAATCGCTTAGCATTCTCTTCATCCACATAAGCTGAGTGCAAGCATTACCAGCAGCAATATATTCAGCCTCAGCTGTGGAGAGCGATACTGTAACGCCCTGAAAATCGAGGGTCGAGCAGGAACTCAACTCCCGAGTTCCAACGCATCACTTATGCAACATAGATAATGATGATTAAATGTTGTCCAGGTTAGTGCATTAAACATGAATGGGATTAAGTTAAATCAGCATATCATACTCCAGAGACAATTAGATTACACAAGCGGAAGACTGTGATAGATATATAAAACACTTAAGTTGTTATAAGTCTCTAGAGTCTGAACATGATACTAGGTTAAATAATTACATGTATTGTTCCAAGATATATAAAATAACAAGAGTGTAATGTCAACTATCCATATCTCTGTAGCCCCGATACGCAACTCCAGGTCTATACAGACCCGCCAGAGAGTTGTATGTAGGAGAATTCCTCTTCGTCATTATAGAAGACAGGCTCCACCTCGTAAGCCTCGTCATCACCTGAAACCACAACAGAATCTGGTTGGTGTTTTAAAACACCGTCCTAGAACGTGTGAGTGAGTGATCAACTCAGTGGAGTTATAAGGCAAAGGTTAACATGTTATCAATTCAGTCAAGCAGTAATGATAAAGCAGTACAACACTCATGTCTTAAGTACTCTTGTTAATGCAAGGATGATATGCAATAATGATGTATGCCCTCGCCTGCACTCCCTCTATGACACCATCTCACGATCGCGGCCTGCAACACTCCCGCTGTGCTCAACTCCAACGCCAAAGGCACATGCAAATGCGATGCATGTGCGTAATTAGCTAAGTTCTTAATTAGACTCATTCATCCAGTAAGTTTGGGAAGCTAAGGTACCTCTTTTTATATCATTTACCTAAACATTGATCCATCTAGGGTCGTCAATCATAGTTAATCACATACAATAGGCAAGTTCGTGAGTTTACACCATAGGTCGCTATGAAAGGCTTGTCACCGTCAGCGTAGGCTTAATTCACACTTGAGGTCACCCCACCAACGCCTTATCAACTGGCTATCTATTTTCGAAGGCTCGTCACCAACCCGACTGGGGACCACAGTCAGGCTGCGCTGGGGTAAGCCTATTTTGTACTCGAGGTCACAACACTAACGCCCTACCAACTGGCAGTCTATTTTCGAAGGCTCGTTACCAACCTGACTGGGGACCACAGCCGGGCTGCGCCAGTGTAGGCCGACAGCCTGAATACAGTGTCCCACACCACCATATTCGGCTCACGAGTCTGGATTGCTCACTGGTCACTATGGGGATGCTCGTTGCCCCAACGTAGGCTGACAGCTCGACCACGGTGTCCCATACCACCATGCCCGGCTCATGAGTCTTAGCGGATCGTGGTACTATGGTTGAAACAGGTCTTTACATTGGTAAAGGGTATCTTAGGTTCAAGTAGCATTCATACATGGTAAACACACAGTAGGCCAATCAGTTTATTAGACAAGTTCGACTGTACGAGTGTACGCTGAATTAATCGACATGGTACCACTGTCGACAATCATCGTACACCTCGGATTCATCAAACGTGTCTTGTGTGGCGAAATGACCTCAGCCACTACTCGAGAATCATTACCGATTGTCTGGACTACATCGTAGCCCCAATTATACTTCAAACGATAGCATTCACAAGTGATAATCCATGACAGCATGTGACAACCAAATCTAAATATAAATCTTAGTTGAGCATTTCAACTAACACATAATATACATATTATCTTACATAGGTATTTCATCTGTACAACACATAGTAGTAAGATAGGTTACATAAAGGGAACTGTAATTATAGAGAAGGGGATTGAGAATTCTATCTCAACACCCTCATTAAATACATTTCAACAAGCATTTCCTCATTCAGGCATTTTTCAACATACATGTATTAGACTAGTTATAACATTTATCCTGGCAAGCTCTTTTACAAAGGAGTTGCCACATACACAACACGCATATATTCATAGTTAATAATCATGGCAAGCACAGATCCAAATTCCATATTCATTCAGACATTTTTACAAGCACTTAGACTACACACTTCAACATACGTAACGTATGTTGGTTATAACAGGTGTTAGGGCAAATCCTTTCACCAAGGAGTTGTCACACGTATAACAACCATATATTCACGACGAATAATCATGGCAAGTACGAATCCAAATTTCATACTCATTCAATCATATCAACAAACACATGGAATACACTATATTCAACATAGTTCGTATATATGTGTAAAGCGCGGGAAACATCGTATCTAAGCATGTGATAGCAATCAAGTCAGTCATAAATCATTAACTGACATTGAAAGCCTTGAAAACCATAACCTAAATGTTTATAGTCCGCACCTTTCGCCAGTAGACCCGTAACAAACTCAGTTTAAACACTAAGTCCTCGCCTACGGCACCACGGCAATTTATAGCATGAAATAGGTTAGATATTTTACTATTTACTCTATTTGAATCCCTAAAACAGATTAAGGTTAAGATTTCTTACCTGAAAATGGAATCAGAATCGCCGGTATAGCGATACAGTAGCGATGGTTAAGCACGTGGAGGGGTGGGATTGAATCCCAGGAACAAACTCTCACACACACTCTCTCTCTCTTCTCCTCACTTTCTTCTTCTCTTTTCTCTCTCTTCTCTCTCATAGGGTTTGAAATTCGTATGAAATGGGAGAGAGAGGGTTTTAGGTCCTTATATAGGCCCAGAATTGATGGGAATGGCCCCAGGGCCATGGTATACTTAGGTTATAGCCAAAACTCATCTGTTTCGGCCCAACGGAGCGCATCTGGGGGGGCCATTTTCTGCATACGGTCGGGAGTAAGTTCCCTGACATTGGATCTTGGTCAAGCTAAGTTTTCGGTCCGATCAGATTTACAGATCGACCGCGGGGGACCAGTTTCAATTCAACGGTCACCGGTACTCGATCAGGGTCACAAGTACACTGACGTGTGTTAGAAATTTTTCCTGATCCGAGGGTGTAGTTGGGTCAGATTCTGACGGTCTTAATCCTTAGATTTGGTCTGCAAGCGAACAACTCAATTCACTTAAGTTTGAGTTCATTTTCTAAAGATATTCGCGTTTCTCGCACACTTCGCTCCAGGCTCAATGCAAGCGAACGACTCAATTCACTTAAGTTTGAGTTCATTTTCTAAAGATATTCGCGTTTCTCGCACACTTCGCTCCAGGCTCAAGTTATGCGTTTCGGCATATTATCTGGACTTGATTTTCGAGGTGGTTGTCAAGTCCAGTGAGGTGGTCATAACGATATAGTTTTGTAGTTATCGGATTTTCGATGAGCGGTCCAGGTCCGATATGGAGTTCAATGCACTCCCGAGAGCAACTAGGTTTAGAGATTGATCGTAGGTTTCAAGGTAACGTAGCATCAGCGATCCTACTGATTTTGGGTCTTGCAGTTCGTATTGAAAGTTGTCCAAGCTAATTCGACAGGTGATTTTAATTAATATTCGTCTAATTTCTAAAGGATTCGGTCCCTAGTGATTTTTGCCTGAGGTGGTACTCAAGTCTTTGTACGGATTTTTCCAGGACGTTACAATACGGAACTTTGTTTCTTACTTAGCCAAGAAACCAAACAGTTCCCGACATAGAAACAACCACCGCTGGTCGATTTACAATCATCAATGTTACCAGCCTAATCAGCATCTGTGTAACCAGCTAATTGCACACTAGTATCATGTAGATACTAGAGACTAAGATTAGCTAAACTAGCGATATATCGCAAAATGCGCTTAACAGCAATCAGGTGTGACTCTTTAGGGTCCGACTAATATCTAGCACAAATACCTACGCTAAAAGCAATATCAGGTCGGCTCGCAATTAAATAAAGTAAACTACCTATCATACTGCGATACAACTTAGGATCCACATTCTTACCTGTTGAATCCTTAGAGAGTTTTAAAGTAGTACTCATTGGAGTATCAAAATTTTTCTCACTCTTAAATCTGAACTTTTTAACTAAGTTTAGAGCATATTTGGTTTGAGAGAAAGAAACCATCAGGGAGTTGTTTGACTTACAATCCTAGGAAATAGTTTAGTTCTCCAACCATGCTCATTTCAAATTTAGATTTCATAAGATCTGCAAACTCAACAGACATGTTAGCCCAGGTAGATCCATAGATAATGTTATTAACATAGATTTGTACTATTATTATATGATCATTATTTTTCTTAACAAACAGTGTCTTATCAATACTCTCCATTACAAAGTTATGACTTAGTAGAAACCTAGTCAACTTTTTGTACCATGCCCTGGGAGCTTGTTTCAAACCATAGACTACCTTTTTCAGGCAATAGACATGATTAGCATGCTTAGGGTCTTTAAAACTCTTTGGTTGTTCAACATACATTTCTTCAAGCAAATCGCCGTTTAAGAACGTACTCTTTACATCCATTTGGTATATTTTGAATTTTTTGAAGCACACAATGGATATAAATAGTCTGATTGATTCAAGACAAGCTACTGGGGTAAAGGTCTCATCATAATCAATGTCTTCAATTTGAGTATACCCTTGTACAACCAGCCTAGCCTTGTTTCTAATAATATTACCAAGTTCATCAGACTTATTTTTTAAAATTCATTTTGTTCCGATAATGTGTTTATCTTTTGGTCTTGGAACTAAGTACCAAACATCATTTCTAACAAACTGATTGAGCTCTTCTTACATTGCTACAATCCAATTTTCGTCAGTAAGAGCTTCTTTTACGCTAGCCGGTTCTATCTGAGATGTAAAGCACATGTAGTTACACGTATCCTCTAGTTGTTTACGAGTGCGCACACCAGTGAGAGGGTTTCCAAGGATTTGATCAGATGGATGGTCTTTAACTGTCCGCAATTCAGTGTTATTTTGACTAGATGAAGAATCTGGTTTATCAAATAAAAGGACTTTATCATTTTCTGAACTTGAGACAGGTATATTCAAGTGGTCATCTATAAGTACATTAATGGACTCTTGAATTACACCAATCCTCTTGTTAAGAACCCGATATGCTTGACTATTCAGAGCATACCCTAAAAAATCCCTTCATCACTTTTGGTGTCAAATTTACCTAGATTTTCTCGATCACGCAATGTATCGCCCTGAAACTCAGGGGTTGAGCATGAGCCCAACTCTCGAGTTCCAAAACACCACTTATGCAACATATATGCTGATGATTGAATATTGTCTATATTAGCATATTAAACATGAATGAGATTAAGCCAAAACAACATATCATACTCCAGAGATGATTAATTTAAGTAAGTGGAAGACTGTGATAGATATATAAAACGTATAAGTGATTGTAAGTCTCCTGAGTATGATCATGTTACCAGGTTAGATAATTACATATAACTTTTCAAAATATACAAAAGGTGTAATGTCATCTAGTCAGCATTCCAGAAATCCCCGTCGATCAGGACACGGCTCACATGAAACCGCCTGAATACTGCATGTATGAGAAAGCATCCTCATTGTCTACGAAGTCTAGCTCCGCCTCACCAGTCGAGTCTCCATCTGCAACTAAGACAGAGTCTGGTTGGTGTGTACAACACCGTGTCGTAATATGGGAGTGAGTGATCAACTCAGTGGAACAATAAAGCAAAGGTTAACATGTTATCAATTCAGTCAAACAGTAATGATAAAGCAATACAATCAAACATCCCTAAGTACTTTGATTAATGCAGGAATGGTATGTATAAATGATGCATACCCTCGCCTACACTCCCTCTGCGATCTTCATCTAACGGTCGCGCATGTCAGTCACTTCCTCAGTGCTCTGCCCAACGCCAAACGACACATGCAGTGCGGTGCATGAGCGTGATTACCAAGTTCTTATTAGTCCTTTTCATATAACAGGATTGAGAAACTAATGTACTTCCCTTATATCAATACCCAAACAATGATCCATTCTAAGGTCGTCAGTCATAGGAAATCTCATACGACGTTGCGGTTCTAGGTCGCTACAAAGGGCTCGTTATCTGATCAGTGCAGGCCTAGTTTATACTCTTGTTGCTACAGAAGGGTCGTCGCCTCCACGTAGACTCAAAGTACTCTCGAGGTCACTACAAAGGGCTCGTCACCTTATCAGTGTAGGCCGACAGCTCGAATACAGTGTCCCATACCACTGTATTCGGCTCCCGAGGCGGTGTTGCTCACTGGTCACTACGGGGAGGCTCGTCGCCCCAGCGTAGGCCGACAGCTCGACCACAGTGTCCCATACCACCATGTCCGGCTCATGAGTCTTAAGGGATAGAGGTACCAAGGTTAACGGGGTTTCCACTGGTGAGTTTGGTACCTTAGGTTCAAGCAGTAGCGTCCATGCATGGTGAACATACATCGGGTCAATCGGGTTACTTGACGAGCTCGACTAGCCCGAGCACACAACAAGCCGAATGACATGAAGTGCGTAAGCACTCCGCGTGGCCTAACTACTGTCGTCAACCGAAGTACGGTCCGGATTAGCCAGTCACGTCTCGTGTGGTGAAAACAACATCAACCACCTTATCAGAGTTGGTTACCGATTGCCTGGGCTATATCATAGCCCCAAACACATCTAATTTCAACAAGTAATCATATGAAACAATCAAAGAAGTAACGGGCAATAATTCAATTCCTACAATCGTATGAGCATGTAGTGAAAAGCAACATAACCATGAATTTACAAGCATTCATTCCATGGATGAAATAGACATCATGTTATAACGTACATGGAGGAAATCATACACATAATTAAGGTATTTGAGATTTATATCGCAACCCTCACACAAAGTGCTCCTAGCCAACATCTAGCTCATTTAGACATTGTTACAAACACTTTAGACTACATACATCAACACACATGACGTATGTTGACCACACAGGTATTAGGCCAAACCCTTTCACTAGGGAGTTGCCCCATATATAACACGCATGTACCCACGACGAATAGTCATGGCAAGCACGAATCCAAGTTCCATATTCATTCATCCATTTCCATAAACACTTGGGCTACATACTTTAACATACATAACGTATGTTAGCCGTAACGTGTTTTAGGGCAAATCCTTTTGCCAAAGAGTTGTCGCATATGCAACAAGCACATATCCATGACAGATAATCATGGCAAACACGAATCCTAATTCTGCACATATTCAATCATTTCAACAAAAACCTAAATTACACTATACTCAACATATTTCATATATATCTGTAAAAAGACGAAAACGACGCATTCTGCATGTGAAATGGCACCCAAGTCAGTTATAAATCATTAACCGACATTGAAGGCCTTGAAAACATAACCTATACGTTTATAGTCCGCACCTTTCATCGGTAGATGCGAAACAAAATCAGTTTAAATGCTAAGTCTTTGTCTACGGCACCACAATAACCTATAACAGGGAATAGGTTAGTTAATTCATCTATTACACTAGTTGAAAACCCTAAAACAGGTTAAGGTTAGGATTTCTTACCCAAGTACGTTGTTGGAAACGTCGGATTTACGATACAGACATGGTAAACAAGTGCGTGAAGTGGCGGGATCAAATCCTAGGAAGAAGCGCCTACTCTCTCTCTCTCTCACTTTCTCTCTCTTTCCTTCCATTTTTCTCTCCTCTCTTTCTTAGGATTTCTAAATTCATATGGAATGTGAGAGAGAGGGTTTAAGGCCCTTATATAGGCCCAAAACTGATGGAAATCGCCCCGGGGCCATGGTATACTTAGGTTATGTCCAAAGAGCATCCGTTTCGATCCAACGGAGCACTTCTGGAGGCCCCTTTTTTGCGTGCGGTCGGACTTAAGCTCCCTGACATTGGATCTAAGTCGAGTTAAGTTTTCGGTCCGATCGGATTTACAGATTGACCGTGGCGGACCAGTTTCAGTTCAACGGTCACCAACACTCGATCAGGGCCACAAGTATACTGACATGTGTTGAAAATTTTTCTTGATCCGAGGGTGTAATTGGGTCAGATTCTGACGGTCTGAACCCTAAATTTGGCCTGCAAGTGAACCGTCTCAATTCACTTAAATCTGAGCACGTTTCCTAAAGATATTCGCGTTTCTCACACACTTTGCTCCGGGCTCAAGTTGTGCGTTTTCGGACACTATCTGGATTTAATTTCTGAGATGGTTGTCAAGCCCAGTAAAGCGGTCATAACGGTTTTGTTTCGTGGTCATCGGACTTTCGACGTGCGGTCCAGGTTCGATACGGAGTTTCGTGATGCTCCCGAGAGCAACTGGGTAATGAGATTATTCCTATGTTATAGGGTAATGTAACATTAACGATTCTACTCGTTTTGGGTCTTGCAGTTCATATTTAAAGTAGTTCAAGCTAATTCTACTAAGTATTCAGTTTAGTACTTAACTAAATTATGTCCTAATTACGACAGAATATGGTCCTAGGGCAATTCTACGCCCCTTTCTGGCACTTTTAATTAGTATATTATTTTACTTATTTTTTTAGTAGTTCATCACCAAGTCTACTTCATCTCTACCAAATTTCATTAGGTTTCGTGTTGTAGAAAAATTCTAAACATTCTCGAAGTAGCAACTGTCCAAACTGATGATTTTCGAACAGTTGTCACAACGACCTATATTTAACTATATTAAATAATTTATTATATTTTTTTACTTATTTTTGTATGAAACTAGACTCATTAAGCTTCAATCTGACTTTTGAATCACCTAAATCGGAGTTATAACGAGAGAGATATGATTTTTCAAAGTTGGACGAAAATTACAGAATTTTTCTGCCGAAAACGGGTCGCCGACCCGCTGCGGCCCTGCCAGGCCAGCAATTTGGCGAGGCCTCGCCGTCCACTGGACCCCGGGGCAATGGCTCGTCCCCGGGGGTGTCGGATACATGCGGAACCCACCTCGGGTCCCCCCCGATTTGTGTCGTTTGGCCCCCGTGTCCGTGTGAGGCATTTTTGGGTCCAATTTGCAAACCGGAATGAGTTTATTTGCCATACGATATATGATTTTGGGGTAGGAGACGTTAATCTATCCTACTAACCTATTTTTTTTGTTATATTCCAAAAGGTTATTGGTCAAAAACCCATTTTATCCATTTATTTACTATTTATGGTAAGTTTTAGTTTCGGTATTGTTCTTCATCATTTATACCCTAGGATTGGTGTGTATTATGAATGTTCTTAAAAAAAATTAAAGGATAGTGTGGTGAAAGGTGAGATTTCGAAGGAAAAGGGTTAAAAAGAGACTTTTGGCTTTGGGATTGAGTTATGAGAAGTTACCAAGGTGTTATGATCGACCCATTGCCTAAAGACGTCTATTTCCAAGTTGGTAAAAATCCGGGATGTTACACGCAAGATGTAGCATTTGCTGCCGAAAACTTGAAAGTATTTGACAGTAGGCTTCTTATCAAACCACATTTCATAAGCCGTTTTACTATTTGATTTTCTAGTATAAACGTGGTTAATTATATAACAAACAGTATTTACGGCTTTAGCTCAAAGATTTTTAGGAAGCTTCATACTATTTAGCATTACATTTGCCATTTCTTGAAGCACTCTATTTTTCCTTTCCACTACCCCATTTTGTTGTGGTGTTTTGGGTGCAGAATATTCATGTGATGTTCCCTGGTTACAGCAAAATTTCTCAAAACTGTTATTTTCAAACTCAAAATTATGATCACTACGGATCTTAGTGACTTGTGATTCTTTTTCAGTTTGGATACGTTTAAGTATCCTTTTTACTTCGTCGAGAGTTTCTGATTTCTCTGCTAAGAAGACTACCCAAGTATACCTGGTAAAGTCATTTACAATCACCAGAATATACTTCTTGCCACCTCGACTCTCCGTTCTAGTTGGTCCAATGAGATCCATGTGGAGGAGTTCGAGTGGTTTAGATGTGGCTTTGGAATTCACCTTTTTGTGAGCACTCCTGGTTTGTTTACCAATCTAGCACTCGCCACATATTTTATCCACTTTCTTTGCTTTGGGTAGACCTCTTACCAATTCTCTTTTGCTCAATCTATACAAGTTGCGGTAGTGTACATGTCCTAGGCACTTATGTCATAATTCGGTCTCATCGGTTTGGACCATGTAACACGATAGCTTCGATGAACTTGAATTACTAACAATGTAGCAGTTCTCAGAAGTTTTGCGACCAGTTAATATTACAAAACCATTTTTATTTAAAATTTCACACCATTGGTTGGTAAATTTTACACTATGATTATTATCACATATTTGAAATATGCTTAATAGATTATGTTTTAAACCTTCTACATATAAAACATTATCAAATAGAGGGAGGTTAAAGAGTTGAACTGTACCTTGGCCAACAATTCTGCAGTTGCTACCATCACCGAATGTAACTGAACCATCAGTCATGTCTTTAAGACTGGTAAACAGACCTTTGTCACCTGTCATATGTCTGGAGCAACTACTATCTAGATACCACTTTGACTGGCTCGAAGCTTTGAAAGCGGTGTGAGCAACCAAACAAGCAACCTTAGGGACCCATTTCATTACAGTTTTGGGTTTAGGAGTATAATTGGTCTTCTTATGTTTATAGTTGTTATAAGTCTTACCCACTGAGTTAGATTTTAAGAGCTCCTTAAGCAAGTCAACAATTTTCTCAGCTAAAGGATAACGATTCTGATTTTTATAGTTGATATGGTTGCTTTTAGGTTTTAAGGTCCGAAAAGTTTTAGTATTTTTAGAATTATTTTGATTCAGACTTTTCCCTTTTGAGTTAAAAGACTCCCCTTTAACAAATTTAGGTGGAGTATTCTTACATTTGGGAGGAATACTTTAATTATATCCCAATCTAGATCAATCGCCACATTTTTTGGATCCGGATAAAAGTTTTTCTAACTTAGGATCACCTTGGGCATATCTCCATGTTCCTTCAAACTCAAAAGCGAAGAGACTTCTAGTTTTAGCTTTTCATTTTCAGATTTTAAGTTTTCAACTTGAGACGTTTTGAAATCTAAGTCATACTTAGTATTTTCAAAGCAATCTGAAAAGTGTGATTTTTCTAGGACTAGATTATCAAAATTCTCTTTTAGTTTTGAAAACTTTTCTTTCTGAAGTTTTAACTTTACAGCAATTTTGCAACTTTCCATGTATAGGGCATCATAAGCATCTTGAAGGTCTTCTTCATTTTCATGGTCACTACCCAGATTTTATTCACTAATTGAATCATCATTATTTGAGAAAGTGAACTTGGCTAGAGTCATTAGGGCTTTAGCATCATTAGCTGACTCGGTTTCAGAATCTTCTGACTTAAAAGAGACTTCAAATCAGGAAGATTCATCCCATGTAGCCAACATACCTTTCCTTTTAGACTTGTCCTTCTAAGGACATTTGTTTGTTAGATGCTCATATTCATAGCAGTTGTAGCATTGGCTATCTTTTAGAGATTTCCAAGTTTTATATCTAGGTCTTTTCTTTTCAATAGGTTTTTGCATATCAACCCTCTTTTTACTTTTGAAAATCTTGTAAAACTTTTTTGCTAAAAAGTCATATCATCTTCAGAAGTTTCTAAATCAGAATTATTACTATTTTCATGAGAAATAATTTTAGAAGACTTAAGGGTGATTGACTTACCTTTAGGGGCCTTAAAATTTAACTCATAGGTTTGAAGAGACCCAACTAACTTTTCTACCCTCATATTATCCGTATCACAAAGTTCTTGGATCGCGGCCACTTTTGAATTGAACTAATCAGGCAACGAGCATAGTATCTTTGCATAGACTCTACTTTCTGGGATCCTATCACCAAGACCCCACATAGAGTTGACAATGTCATTCAATCTTGTATAGAAGTCCATAAAAGTTTCACTTTCTTCTATACGTATTTCCTCAAATTTAGTAGTGAGGATTTGAACTTTAGATTTCTTGACAATTGTTGTATCCTCGTGTGTCATTTCCAAAATATCCCAGGCTTGCTTTGCAGTATCACATGATATAATTCTCTTGAATTCATCCAGTGATAGTGCGCAAGTAATGACATTTAAAGCCTTTGCATTGGCACTACTCTCACTTTTTTGAAGAGCGGTCCAAGAAAAGTAAGGTGTAACTTTTACAATTTTAGATCCATCAGTACCGGTCACTTCAGTGGTAGGAGGGGTCCAATTGATCACTGTAGCTTACCATATGCTCTTATCTAAGGACTTTAAAAAATCCTTATTCTGGCTTTCTAATAGGCATAATTGGAGCTATCAAAATTTGACATTTTAAAAAGCTCAGATCTATTAGCTCAGGAATTTAATTCAAATAACAAAAATAAAACGAGTATTAGGCTTTGATACTACTTAAAAAGGCCGAGCTAAGAGTCCCCAGGGGGGGGGGGGGGGGGGTTTAAAAATTTTTAATGCAGAATTAGAAATAAATAAATAAAGATAACACTTATCAATTCCAAATAGCAGAAATGAATAGCAACCTCGAATGCCCAAGTATTGAGAGGTTGATACAGATGTTGTTCTAAGGACAACCTTACACCAAAAACAAAAGGCTTATAGTAGGACAACCTGATTTCTAGAACGGTCTGTGTATCAAAGTCTCAAACCAATACAGAGGAATAAAGAATAAAACATAAATAAATATCTACTGCTATTACAATATTCACCACATGTGCAGAAAATAAATTACAATCATTCACCACATGTGCAAAAAATAAATTACAACATTCACACACTTAAGCACATTCAACCATCCACCACAACTCCAGCAATTATAGTGGTTCTCTTGTGTGTACACCAACTGTTAGAAAATAGCCACACAACTACTCCACTCCCAATATCCTCACCCACAGGATATTGGCATTTACTATGAAATAGGTTTTCCAAAGTTCACTCAAAACCTTCACAATTGTGTTTTCAAAGGGCTACCACAATTAAAAACCCCACTCATTGAGATTTTCTGGATATATCAGTCAAAACAAAAAAATGAAAGATTTTCTGGCAATCTTACAAACCAAATACAAAAAATTAAAATATACTTATCTGAGGATTCTTCTTTTGATGAAGCCCAATAGAATCAATTCGATGTAGATGTTCAATGTCCAATCTCACATATGAGGGTTCTTAGGTCTAAATGATTTTTAGAATAAATTAACCTGGGCTAGCTTGATCTGATTTTGATCTCAAAAAGGGTAAAATCAATATTCCATTTTCAAAAGAAATAGAATTGAATAGAGATCACAAAATCAAATATAAAAAAGCTATTAAAAGAATCTTAAATACTAACCAATTAGCTTCTCGAATGTGGTGACAAGTTTTCTTAGAGTTGTGACTTGAAGATCTTGGAGTGAATTGAAAAATTCTGAAAATCGTCCTCAATTTATAAGCAAAAATATTGTTCACTCGACTGGTCCAGTGGTCAATTTGACTGGTCGAAGGACCAACAATAATTCAAAATTTCGGGCGTGATAAGATAAGATCGTTACTCGACTGGTCGAGTGGCCTGCTCGACTGGTCGAGTGGGACCCAGAAATGTTGCTGGACTTTGAGTCAAGCCTGCTCGACTGATCGAGCACTGTTTACTCGACTGGTCGAGCAATCTCCAGAACTGGTCGAGAGTCCAACAGAAATTCTGAAAATTCACAACAAACCTTGGACTGGTCGACAAAGTTCTTAAACTAGTCGAGCCAGTACTTGGACTAGTCGAACCATGACTAGGACTAATCGAAATATGACCTATAAAATTATTAAATGACTTATGATATAAATGCAAATTGTATGACCTATCCTAAGGTCAATCTATGGTCAAACAAACCTTATTTGTGAGATGGAATCATCATATATCATTCTCTTAATGTAATTGAAGCTTGAAGACTTGATCTAGTACTTGAACTTCTTGAACTTGAATTTAAACTTCTTGCACTTGTATTTGAACTTCTTGATCTTGTACTTGAATGTAGGCAAGAATTGTATGAAGTTGATCTTATAGTAACAGCTACACAAGATACAGATTCCAAGAAGTTTTGGCACTACAAAATTTGACAAACTTAGGAGTTAGATAAGATAGCATTTACAAAACCAAGTATGGAGTGGATCACAAAGTGAGGATTGAACACCCACCATTAAAAGCTTCTTGGGCCCTGCAGAAGTTTCGGATCAAGTTGATATTTGTGTTTCCACTTCATCCAGGTCTACATGACCTTATGAATAGGTTGGATGGTTAAAAAAATATCACGGTGGCCCCTGGAAAGGTTTCAATGGTGGGTGTCATTATAATCGTTGCTTCCTTTGGTGTGGTCCAGTGGAGTTGGGACCTGCCTCATTTTTTGGATCATGTCGTAAAATGATCTAAGAAAATGGATGAACGACATGGATAAAATCCTTACATCACAATGGACCCCACCGAGACCTGCCCGGATGGATATGTTGTGGGTGGGAGTAGGATGCAATTCGCTTCCGCTTTCCCATATCCCTTTGTGAAATGCATTGCGATTTTGTATGTGGATTGAATGTTCATGTGCTTGGATGGTAGGTGGGGCCCCATCAGAAGATGTTTGAAAAAATCCACCCCATCCAACAAATTGTCCTCATCATTTTACGGTAAAAGCTTAAAAATCTAGTGGATTTAAAACATGGTAGGCTAAGGAATGTTTCAATGGTAGGAAAATCTTCCACGGGGTATTCGGGTATTCTGTATCGTTTGGGTGCCTTAACTTTTAAAAGAATTTAATTTTTTGTATGTCCTAAAATGATCTGTACAAACGAAATGACGGTATGAATCTTTCATAAACTTCATGGTGGGCTCTACCTAGCATCACAGTGCCACAGGAACATGGTATGTACTTTCCGTGTGTGAGGTAGGTTGCATTCTTATTCTAACCGAGGGTATTACGTAACATCACATATCCACCAAGTTGGGAGTGACGCCTGACTGTGGGCCCTCTATGATGTATGTGATTACATCCACACCGTCCAATCGTATTGAAAGCTCTTTTTAGGGCCCCACCAAAAAAAATGTAGTAGTTCCTTGGACAAATGGACCATAGTACAAGAAGCACGACTAATTGACCATTATACTTCTTGTAGGGCACAACACCTATGGATGAAGATGATATTTGCATTGGTATCTTCATATAGGTGCTTCCGATATTATCAACAAGTTAGATGGATAAAAAACATTCCAATGCAATCCATGAAGTATTTAGTGGTAGGGTTTCAATCACGTGAACACACTGTAGTGTGGTCCACCTAAGAGTTGATTGAGCTTCATTTTTGGGATGAATGTCAACAACAATTTTAAAGGGTACATCCACAGATGACTTAAATCTGACCTTCGAGACGACATCTGTTTTCTTTTTCGTTTCGATCCTGATTCTTTTTTTTTTTTTTTCTTTTTTTTTTTTTGCATTGTATGTTGTTATCAAAATATATGAATTTTACTTATTGGCGCTGCATGTTTGTTGTTATCTACTGTTATTTTAACTACAACTACAATATTAAATGTTATCTTTCATGTATGTATTCAAGTACAGGTGAATGCAATCCATGATCTATCTTGTGATATGGTACAATTTTACTTCAGATCTCCCTCATTATTTGGGTGTTAATATAAATTAATTCATACGCTGAATTGATGGTATTGATTCAAAACGACATATGTGGTGGACCTACATATGTGGGTCATGTACGTCAATAGAAAGCAGTCACATCTAATCTAGGACCAAACCCAGTACGACATCTCCAAAAGTAAATTAGTTGGTGAAAGAAGCTTTCAAGGTGACTATATGTTAGATCTCAAACATGAATAGGGAGAAATGGTATGTACCTTTTGCAATCTTGAGTCTATTTCTAAACATGGATTTAATTCAATACCATGGGATTAAAGATATTCCTATCAATTCTAAACATAGCATTACAAAATATGGGATAAACCCAATTCATAGAAAATAAATTACACATGAATTAATTGCTACTTTTGTAGTTCCATCCACCTTAATCCTACCTATTGCAGCTGGCCAAATAGGCCTTAAGCCCTCGCTCACCCTGCACAACACAACACTGCTTATTTTAGTTTAGTTTAATTCCTAGCCTAGCTTAGATTAACTCTTAGTATAATTTAACCCATTTATGTTGTTACGCTAGACCAACTTTAGTTTTGTTCGGTGTAATTCCCTTTATCTATACTCAAGTTGCTAGATTAAGGAAGACCTTAGCTTTAGGATATTATCATTTATACCACAGTCGCTAGATTGTTGGTGATTTTCTCTTTTATTTATAAGTGTTTATTTTTTTATAAATACAATTTCCATTGTATTTCTATTTATTTTATTTCTCATGCTATGTTAATTGATCAGTTTTTGTTATCATGGTGAGAAAACGACCTTTCAGACAAAAGTAAAAAAATTATCATTAAAAGGATGAACCCTCCCTTCTGCAAATCGCTTGGTGTTTACTATAGGGTGCTGAATAGACAGTTGAACTTCTAAACTCTCGCTCTCTAAACTTATCTCAGCACTTGGGATCAATGGTGTTTGATTCAGAGTTGAGTTATATCACTCTAGCACGCCTGTGTACTGCACACATGCATCAATGGCCAAATTTCGAGCTGAACAAACTGTTGACTCACAGCTGGAGTGGAGGGATGCCCGGATTCCAGCGAAAATATCAAAGGTTTGATTATGATTTCTTTGATACCATGTAATGTGAAAAAAATTACCATCATGATTTTTATTCAAAGAAAAATAATTTTTTTTTATATATATAGAAAAGATACAAACTATTCTAAATAACTTCAAAGTCTAAATAAGTTGTATAAGTGCTAAATATAAATCCTAAATCCAATCAACACTAATTAATAAATTTGTACATATTTACAATCTAATGAAAGGACTTGAATGCAAAGATCAAGTTGATACATGTGTCAGGTGGAAATCTTCCTGAGGCTTCCATGTTTTTAGATGCCATCCAAGCTGTTCATCAGGTTTGCCCCACTGGGATAGATGTAAATCCAAAAATGTGAGCCTGATCTAGAACTCAGATGGGCCACGGTTTTAGACGGAATTTTACATTCGTCCCCGCAGGAGATATGGATCAATCTTAATTTTTGTTATGTACGGTGAACATGAGGTCGCACGATTGATGGGAGGAGTGGATATTGGTGGGGCCCACATGGCTCTGGTGTTTCACTCGCTTATATAACAGATAGGTGTTGTAGATGATTCCGGTGCGTGATTGGTCCACAAGTAGTAATTAAGCAAAAAGAAGGGCTTGCGAGATTGAAGGGTCTATTGGTAGCTGATCTGGACCATTCATTAGGTGGTGGCCACCTTGTATGCATGATCTGGACCATTCATTAGGTGGTGGCCACCTTGTATATTCCCAGCACCAATCATTCAGAAGTTTCAGTTATCAGTTGGGCCACAATTGCATGTCGAGTAATGGACGGTAGTCGTCTTTTTTTCAACTGTCTCTCTTTATCATAAATATGCGGGCCATCGAAAGACTTGAACGGCCTGGATCTTGGGTAAGGGCCGTAAGGCACGTCCACGATGCCCTCACTTGATGAATGGCCATCAATATTTCACACGTGTGCTACTGTGGCACGTGTGTGTGAATAACCTCATTAGTCTCTCCTAAATAGCACTTCTGCTTTATTAATCTTGAAGCTGCTGAGAATTGTAATTCCACCAGACACCCCACTCCAAGCGCCTGACAGAAACGAACCATGCGTGAAGGCGTCTAACACGTGTAATGAATATGGAACGTCCATCAGACGCATCTATCCCATTGTAAAGTTCAGTCTGGGCATCAACCCGGTGGGCCATACGTGTATGTTGAATGCAGACCACTGGCTGGACCTTGTGAATTTTGCCTCGAGTATAACGGAAACGGAGCGTGGTGGCAGGACTCTCTGTGTGGTCCACCGTGATGTATGTGTTTTATCCACTCCGTACATCCGTCTTACCAGCTCATTTCATGGCATGATTCCAAAATTGAAGCATATGCAAAGGTCAAGAGGACCACACCACAGGGGACGGGGATAATGATTTTTGACCGTTGAAACCTTCTTAAGGACGAGAGTAATGTCTGTCTGTCATCTAACCCGTTCATCGTGTAACACTGGGACCTGGATGAAGGGAAAATACAAATATCAGCTTGAACGAAAACTTTTGTACCCCCACTAAAAATGGTAGGCGTTCAATCCCCACCGTTTGCTATTGTGTATCTTGCTTGGCCTTCGGATTTTGGATATGGCCTGTAGACTCGTTCGAAACGACGTTAAATTATTCTTCAGACTATGGCTGAACTTTGATAAAATTATCAGTCTTAACTTTGATAAAAATTATTCCCGGATAATTCAATGACTATTAAAAATTCAATCGATCAAATTGGCAGGGCTCTTGGCGTGTCATGAGAGCAATCGATGGACCTTATCGGTAGATTTAGAATTTGACAAATCAAATCTGGCCAAGCATCTGAACCCTCTGGAAAACCTACTTAACACTTTATTTAAGTCTTTATTTGACTTGGGTCCTTACTCTTACTTAGGTGGTAGACTCTCAGGAGTTTCAACACTGGGTCAAGGGTTCGAGTACCCATATGTGGTGAAATTCCACTACGGCGTACGTGTGTGGGGTATGTGTGCATGTGTAAAAAAAAAAAGTCTTTACTTGACTCATAAAACATCGCAAATCTAAATGGGTTGTATATTAAGAATCCTCGGCACGTCCCAAAAGAAACCAATAGACCTGATCAATAAAACGAAAAAAAAAAAAAACTTCTTATGGTAAGCGATGTCAATATCTCTGATGGCCACCTAACACACTTTTTACCTAACCAAAAGTTATATCCGGACCATGCAGATGCCAAACACTAAAAAATGGGACGTGTCCACCATCTGCTCGTCAAGTTGACGGTCTCAGTTTATAAATGTAGCATGGCAGCTGCCATTCGAGAACGGAGGAGAACAGAGAGTGAGGGATAGTGACATAGAGAAACAGAGATGGCCATTGAGCGAGAGACATAGGGTAGGTCCTAATCTCCAAAGACTTTAGAGATTTGCTAACTGACGCCGAGATCCTACGGGATTCAGGAGACTAGCTCTAGGGAAAATAGTCTACAAAAGAAGCTACTGAAGTCAAAGAGTATGGTTAAAATCGAGGCCATCTGACCATCCCTTTTATAGAAAAGGATGTCGGATCTCCCATTTTTCTTCTTACATCTCAAATCAACTTGCATTCCAACCACACATCCTAAACACATTAAAAACACACGCTCACTTTCTTTTATCTTTATTATGTAAATCTATCTCTTATCTTCTTTTTTTTTACTTTATTTTGCCTACCCGGGATCTTAAACCTTGTGTAGTAAGGCTAGGTATCGTTTATTTTCTCTTTCGCCTACCCGGGATCTTAAAGTCAGTGAAGCATGGTTTGATGTAATAGTGTCAAAACTTAACTGAATTTCCTAAAAACCGTTAAATCTCATAAAGTATAGACCGCAATTGTGCAGGCAAAAAAGGGTGCCTAACTCTTTCCTTTTCAGTAACTGAGGCCCTTAATTAGAATCCATGGTCACAGATACAATCACAAGAGTCGCTCGAGTTGGAGAATCTTACAATTCTCCAACCTTTTAAGCAATTTTATGGTTTCTGGTTGGTCATAGGTTATAAGCTTCATTTGACTAGTAGAGACTCCAAATTAAATGCACTTTTATTTCTGAGTCAACCATGCATTCAAATCAAGTCAAACTATAGCCATTGAGAAGAAAGCCAAGGAAGAGTGAGGAGGGCATCTTCCGCGCTCGCACGGGGTGATGTTCACAAAATGGTGACTCCACTGGGGATTTGTGCTAGTCATTAGTCAAGGCCCAACTCAAAACATGGGATTTCATAATTTTTTAAGGGGATTCCATAATTCTGGCATGTTTACTTTTCTATACTTCAATGAATGCTGGTCCACTTACTTTATGGCTCTTAAGTGAACATCGGTCCATTTTATTTTCATACTTATATCTTGCATTCCAGTATAAACTAGTCACTTTATTTTCTCAAGAGCATCCTACATTCCAATTCCCACTGGTTCATTTACTTTCTTGTCTTTAAATTCTAACATTCCAATGCATACTGGTCCCATTTACATTCTTGCTTGTACATTTTATTATTCTAGTTTAAATTGGTCCCTTTTATCTTTTCGTCTACATTCTGCACTTTACTTTCTATTATAATGATCAAAAGCAAAAAAATAAAATCAGAATATATATATATATATATATATATATATATATATATATATATATAGAGAGAGAGAGAAGAGAGAGAGAGAGAGAGAGGATAATAGAAAGAGGAGCAAGCATGGTCCAACAAAGAAAAACAAAAGGCCCCCTAATACCATTGAACCCAAAATCATCTACAAGTTCATCACTCTCTGCAGTCCATTTCCACCCACCATAATGTCATCTCAACTTGTGCCCTCATGTTTATCCAAGATGAGCCATCTATTTTCCTAGGATCACCCAGGCGTCCAATTGTAGAACCCACAACTTCCCCCTCCATATTTAAAGTAACCCTCAACTTGAAAAGGTTAGAGGAATCCATGACCGACTTCCTCCAAAGTAGGGCTAGCCTGTTAATCCAAAGTGCGGCAATACAACCGTCAATCGCTCCAATCAATCTGTTAGTCTAAAGCCCGACTTTGTATACAACGGTCAATTCCAACATCTTCTCCCTAGCAGGAGACAGTCTCAGTTCCAACCTATACATTCCGGTCAATCCCAGCATCCTCCCCTAACGGGAGCCAACCTCATTCCAGTCATTCATAGTATGTATATTATAGTAATTAATCAGCATCCTCCCAATTCTTGTAAATTATATTCTAGTCAATCGCAGTATGGATTCCTTTCTATTCGCAGTCTTCCCTCCCAATTCTAGTCCAGCAAACGCCCCCTTAATGGGAACAACAACTAGATCCAACCTCTTCTAAGTGAGAGTTATAAGAGTGTCAACTAGGTCTACCATTATGAGAAAGGAGGCAACACATGCACCGCAGGGGAAAAACCTCCTCCAACCAGAGCCCTTTGAAATTGATCAGGTCAAGGAACATTTCGAGGAACAACTCAAGGTCATGAAAAGTGAACTCTAAAAGCAGTGTGGGTGGATCTCACGTCTACCAAATTCAGGGATTCCCAGACGTCAGGGTGACTCAAAACTTTGAGGTACCAAAATTCAAACGATACGACGGTATAAGATGCCTCGTAGCCCACCTCAAAGTATTTTGTAGAAAACTTGATGTCGTATCAGATAATGATGGAGCATTAATCCGTTTATTTCAATTGTCCTTAAAGGGTGATGCTCTCGATAGTATACATCACTCGATTACCATCGGATCAAGACTTGGAAACAATGTGTCTAAGCATTTGTAGACCACTTTGCGTATAATCTAAATATGACACCTAAAAGGGAGGATCTCGTGGCCCTAAGATAAAGGAATGACGAGTCCTTGTCAGTTTACATTGGACGGTGGTGGGCCATGGCTGCCAAAATAAAAATATCCATCGATGAGGAAGAACAAATCTTCATCATTGTCCACTCATTAAACCCGAATATATATATATATATATATGTTGTGTGTGTGTGTGTGTGTGTGTGTGTGTGTGTGTGTGTGTGTGTGTGTGTGTGTGTGTGTGAATATCTTCTCTCATATCCATACGCTAACTTCACCCAATTCATCCTCGTTGGGGAACAAGTCAAAGCTGGAATAAGGGCTAAGACAATCTCCTGTTGGCCTCATCAGACCACCCCAGTAGAGTGGAATCAAGTGGAAGAAAAGCCTACTGAATATGAGAATAGTAACGATGATGACTCCGCCTTCCGTCCAACGGAAGATGACAATCTTATCAACATTGTTCAAGACACACTATTCTCCCTCAATGGGGACAATAATAATAGGAGTAGCAATAACAGAGATGGAACCCACAATATTCTAATAAGAATCGACAAATAGATACGGTTCAGGAACCTAGGTATTCACTCAATTAGCTCAATCTTACAGTGAATTACTAGCTACGCTAGTCCAGATACAACTTCTCACCCCACTGCAGCGTAGGCCCTTACCGAACCCTCTGTCGCCAAACTATAACGAAATTGAGTATTGTGTATTTCATCAGTCTAGGAGGCACACGATAAGTCGTTGTTTTATATTAAAACACGATCTAAATTTTAATTGACTAAAGAAAATTTTCAATCTCAGCCTCCAACACAGTTGATGATAGTATGCTCCAGAATCTCATGCCACACATCAAGTGAGTCTAAGCACATTGGGCACCCTTACCATTAATTTCATTCAGGAAATGTCCCTTCTCCATCATCCCAGTCTAGCCATACCGTTAACTCTCTCTTAGAGTTTGCACCACTCATTTTACAAGGGGCACCATCTAGATCATTGTCCCCTCTAGTCTTAGTCCTCCAGGGGAGGCCCCTGAAGCACATACATTTCAGTTCCCAGCCAGTCATGGACCAATCAACCATTGTTCCTCTAAGAAAGGCCCTAGAGCTGCCGTGTGTCCCCATCTTCCAGTCCCCCCCCCCCCCCCCCCCCCCCCCCCCCCCCCCCCCCCCAAAAAAAAAAAAAGAAAAAAAAGAAAAAAAAAAGGAGCCAACACTCAGTCCAACTCCCTGCTACCATCCAAATTAGTCCAGTTAACCCCTCATCCTTTTAAGAAAGGCATCCGAGTTGAATCCCATGCTACATACCTTGGCAGAGTTAGAATGCCCTGCTAACTAGTCAACCTTCTTCCAACCTCAAAATCCAGCCCCCTCCTCAGGATCATTAACATGCAGTGAGCCCATGATCCTCTAATGAAAGAGTCTAGTCAGTCACTCCAATTTGTTGGCCTCCACCCCTTATGGTCTTCAGTACCCAACTTCTCAACCCATGGCCAAAGGCATACAACGCTTTGAATGGGGCATACCATATCACCATTTTGAACCTGAAATTGTAAATTGCATTCCAGTTGTGTGTCCTATTTAGAGCTGGGCAGAACTCGACCTGATCCGATCCGAATCGAAGGCCAGGATCGGGTCGGATCGAGTAGGCCCACTTAGATCCAACTGTACATCGAGTCGAGTTCGGATTAGTGGCCAATACGGACTGATTCGATCCGATCCGCACAATGTTGATTTAACACTATTTCCTGTAATTTTGTCCACTTGAGATTGGGATATACCTCATTTTTGGTTTAATACCATAAAATGATCTAGAAAAATAGATGGACGACATGGATGAAATAAATACATTATGGTGGGGGTCCACAGAGCACCGACCACCAGCCATTGTCTGGTGGAAAGGGAAGTAGCCAATCCGTCCTCTCACTCGTGGCACAAGGTGCATCGAGCACCGAGCTCTGACAGACGCCAATTTCAAGCTAAAACCTTTCGCAAGAAGTTCCTGTGTGGGATGCTAGGTGGGTCCCACCGTGATGTTTGTGATAAATCCACACTGTCCATCCATTTTGGGAGCTCATTTCAGGACATGCAGCCAAAAATGAAGTGTATCCAAAACTCAAGTGGCCCTTACGAGAGGAAACAATGTAGATTCAGTGACCACCGTTTGAAACATTCGCATGGCCACAAAGTTTAACATCAGAAGAAGTTTTTAGTGTTTTCACTTCATCCGAGTGGGAATGACCTTATAAACAATTTGGATGGCATATAAATATCAAGGTAGATAATAGGAAGCTTTCAACAGTAGGAAACTCTTTCCTCAGTTTTCCCTCTCGTCCGACCCACTTGAGCTTTGGATCCACCTATTTTTTGGTATCATGTCCTAAAATGAGCTCTCACAACTGATGGACGGTGTGGATTTCTTACAAATATCATTGTGGGCCCACATAACATCCTAATGCAGGAAATTCTCGTCCCAAGAAAAGAAAGCCGATAAAGGACGTGGATTGGCAGGTGTACCACGCACCAGGCCAGCTGGTCTGGTGTATTGACGTCAGCAAGTTCTATGGGTCCCATCATGAGGTATGTGTTATATCCAAACCATCCATTCATTTGGCGGGCTCGTCTTAAGGCTTGAGCTGAAAAATAAGACAGATCTAAAGATCAAGTGGACCACACTGCAAAAAGCAGTGGGGGGTTAAACGTCTACCATTGAAACTCTTTTAGGGGTCACAAAGGATTCGATCTGAACCGTACCCAATCAGATCCGACTCGGTTTCCCTAACTGAGTCGGACTCGGTTGGGGTCAGGCCAGCAGTACAACGGATCGGATCGAGTTCGGGTTAGGCATTGAAAATTTCGGATTGAGTCGATTTGGGCCCAATCCAGTCCGACTCGACTCGATGCCCACCTCTAGTCCTATTGGATCAACCTATATCTTCCCTCCCATAAAATGTTAAATTTCTATTATCAACTCGAATACCAAAACTCGACCCGAGTCATTGATTTTTGAGAAAATCTAAGCAGGAAAGTGTCAGGATATCAACCTACTTCAAATAGGATGCAAGGGCGACAAGGTTTTAAAAAAACGAGGCCACAAATAGGAGGAAGGTCCCTCTATCTGCACACCAATCAAACACATCAGTACAAAGATCGTCTATCCTAATGCCAAGACGGGCTCTATCCTAGAAACCAACTGCAAAGGTTGACCTAACTGAGCTGATCAATGAGGACTCATCCAAGGGGCAAAAATTACCTTTCATTGACTGGACCGCAATTCAAATCACATTAGAGCTACAAGAACCCTATGAACTCTAATGCCTTAGGGATGACCCACGATCCACTATATCTGACACTGATTTGGAGCCCAATCCCTACTTTATCATGATCTTTGGACTTAACGGTGAAGATCTGTATACTGCATTCCTTGGACCTACCTCCTTAGGAGAAGACGAGCATGGAAAAATCAAATCATAGTCGCCATGATGGTAGAATAAGTCGGCAAATCTTTTGAGGATGTCGGTCGTAATAAAGGCAATCCCTAGTTCATAGTGTCGTTCTGCTCAAGAACCATAAAAATCCAAAAGTAAAAAATAAAATAAAATAAAAACTGAAAAATAAAAACACAAAAAAATAAAAATCAATAGCCAAAATATTGAAAAAAGTGCTCAAAATTCCAAAGCATCTAAAATTTTTCAAAACCCAGAAAAAAAAAATCAAAATCCAAAAATATCAGAAAATCCAGAAGAGCTAAAAAACATTTAAAAACACTTTTTAAATAAAAAGCTTTTAAATTTTTTTAAAAAAAAATCTTTTGAAAAACCCAAGTAATAAGGTCCTAAATTCGTTTTGACGAGTCACATGAATTCAAAGTCAACATTTACAATTTCAATATAGAATTAGACTCTGAACTCATGGGTTTGGAAGAGGTCAAGGACATGGGAAATGATGACCTGATTCTCGGACTAGTTGACATCATTGAGAAGTTCGATTCAAAAGTTAACATTGTTCTTAACAATTTCAATATCATAAAACCTAGGGGGCATCTGAAATCACTAAGAAAGTGCGTATTGGAAAATTTTCACCCCTAAGAATAAGTAAAGGAAGATCAAATTCTTAGAACTACGATAGTTGAACTCTACCTTTCCCCATAAAGACACGCATAAACTCGACGAGGCCCCAACATTCTGCCTACAAGTCGAATTGTCGCATGATAGTCGCCCTTGATACGCTGACATGAAGCAATATCTAAAAGGCCATACGTACCCTAAACATATAACATTGATAGATCATCACCTAACAGCTCAACTCTTGATCCACAGCGACACTCTTACAAGAAAATCTCTCAACCATGTCTCATTATGATGTGTGGAAAAAACAAAATAGCATAAATCATATCCAAAGTCAACAACGGAGTCTGCGATCCATATATGAACGAACACATGATGGCTAAGAAGGTCTTACGCCAAGGATACCACTGGATGACTATGGAGTCATATTGTTACTGGCATGTCGAAAAATGCTTCAAACGTCAAGAGTACGTGAATCGGATCCACGCTTCCGCTTTTGAACTTTACAGCCTAACAACACCTTGACTCTTCTCAATATTGGATATCGGTGTCATCAGCAAAAGCAAGCCTAAAGGCATGTAATGGTTGTGAATGCATCCTTGTGGCAATCTATCACTTCACGAAAAGGGTGAAAGCAACTTCTTACACTACCATAGTAGCATCACATGTGGTGAAACTTTTGAAGGACAATATCATCAACCGTTATGGAACCCTACAAGTCATCACCATGAAAAATGATATACCATATATCTAGGAGATAAACCAGAAGATAAAGGACTTTTTTCAAAGTAGAGTGCCCATGGCTCGCTGCGATCAACTACACCTGATTGATGAAAAGTATGTGCGAGTGTTATATCATTCTCAGAGCTATCAAAAGGAGTCGCAAGAACACTCGAAAAGCATGTTCAAATGAGAAGCTTTAGAACATGGGACATGGTAGTAAAAATAGTCATGCCCTCTCCCCTACTCAATCTTGGAGGGTGGTCTGTTAATTGTTTGAGAAGTTCTTCCAGGAGGTATGTAACATCCTAGATTTTCACTGTTTTGGATTTCCAAAAACCCTTGAAAACCTTCGATGTAACTAACTTACGTTGTCGCTTATTGACCCCTAACGCTCAAAGAAAGCCTATGCGCGGGTGATACCGGTAAAGAACTGCACAAATTTGACTAATCAACCATAGAGAGCTAACGAATCCACCCACTCACTTAAGCACCGAGTATAACCATCTTGATTTGTTCACATGGGACCCAAATCTAGCCAACCTATCACTAACTAATCAAAACGACCACAACTAACTTAAAGATCTACCCAAAGCCGAGACAATTAGGGGTTGGATGATAATTAACAAATCAAAGTGACCCAATTATCCATATAGCCTATGAACCAATGGTTTAGAGTGATTATGACTAAATCGTCATTTTCACTAATTGCAAATAGGTCACACTACGAACATAGTTAATCCAAACCCTAATCATTACGCATAAGAAATCTTACTACTTAATTCATTCCAAAAATGCCTTGATTTTCCAAACGAGCTCTGGAACGCTCGTTAGTAGGCCACTAGTTTCGAAACTATAGAATAATGTCCGTCTTACTGGGCTTGACGTCCATCGCAAGACATCTAGTCGAGATCATTACTTGAATCGCTCAACTTGGACTCACAAGGTCGGTGCATGAGTTGTGTGAATATTCTTGAAATTTACCAAGAACTTAAGTCACTTATCTACATTCGGTCTTTGCCCAAGTTGTAGCTTTCGGACCATTAGATCACGACCAAATTTGGGGCAATAACCTAGAGTAATGTCCTACACAGATCCGTATAGTTGCGGGCCCGATCGATAGTTGGTGACCGTCAAACAAACTTCTGATCATACCCGTCGATCGACGCATCCAACTGATAAGCTGATTGTGTCTATGAGTAGATCATCGTTAGTGCCACCTATCCAATGGTGGGTGTCAACTCCTACACCCTGTAGTAGCCCCCAAATGGTAGAAAAACACTCCCCTAGGGCTAGTATATAGTAAAAACTCAGCTCTTAGGGCCATTTACACCAAATCTAGCACTATATAAAGGACTTATTTAGGCACCCCCTCCTCCCATACGAATTTCATGCCCTATAGCAAGAGAAAAAAGGAGAGAAAGGGAGAAGAGAAAGAGGAGAAAGGAGAAGAGAGAGAGAGAGAGAGAGAGAGAGAGAGCTTGGGGTGGGTGTTGCTGCACTGCTGCCCTCACATCCCATCTCTAGCTGCCTCGCCGTAACAAGAGTCATCGCCGGAGTTTTTCCGACAATAAATGGAGGTAAGTGTTGAATTTCACTTGTGAAATATAGGGTTTCAATACTTGTTTGTCCCTATTCTCACAAGTTTGTATGCCGCTTAGGTATTTCAATGATCTTTCTCAAAACTCTAACCCAAAGAGCGCCATGAATTGGGTGAAACGTCATAAGGTGCGGACTATAAATACTTAGGTTACGATTTATCAATGCTTTCATTATAGTTAATGATTTATGATTTGCTAATATAGGTTTTCTTGTTGTCGTAAATGTACTTATATCTCTATCTAATGAATTGATGAATTGCAAGTTATAGTGTGATGTTGTCTATGTGTTCGATGAAATGCCTAAATGAATAGTTTATCAAAACTTGCTTATCAAACGTTAACCCATATGTTATGAATATTTGTTAACATGATTTGGATAGGAATAGAGCTACGAGTGTAGTCCAGGTAACTGGTAAACTTCCATGTTTGGGTGGCCGAATTGGGTTGGCCACCTTGGGTACATTCGAAAGACATGGGTCGGACATTGACTATCGACAGTGGTTAGGCCACAAGGGGTGCTCACGCGCTCCATGCCGGTTATGTTAGTGTGCGCCCGAACCAATCGAAATTGCCTAAAGAACCGGTTGACCTATTGTATATTCACCATATATGAGCACAATTGCTTGAATCGAAGGTACCCCCCTCACTATTGTAAAGATCCACCTTTAACCATGGTACCATGATCCTCAAGACTCGTGAATCAGGCATGGTGGTATGGGACAACGTGTCCGTGTTGTTGGCCTACGCTGGAGTGACGAGCCTCCTCGTAGTGACTGCGAGAATCACTTCTTACAACTTGCCTATCATATGTATTTATCTAGGAGTGACAAACCTAGACAGATCAAGAACACAGGAGTAGGACCATTGCAGTCATCCAATGCCTAGTGATTCGGTTAGGATCGATGTTTAAAAGGGAGGTATCCTAGCTTCCCCAAATTACTGGATGAATGGGCATAATTAATCACTCGGCTAACATGATCATGCACCGCATTGCATTAGTTAGAATGTGACGAAACATGCGTTGGAGTCGCATGTTTGAGAAAGTGTTGTCATGTGTAAAACAGATAGTCGGAGTCGCGTGTTGAGGGAGTGTCGATGGGTGAGGGCATGCATCATTACTTAAACTTCATTCTCGCATTAAAAAGAGTAGTTAGGAAATGATTGCCTTATATTGCCTTATCATTACTGTATTGATTGACTTGATAACATGTGTAACTTTTGCTTTATGGAACCACTGAGTCGATCACTCACTCCCAGTCTAGGACGGTGTTTTAAAACACCAACCAGATGCTAGTGTAGATGCAAGTACTATTGATGCCGATGCACTGGAGCAGGCTGTCATGGATGAGGAGGAGAAATTCTCCTATTTTCAGCTCTTAAATGGGCAGATGTAGCCATGTACCGTTGGACAGGGAGCGCTGGGCATATGGGCTTAGTTGGATGTCACATTACTACATTTTGTCTATTTTTTGAAATTGTGTATATATATATTGAACCTAGCCACAGACCCATACTCTGGAAGAAATTACACTAAATATGTTTTGATTTATACATTTGCTTTAATCACATTAAACCTGAAGTATGATACACTGTTTAGTATAATTCTATGCATGCTCAAATGCCCAATGTAGAAGAAATCAGGAAATCGGCTTCCGCAAAGCATAAGTGATGCCTGGAATCTCGGAAGTCGAGGTTTGCTTGACCCTCGAAATTCGGGGTGTTACAAGGTGCTCCCCGCCTTACCAACTTGAGGGGTGAAGACTTTTTAAGTCAATCAACTCCACTTACGTCAAGATCTATCACGGATAGCAGGTGTGATCGTAAAAAGCAACCTAGGGTTAACGATCAGAATGAGAAGTTCCATCCTTCCCACAAAGAATTCCCCCATGTAAAATTAAAAAGAGAGAGAGAGGAGAGAGAGAGAGAGAGAGAGAGAGAGAGAGAAATGTCCCATGCTCTAGAGAATAATAAGGGCATGAAATGGAAAAGAAAAGAAAGAAAAAGAAAGGACAAAAATTAACCCCTAGGGGCAAACCCTCCATCCCAACTACAAAACTTCTTAGATTGGTTTAAAGCTTCGAGTCTTGTTGTTTGAAACCCGCACTGCCTGAGAAGATACCATTCAGTTGACAATGAAGAAAATCTTGTTATCGAACGCAATTCTCTCAAGAAAAAGAAAAAAAAAAGATTAAAAAAGAGAGAAAGTGTGTCCAAAGTAGAATGAGTGAGGTAAAAACCTAAAAGGGTGCCCCAAGTAAAAACAAAGGACATACAACAAACATGGTGAAAACCCAAAAAGGCACTGGGGGTAAGAAGGCATAACTACTAAGGGGTGACATGATCAAATACTTGAGACATAAAGCTATACATGAGTTAAATTGAATTGAGCTTGACACAACTCAGCTTGGCCAATAGCTAACCCTAGCTCGAACTCGGCTTGGCTCCGTCCTTGAGCATAACTACCCAGCTCGGTTCAGTTCGGTGAGCAGCTCGAGCCAGTTCGAGTCGAGTTTGAACCTATGCAACATTTTCTCAAACACATAGAATGCGTTTTCAATCTCTCACATAATGCAAAACAGTAACAATACTTTACAGGTATTTCATCAAACACTCAACGAGCAGTATCAAAAAATAAGATATGAGGCAATCCCGTAATGTAAAGTTTGTTTTTTATAGTGATTTATTTCGTATCCATTCCTTCCTCGTCACTAGCCGATTATGTTGATAATGTACGCACCCCAAACAACACTTCGTTGAGTCATTTCTTCAAATACTTGGCGAGCAGCATTAAGATAAAAATAACCGAGTCACCGAGTCGATTCGAGTTAAGGTTCGAGCGGAGTCGAGTTGAGCCCGGGCAAGCTTGAAATTTTTTCGAGCTCCAAAAACCAACTCAACTCGGTCCGAATCCAATTTTGAGCTGAGGTGAGTCGAGCTTTTTCGAGTCAAGTCGAGCGAGCTGACCGAGCCAACTAGACTTATGTACACCTCCACCGGGACGTGGTGAAAATTTGAAAAGGCACCACAGGTAAAAATGATGAGCAGACCGAACGTAGCGGAAACCTAACAGGGCACTGCGAGTAGAAATAATCGAAAATTAAAAAAGAGAGAAAAGCAGAGAAATCACAGACCCAAGAAGGCGCGTAACTCAGGGTAGATGTGGCAGTCATTATGTCACAAGATCTTTCAACCTTACTCAAACTTAGGGCGGAATTTCCTCTAAATACTTTCGAAGGATATCATAACTCTCTAAGAGTCGACTCATAAAAATCTTCAGGTTACACATGACTGAGTCAAAGTATCTGATCTCTGTTGCCCGAAGTACTAAAACACAAACCAAGCTCACAAGACGAGTCTAGCATTAAAAAAAAAAGTTTTCCTCTTCATTGCATTTTTTGTTCATATGCATTTAGCTTTTTAAATGGGAAAAACAAGATGGGTTACACATGAATATAAATAAACATAATGCCAAAAAAAAAAAAACAAAAATACCCATCCATGTAGGTTGCATCATTCAAGTTAATGGGCACCTATCCAGAACGCCTGATCCGACAACAAACTTGATTCACTGCTCAGGTCAATCTCTCATCTCCTACACCAACTCCTCAATCCTCCTATTAAGACTCTCCATTTCTCCTTGCGGGCACTAAAGCTCCATTAATAATAAAAGAATCCCCTATGACATGCAAGATCGCACCTAGAATTAGACTGCTATGAAACACACTTGTAATAAAGATTGGCCCCAATTGTAATTATTAAAATCCTAAGTAGAGGCGAAAAGGAAAGTTGGGCTTATTTAATTTTTTTGTAAATGTCTAAATAAAAAATCACACGACGATGCCTCCCCACGAGATCAAGTGGATATTTTCAAAATAAATGAGCTAAAAAATAATTTTAAAATATTTTGCAATAAAAAACCCCATGGAATGATGTTCTTCGAGTGGGGACTTTTTCAAAAATCAAAAGAAAAAATTAAAAATTTCAAAAATACAAACATGCACTGTATCTGATGCATTAGATAGTCTTCCATACTTCCTGGGGGGTACAAACACAAAAGCAATAACTGATTTGGGTTTTCTTTGGATCTTTGATTTTTCCAGAATCATAAGTGGAACATGAGTCGACCGCCCTGAACTCCCAATGTCAACTCGATTGTCCCGGAATGCAGAATGATTATGTCTGAGTTAGTGCAAATGCATTTCTAATTGTGAAAAGCCTATTACAATCAAAGTATTAACATAAACAACTCAAGTGGCAAAATGTTAACTCGAATGGCTCTAGTCCAAGACACCTATAAGCTTAATGCATTTGTAATGTGGGAGATCCGTAAAGCTACAAAATGCATAGGTAATTACTCATTTATAAACAACTAATCTTACAAGCGATCATAGGGGATCGTGTAGTATCGAGAGTTACATTTTCATATCCAAGTAGGTTATCCTCATAAGGTTGCAAAAATAACATGGGATCTCACTACCAAAAAATCCAGACTCACAGATACACTCAATGTACAAATGTCGATCTCGATGTGAAAGGGTTGTGATTTGATGCCTCGTAAAGCTGCAAAAAATGTAGGGACAAATCACACCGTTTTCCCCAACCCTTAGGAGACGTCTAAGTTAATCTAGACGAACATTTCTGGCAATGTCACTTTGGTTGGAATAGACTAGACCGCATCTATGCCTAACCCGAAAGGTGGGGTGTCCACTTGCTTTGATATTCGGTTGTATACAACCTCTATTACTCTTTAGACTTCAGCTGAGCTTCAATAAAATCACCACGAAGCAATTCGAGGACCATTTAAAATTCAATCGATCAAACGTGCATGGTTCTTGGCGCGTCACAAGAGCAACCGATGGACCTGATCGGCATATTTAAAAACCTGATATATCAAATTTTGTCCAAGCATCTAATCCCTATAAAAACTTTATTTAACGTCTTGTTTCTATCTTTATCCAATCCACAAACTATCGTAAATCCAAACAGGCTACATATTAAGGGTCCCCCAAAAACAACCAATGGATCCGATCGATGAAACAGAAAAAAAGTTGGCTCGTGGCAAGCCAATGATGATGCCATCATCCCTACTTTCATTTTTCGCTCCTATAAGTGTCAAGGAGTTTGTCAAACAAAATGTCGTCACGAGGACTATTGGCTCGCCCCAAGTTGACAACCACCTAACACACTTTTTACCTAACTAAAAGTTATATTCGGACCCTCCAGACATTAAACTCTAAAAAGGGACATGTGTGTAAGTGAAGCTATGTAACGCCCTGAAAATCGGGGGTCGTGTATATACTCAACTCCCAAGTTCCCGAGGTCACTTATCATGCGTGTTATGGTTTTAGGATTAGTCAAATTAATTGCGCAATTTTGAACAACCTGGAACATGAAGCACAACCACAAGTCTACTGAAATGGAAGAAGACAACATAAATATCTATATACACATCCAAAAGAATAGAGGGCACAAGGCGCCACCCGACAAAATAAAAAAATAATAATAATATCATGTCCAAAAGAATAGGGCTGAGCTCTCAGTTCAGCAGTCCATCGACACATCTACAGATACGACGCAGCTCCACCCATCAACTGAAAGTAGGAGTACTCCTCATCCAGACCCGCACTGCCAGGCTCCTCCTGATCATCGCCACCTGCATCTATGGAAGCGTCTGGTTAGTGTTTTAAAATACCGTCCCAGAGTGGGAGTGAGTGATCAACTCAGTGTGAACTATTAACCTTAAGTTGTAACAGGCATCAATTATAATAGGAATTTAATGAAAAATAGTTAATCAACAACACTTATAACTCTTATTAAATGTGCATGCAATGCGATGATATGATGCATGCCCTCGCCACAACACTCCCTCAAGCGACTACATCTACGATCGCATATGACAACACTCCCTCAGTGCAACCTCGACTTCCGAGTCGCCATCCTAACTAGTGCGATGTAATGCGATCGTGTTAGCCGAGTTATTAGTTAAGTTCATTCATCCAGCAGGTTGGAGATTCTGATTCACCCTACGTATCAATGCCCTAAGCTGATTTGCGTGGCCAAGGCCCCATCAACCCGTGAGGCCAAGTCCCCGCGGTCCGTGATCCCGTCGGGGTCCTCATTCCCGACTCCAAGCACATGAGGAGTACCGATAGGAAAGGGATCGCTCGCGGTCACTACGGGGAGGCGCGGTACCCCAGCGTAGGCCGACAGCTCGGACACAGTGTCCCATTCCACCATGCCCGGCTCACGAGACTGTGGACCAGTTTACAGGTAGATTATCGATGGGCTGCAATGGTTGTAGGGTGTCCCAGGTTCCATACATGTGTGAGCACACAAGGTTAACAAACAGGGTTGATCAGTCAGTAGGCTAGACCGCATGAGTCAGGCGAGTGTGAGACGAATGACCTCGGGTACAAGGGACCCATGTAGTCGAACTACAGCCACCCAAACACGCCCGCCCAAACCCATAGGTCTAGCCCTCTCATAGTCCTATCAAAGGGACTACCATCTCTCAACGTGTTTCTGACCAACCCAAGAGGGTGAGGGTAATCCATAACATGCCACCATACGGGTTATCATTCGTATCACAGCATCATATTAGCATCATCTCAACACACTAGTCAAATATTCTACACAAGCATACTACATTATCATGAAACTAGTGCATGTGAGGTGTGTGGATTTGTGAGGAAGTTAAGCACTTCCTACATACAAGGCATTACATGTGCAAGAGTAATAGCCACTACGTACCATGAAGCAACAACATGTGCGGGGATCATTCAACAAGAGCATGTTATTATACATGTATTAAATCATGTAAGGGATAAAATTAACAACAAAATGAGAGTAAATCACGCAAGTCCATACGAACTTAACAACCTACAATCCCTAGGGTCTCTCTAGATTTTCCAACACAACACCCAAGCAAACAAAATCATTAGATTCGTACTATATTTGGTGCTAGGACACCTAAGGATAATAGTCCGCACCTTCGGATTCATTGGAGGCTTGGAAACGACTTAGAGGTGAGGGTTTTGGAGGTTGGCAGCCGAATCCCTAAAACAATTCAAGCATGAGAGAACTCCATACCATTTCTTCTTCAATACAAGGATTTCAAGAGAAAAAGAGTGAGGGATCTTACCTAGATGGCCCACGGACGATTTTTGAGGTGGCGGTGGAGAGTTTTCCCCTTTGGGAAGGGATAGGGTGTTGAAGGGTCGATTCTCTTGGGCCCCAACTCGATTTAGGGTCCACCACACTTCTTTACCTTCTCTTTCTTCTTTCTTCACTCTCCTTAGTCGTTGGAGAAGGGTGGAAGCCACAAAAGGGAAAGCTTTGTTGTTGTAAGGTGGTGAGGGTTATGAGGGAGAGATTGGTTGTTGGAGATTTGAAGAAAATTAAGGAGAAGAGGAATGGGTTGTTGGGAGTTGAAGGGAGAGTTAGGAGGGAGAGAGGGTTGTTGTTGAGAGAGTGAAAGGGGTTTATGAAAGGGGGCTAGGGCTTATTTCCCTAGAGTTGGGCCTCTTGGCCCCATGTTTCCAAGTTTTTCCAAAATAGACCTATGGGACTCCTATTGGTGTTGAGGTGGCCCTAACACCCCTCAGGCCACCAAATTCGGCGTGTAGGTGTCTTATGACCCGACTAGGGTCCATGTAAAAATTGAGAACGAACAGATGAACCGATATATGATCTGAGAAGGCGTTTCCGACCCTTAAGTGGCCCTGTGGGGCCCATTTCGGTGATTGGAATGGTTCTGGTGGTCCTGTGGCCATAAAACTTATAAGTTAGCTGATCCATGGCCCGATGAAGGGCCGTGTAAAATTTGGGAGCGATCGGATATAGGGTTTGATCGCACGGGTCCGATTTGTAATCAACGGTCACCGTGCCACGATCGGGCCCCAGATTTGGTGAACGGGCGTTGAAAAATATATCAAACTGTCATCGTAAATTCAAAAGAAATCCGACGGCTGGAATGTCTCACATTTCAATTTCATTGACAAGTGTCAGATCTCAATTCTGGCATTGGTGGGATGCATTGGGTCTATGCCAGATCCCACTTCTGGGCGTCTGCAGGGGGTGCGGTCCTTGATGGCCTTCAAGCCCAGTGAGACCAACGGCCACACCAAGTTTTAGATTTTTCCGACCATCCTCGGTCGTTGTACGGCCTGCACGAGCGGTCTTTTAAGTGCAAACAGCCATCTGGCTTGGTGGCCCACACTAAGCCCTATCATGGCCAGTCTGGTCTACTAAATTGGTTTAATCTTGGATTATTTTATTTATGGTATCCCACCATGAGTGGCTTCAGTGAACGGTCCTGCGACAAATCCTACGTGGACGCCCCAGAACACTGTGCTGGTTAGACGGGACGTTACAAGCTATCTATGTTTTAGAGTTTTTTTTTTTTTTTTTTTTTTTTTTTACGGGGTGGGGGGGGGGGGGGGACTTAATCAATTTTTTGTTAAAACAATCTAAGAGAACAAATTTGAACAACGACTAACATTAAAATATTGATTTCAATTGAGTCGTAGGACAACCTTTGCATAATCTTTTAGGGTTTAGGGTTGACTTAATCAATTTTTTGTTAAAACAATCTAAGATAACAAAATTTGAACAACAACTAACATTAAAATATTGATTTCAATTGAGTCGTAGGACAACCTTCGCATAATCTTTTAGGTAGGACAATATTATTTCACGACTTCCTCGATCTTAGTATTTCAAGATAATAAATACGAGGAAAAGAATATCAAACACCACAAGGCAACCAAAATTATAGTGGTTTTATGTTAATATACACCTACTCCACTCCCAACATTACTTCTCCCTGTAATTTTGGTTTTCCATTGTAACAAAGGTTTTCACAGGTTAACCTTAACAACCTCTTACAATTTGTGATTTTTATAGACTATCACAACTAACATCAAGTGATTTTAATGGGCTTGTCACTTATCAACTCGATGAGATTTTTCCGGGCAATCTCATTCAACTCAAGTAAAAACAATTTACCCGATGAGAATGCATCTTCTTATAAACGCGAGTCAAAGCGAAGATATTAGTGAAGCCTTTGAAGATGAAGCTTCAGTAGATGGAACAATCTCTTCTTTTCTCAGATGAAGATAATTCAGTGTATGCACAACCAAGAAGGATTTAGGGATATATAATTTTTTAAAAAAGAAAATCTCTAAAAACTGCAGATTCAATGCTCTATTCTCAAGTTGAGTACATGTCACTCTCTATTTAAATTTAACAAGGCTTAAAAAGAGAATTGAATAAGTTAAAATATAATATATGAAAGACAATGCAAATAGCTTGAAAAGAAGAAAGTTTTTCGTGTCTGTTTCAATATTTTTTTTAAAAAAAAAATTTTTAATTTTTTTTTAATTTTTTTGTATTGAAACAGTAAGAAATGAGCCTTCTTTATAGCAAAAGGATTGGAGCTTCAGTCACCCTAAGAATCCCTTGGGTTGGCCAGAGTTTCACGATTCTATTTCAATGACTATCAGATTTCGCGAGATATGATTTGAAACAATCTTAGGCTGGCCGGGGACATAATTATTCTAGCCTGATGTTTATTCGGCTGGTCTGAGATTCATGCAAATCAAAACAACTTATTGTTGGAAACTGGATCGAAGACCCTTGGTTGTTGTCCGACTGACCCGAGATGATTCGGCTGGCCGAAGATAGGGTTAGGCTAGCCGAAATACCCCGAAATGTAAAGCAATAACACAATAAGTTACAACTTATAAAAATCATTGAGATGTACTTTAACCTAGGGTAATTCCTAAGGTCTTCTTTACCTGTAGGTAAGCGTACAATTGATTATTCTCTTGAAATTATTCCGAGCCTTATGATCTTGAGATGTTGAGCAGCGCTCTAATCTTGAAATGTTGAATTGATATGAAGTTCCGTACAATATATATTTTGTCTACGAAATTTGACAATCTATTTATGTGCTTAAAACATTAGCACTTACAACGTGTCCACTATTGGCTCACTAGGAGTCAACAGTCTCGGTGTATAAATGCAGCACTGTAGTTGCCATTCAGTAATGGAGAAGAATAGAGAGCGAGGGACTGGGAGGACCATTGAGTGAGAGAAATAGGGCAAGTTCTACTCTCCATTAAAGTTGTACACGAACCAAGTTAGCTCAGTTAACTCGCTTGACTCGACTCGAAAAAGCTCGAATCGACTCGATTTGAAACTAAGTTCGAGCCAAGTCAAGCTGATTTTTGGAGCTCAAAAAAATTTTGAGCCGAGTTTGGGCTTGTCCAAGCGCGAATCAACTCGAATCGAACTCGGATCGAATTAGTTCAGTGACTCGATTATTTTGATATTGAGGTTGCTCACCAAGTGTTTGATGAAATGACTTAACGAAGTGGTGTTTCAGGTGCGTACATTCTCTGCGGGATCGACTGGTAGCAATGAAGTCATGATACAAAACAAATCACTACAAAAAACCTTTACATGATAAAACTACCTTTATATTTTGATTTTAATACTGCTTATCTACTATTTGATGTAATGCATATAAACTACTGCTGTTGTTTTGCATATCATGAAAAATTGAAGGTGCATTCCATGTGTTTGAGAAAATGTCGCAGAGGCTCGAACTCCGCTCCAACTGGCCCGAGCTGCTGACCGAACCGAGTCGAGCTGGCCAGTCAGGCTCGAGGGCTGAGCCGAGCCGACCCAGGTTCGAGCTGGGGTCAGCTAAGTTCAACCCGTGTACAACTCTATCTCCTGGAAATTTATTGACTAATGTTGAGGTCCGACCTGATTTAAGAGGCCAGCTTTAGGTAAAACAGTTTATAAAAGGAGCCACTAGGTTAAAAGAGTCTGATTAGAATGAAAATATTAAAACACATATGATATAACCAGATCTTGAACTTTAGTTGGTCCAGTGAAGATTTCAATGGTGGGTGTTCATTGCCCACAGTATCTTGTTTTATGGCCCACTTGAGCCTTTGATCTTGTTTGTTTTTTTGGGCCCTCACACTAACGTTAGCTGTTGAAACGGATGGACGGAGTGGATTTCACACAAACATTGCCGTGGGCCCAAGAGAGCTCCAGGTTGAAATGGGATTGCGTACCGAGTAAACTCAGTTGGGCCTACTTCCACGCGGTACATCCGTTATTAAAGATCATTTTAATGGTTGATTTCAAAATATAAGTACACCCAAAGCTCAAGTGGACCACACCAAAGGAAACAGTGGGAATAATGACATCCACCGTTGAAACCTTGCTAGGGCGGAAAGTGATGTTTATTTGTCATCCAACCTGTTCATAAGATCACGAAGACATGGATGAAGGGAAAACACAAATATCAGCTTGATCCAAAACTTCTGTGGCCCCAAGAATTTTTCAACGGTAGAATTTCAATTCACACTGTTTCCTTGGTGAGGTCCACTTGAGATTTGAATATATTTCATTTTGGCTCCAGCCATCAAATTAAACTACTGAGTTACTCACTACGCTATCCGCTTCCCTCGGGGTTCAGTCCCCCGCCTAACTTCGGAGGACAAACGCGTCATTTCAACTAACGTCACAGAACCCTAACCCTCAGTAAAAACCACTCCATTCTCTCTCCTGCTTCTCCTCTCCAAAAACCCTACCCCCTCCTTCCCTCCAAAAGAGAAAACCCTAACAGTATCTCTGGAATCATGCCTCCGAAACTCGACCCCTCCCAGGTCGTGGACGTTTACGTCCGGGTCACTGGCGGCGAGGTGGGGGCCGCCAGTTCGCTGGCCCCGAAGATCGGCCCCCTCGGCCTCTCACCGAAGAAGATCGGAGAAGACATCGCCAAGGAGACGGCCAAGGACTGGAAGGGTCTCCGCGTCACCGTCAAGCTCACCGTGCAGAACCGCCAGGCCAAGGTCTCCGTTGTCCCGTCCGCCGCTGCCCTTGTCATCAAGGCCCTCAAGGAGCCCGAGCGCGACCGCAAGAAGACCAAGAACATTAAGCACTCCGGCAACATTTCCATCGATGACGTCATCGAGATCGCTAGGGTTATGCGGCCACGATCCATGGCCAAGGACCTGAGCGGCACCATCAAGGAGATTCTCGGCACGTGCGTCTCGGTGGGGTGCACTGTCGACGGGAAGGATCCCAAGGACCTGCAGCAGGAGATTGGGGACGGAGATGTTGAGGTGCCAACGGAGTGAGTGGAAGGAGGCGGAGATTCGAGAGTAAGAGGCTATTGAATTTTTATTTTTTTACTCTTTTTCTCTCCCTCTCTCTATCTTGCTAGATTTTTCTTCTTCTGTTTAGATACTGTTATACTGTGATGAGGATTTTGGAAGTTCTGTTGGAGAACTCCGGATTTTTGAGGTTTCAGTCATAGGGTTGTTTGGATGCTATTGTCTTGGAATGTAGCCTCTCGATCTTTTATATTCAGTTATACGATTGTTGATTGTGGTTCCCTCTGTTTATTCGTTATTATATTTATATTTATTTAAATTCGTACATCAATGCACTTGTTTACATCTATGGAACTATGATGATGGATCATATCCTGGAGTTCATAACAGTGGGATGATCCTAGTCATCGATCAGAGGCCAGACCTCTACTGGTTAAACATTTACCTGGCCCACCATTGCAGTACCAACTGCTGATCATATGATATCCGGTCCGTCAGTGCACCTTAGCTATTGATCACAACCGGGTCAATTTGTTTGTTTGTCATGCATTAGATTTTTTAAAAAAATTGTTATGCAATCTGCCACTGTTTGTCAGTCATGATTGGTCCAGCAACGTTGATTTACATTACAATGAAGCAGAAAGTAAGACTAGAACCGAAGAGTCTGATTACTTCAGAACACCTATATGGTTTCATTGTCTCTGTTTATTCAACTTTCTTGAAAAACTTTAGAGAGTGCATCTCTAAAGTTGTTTTGGAAAACACAAAGGGCTTGTCCTGGGAAGACAAATTCTGGATGCGGCTTTGATTGCTCATGAATGTATTAATTCTATCTTCAAAGAGAGGAAAGCGGTCTAGTTTGCAAATTAGACATCAAGAAGGCATATGATCATGTGGATTTGGAGTTCTTGGATTACACGCTTGGGAGGATGGGTTGTGGCAACAAGTGCAGGGGTGGATCAGAGTTTGCATCCATTTGGCCTCTTTCTCTATATTGGTGAACGATTCTCCCAACCGCCACTTCAAAGCTTTACGTGGTCTTCGACTGGGTGATCCTTTATTGCCGTATCTCATTGTGGTTGTGGTTGAGGCTCTTAGCATGATGCTAAAAAAATGTGTGGAAAATGGTCTCTTCTCTGGATTTAGTCGTCGAACATTCCAGGTAGTATATCCCATCTCTAATATGCAGATGACACTCTTCTACGAGGTGAAAGTGGACGATGTTCAGAACTTAAGAAAGATTCCCATTTGCTTTAAAGCAGTCTCGGGCTTGTAGATAAATGCAGCAAAATCAGAGATGCTTGGAGTGCATGTAGATCATGAAGATCTATCTTGGATGGCAATTGCATTCGATTGTCAAACAGGATCCTTCTCGACTACATATCTCGGATTGCCTCTATGCTTGGCATGGTGGTGGTGGAGGGAAGGTTCGGAAAGTTATTTGGTGGCTTCTTATCATGGTAGTCTTATGGGTTATTTGGGGATCCAGGAATGGCTGATATTTTTGCAATATCATTGAAGGGGAGAATGAGGTCATTTTAACGGTTAAAAGGCTAGTGTCCAAATGGGCAGTTTATGTTAAGGCGGCTTTCGCTGCCCTTCCTCTTTAAGTGTTTCGTGGTTTTGGGCTTGTATTCTTTTTGCTTCGGCGTTTCTTAATACCATGGTTCACTGCACTTTTATGAGGATCATATACCATGTATTCCATTTTTTCTTTTGAGCATTTCCATTGGAACACTGATATTGGGTCCCTCTCTTATTTTTTGATCTTTCTTGCAATTGTTTTATGTAGGCGATGGTAGGCGTCATAGTTGTCAAAATCATACAATTTGCAATTTGTGTTGAATCTTAAGCAAAACGATATGGATCCCACCTTGAATCCCCTTTTATATGAATCCTACAGTTCTATGATTTGAATCCTATGATTTACGATTTAAATTTATAATTGCTCTCAACTATTTTAAGCTTCACTTGGCTTTCATTTTATGTTTTTAAATTAGTGGGATCTTTAAGAAACATTTAGAAAAGGTAACTTATTTTATCTTGTTTTTTAATAAGAGATTAAATGATATATTCTCTAGCGTTAAATCGTGGAGCTTTTTTAAAATATATTTTAATTTCTTACTTCTTAACTAGTCAAAACACTGAATTGATGTATGGCATATTTGGAATGTTTTTATGGATGGTTATAATCATGCTGACCTATATGTATCATGGGATGATGGTTAGAAATCAAAATATCTTTATTTGTCAGTCTACATGGATAAATGTCGTTTTTTCAACTTGATTCTATATTCAAGAAAGGTCAAAACAACATAAATTATTAAAGGATCTTTGTATGTTTTTTAAGGAAAATTTCTTAAAAGACAACAAAATATAAACTTTAAATTCTAAATAGAAAACTTTTCGTAAAAGAAAGATCTTCCGGAGGCTCGAGGGATAAAAAATAAGTTCTTGAGTTCTCATAATTCGTAGGAAAAATTCCTTGATTCCTCAACTTTAAAATAGTAATAATTGGTATACTAAATTTGAATGAAATCCAATTGGATTCAAATATTTCCTATCTATCCTTGTCCAAAGGGGACAATTTAAGTCTACCTCTGTGAAAACTTATCAAAGCTATAACAGTGACCCTTCAACACCATTCCTTCTCTATCAAAGCTATAACAATGCTGAAATCAGCACCATTCCTTCTCTATTTATTGTGATTGGACCCTTCATTGTTTGTCCAATGTAACAGTGACCATTCCTAACTATAGATTCCGTTACATTCGTTTGTCAGCTTAATCGGAGTTTCAAATGCTCCGATCCATTGCACATCTTGACTCGGGGAGGGAAGCAAATGGTGAGGAATGGCAACAGGTTCACGCTAGAAAACGAAAGCTAGCGGGTGATCTTGGACGAAGGAAATATGCCTCCTATCCTACATTGTTTGTGAAAGGTTATCCCAATGGCTGGGTCCCTATTAATCTGGAAAAGGTTTTCGGGTGAGCAGGTGCAGTTATGGACGTTGTAATGCCGAGGGACAAATTCAGCGGTACCTATCGCGGGTTTGCTCTGGTGCGTATGAGTAGTGAAATTGAACTGGCTAGAGCAGTTAACATGCTTCATGGGGTAAGCTTTGCTGGAAACACATTAATGGTGCAGAGGGCTCGTTATGGCCCTAATTCCATCCTGCGCAGACCCTCCTCTAAGAAGCAGATTCTGAAACCTTCCAAACCAACTCTTTCGTATCGCCAAGCTCTGGATCCCTCCCTCTCCCAACCTATATCTCTCCCGGTCCCTTCTAAGAAGCAATCTTTTAGGAATGCTCTTTTACAAGGTATCAAACCCCCTCACCTTACCCCCCTGCCCCCTCCCCACCTCATACCCCCCCTCTCCTGCGTCTCCAATGGCAGAAGTAGTGAGGTATCAGTATAGCCCTTCCTATAAGGATGAGTTGAAGGATCACTCTGATTACACCATCTTTGTGGATCAGGCAAAGTTCGATAAGAATAGAGCGGATCTGGCCAAGTCTGTAGTGATCATCACTACGGAGGGAGCTTCGATTGCAGCGGTCAGAGATTGGATAAAAGACTGTACCGGATTCCAATATAGTAACTCTGACTTCAAACCTTTGGACTACAACACGTTGTGGGTTAGGATTTGCCCCGGCCTTAATCCTGATACGCTGACGATGGCCGATCACATGCACGCTTCAGGACCGATCGCCAAGATTATCCCGTGGGAGGAATATTCAACATTCGACAAAGAGAATTTTTGGATCCTCATATGGGAGGTCCCTATGGAATGTTGGTATGATGAATTCCTAATATCGGCAGCTTCCTCTCTCGGATTTCTTCTGGAAATGGATCCTAAAACGCAACTGGGAATCGAGGTAGGAGTCATCAGAGCCAGGATTAGAAGAAAGAAAGCTTCCCCCCTTCCTTCTCACGTTCGAGTAAAGGTTGATGATCGAATTATCATGCTCCCAGTTCAGAAGGAATCCCCCGATTCTACACAACCGAGATGGGGTGATATTTGGAGATCAAGGGAGTCGGCCTCTCAACTCCCCTCGCAAAACCAGGAAACTGTGTTGGAAGAAGGTATTCGCATCCCATACTCTCCTGGAGTACCGAAATCGCAGACGCCTGCTATCGCCCTAGCTGTCGTTCACAGTGTCAGTATCAGGCGTCCCTTCTCTACAAGTGGTAGCACTACCGTAGAACCAGCTCCATCTATGTCAGACGCAATCGATCGCTTATGTGAGAAGCCACCGTCGTATTCGGTTCTTGTGACACGTGGCGAAGATATTAATAATCTCTCTCGAGAGATGACCTGCCAGCCCCTTCCAATGCTGAGAGAGTCGACACGTAATATCCGCCTGCTCACTTTTCCCAATATCATTAATGAAGCAGGCCCATCGACATCAGATGCCTGCCAGGTGGCCCCGGACCCTACCCTCGATTCATCCACAACCGTCCACGTGCCCTCACCACATCAAATACCCCTTCTCCAGTTCGGGTCAGTGGACGCGGGTCCTCTTCGGACCCGTATCCACCTATCTTCTCCGAAGTCGGGTTTACTTAATATTCCTGAATCAGTGCCCAGAAACTTGATTCCCATTTCTTTTACTACCCCTACTCGCTATTCGAGGCCCGCCCCTCAACAACGTCAACACCTCTATGCCTCTACCTCTCTCTGTCTCCATTCGTCTGATTATGTGGGGGACGATTCTTCCAGAGGTGAAGGTTTTGTAAGGCAGACGTCTGAGACTCACAGCCTTCCTTCCACCCCCTCTTCTCCAACACTTTCAGAGATGCATCCCAGGGACTGGGCCGATTTCAGTCCCATTACTCTATTCCAGGCAGACACCCCCACGGAAGTGATAGTAGCAGGGCCCATCCAATCTTGTGCTGATCTTCCCCATCATCACCAAGAGAAACATTCCACGCATGGTCATCTCCTTCAGCCTCATCACTTGATGATCAATTCCGATGGAAAAAGCAGGGAAGATTTATTCGAAAAACTCCAAAATAAGAGATGGATCAGAGATGCGGTAGGCCACGTTGGCAAATCTCTGGGTCTCTCGTTTGGCAACAGAACGGAAGACTACACGGGCCTCTTTCAGTTTATCGAAACCAGGGGAAGATCCCTACCTCCGACCCGAGCTCCAACCAAACAATCGAGAAGAGTTTCCAGCAACAGAGAGTTGTTAAATCTCAGGATATCATCGGACATCACACCTCCGTCTACTGCTAGACGAGGCCGAAAGGGAAGTCGGGGAAGATCGGTTCCCCAATGAATATTCTCTCTTGGAATGTTAGGGGAATCGGCTCTAAACAAAAAAAAGAGCTTGATCAGGGATGCCATAAGGAGGAAAAACCCGGATATAATCTGCCTCCAGGAGACCAAAGTCCCCCGATTCTCGGATGCTCTCTTGGCTTCGATTTGGAGGGCTAAGGATGCTCGGTATATTACCCTCGACGCTATCGGTTCTTTGGGAGGTATCCTAATCGCATGGAAAGCAACCAGATGGGATAAGGTTAATTCCTCAACAGGGGTCTTCTCGGCTGCAGTAACCCTTAAAGATAAGTTGTCTGGTTTTTGTAGTATGTTTGTTGTAGTTTACGGGCCTAATGATGATTCCCAAAGGCCATCCCTTTGGGATGAACTTTTCGCTAACAGACTATCCTTCCCAGGTCCTTGTTGTTTTGTGGGGGACTTCAACATCACGCGTTTCGCGGAGGATCATTCTTGTAGTAGGAGGGTCTCTCCAGCCATGGAGGCATTCTCGGACTGGATCCAGTCTCAAGAACTGATTGATCTTCCGCTATCTGGAGCTACATTCACATGGTCCAATGGCCGAAGGGCCCCCATCCAATCTCGCCTGGATAGATTTCTCCTATCTTCGGAGTGGATGGAAGCGTTCCCTTCTCTGCATCAATCTGCCCTTCCCAGAACGACTTCCGATCATTGTCCAATCCTGCTGTCTACGGAAGAAAACAACTGGGGCTCCAAGCCATTTAAATTCGACTCAGCTTGGCTTAATATTGAGGGCTTCCGCCAACAAGTTGCTGAATGGTGGTCCTCTTTTCAGGTGGACGGCTTCGCAAGTCATGCATTACTATGCAAGCTCAGACTCCTAAAAGATAAGATAAAAGCCTGGAAGGAAGTCGAATTTCGTAAAAGAGAGAAGGAAACAGAAGCCCTCCTTTCAGAACTCCAGCAAATTGATGCTTCAGTTGTAGACCAAGCTCTGCCGATTCCTATTCTATCCAGGCGTATCCAGATCAACCAACTTTTAACGACAAGAGCTATGGAAGAAGAAATCTCTTGGAAGTCGAAATCAAGGTCTAAATGGATTGCAGAAGGCGACAAGAACACCAAATATTTCCATACTTTAGCCAACATTCGTGCTCGCGCTAAAGCCATTAAAAGCATCACGGTCGACGGAAGAATGACTGAGGATAAGAAAGAGATCTCCGAAGGTGCAATCGCCCATTTCAAATCAATTCTCTCTCTCCTTGGATGGCTGGATGAGGCCTCGCCTGGATGTTATTGCATTCTCTGCCCTTGAATCTGATGAGGCGAATCTGTTGGAAAGTCCTTTCTTAGAAGACGAAACCAAAGCTGCTTTATCGGCGCTTGAGGGAGATAAATCTCCAGGGCCTGATGGATTTCCAATCATTTTTTTCCAAATCTTTTGGAATTCTATCCGATATGACTTCATGAACTTTCTTCACGAATTCCATGTGAGGGGAATTTTATCGAAAGGTTTAGGTGCGACCTTTCTCACGCTCATCCCTAAAGTTTCGGGTGCTTCTACCTTTTCGGAGTTCAGGCGAATCAGCCTTATAGGAGGCCCTTATAAAATCCTGGCCAAAATCCTGTCTGTGAGGTTATCAAAAGTTATGGGGAAGCTGATTTCCAAATATCAAAATGCATTTATAAAAGGTCGTCAGATTCTTGATCGTGCGTTGATAGCAAATGAATGCCTCCACACATGCTATAGATCTGGAAAGCAATATATCTTCTGCAAGCTGGACATAGAAAAGGCTTACGATCACGTAGACTGGGAGTTCCTTCAGTATATGCTGATCCGTTTGGGTTTCGGAGGAAGATGGAGACGTTGGATTTCTTCCTGTGTTGCCTCGGCTCACTTTTTGGTTCTTCTGAATGGCGCTCCAAAAGGTTTTTTCCCTGCTTCTAGAGGAGTGCGTCAAGGGGATCCTCTATCCCCTCTTTTATTCCTCATCATTGCGGAAGCTCTATCGCAAATGATTCTCAATGGTCAGCGCAATGATCTTTTCAAGGGTATATCGATTCCTGGAATGGATGACCCCATCCCTCTCATCCAATTCGCAGATGATACTTTGATCATGGTGGAAGCGAGTTCTGAGGCGACAGAAAACCTGCATACTGCCCTGAAATGTTTTGAGGCTGTCTCAGGCTTGAAAATCAACATGTCCAAATCTAAGTTGCTTGGCATTAATATATCTGATCAGGATCTCTCTTCTTACGCCGACTATCTCGGTTGTTCGCTGGCCTCATTCCCTACTACGTTCGTTGGTCTCCCTCTCTCTATGGGCTGTCCTCCTAAATCTATGTGGGACAAAGTTCTAGAAAAATTCTGGAAGTCTCTCGCAAGATGGAAGTGTTGTTATTTATCGATGGGGGGTAGGATTACCCTCATAAAAGCTGCTCTATCCAACATCCCAATTTACTTTATGTCCCTCTTCAGGTGCCCCACCTCAGTTCTGCACAAGATCGACAACCTTCCAAGAAGCTTCCTGTGGTGTGGCAAGGAGAATCAGAAAGAGTTCCACCTTATGGACTGGAATCAGGTCTGTAGTCACTTTCGAGATGGGGCTGCAAGTATCAAAAACCTAAAGACAATGAACGATGCTCTTTTAGGTAAATGGACGTGGAGATTGGGCTCGGAAAGGGATACTCTCTGGAAAACGATCGTTAAAAGTAAATATGGTATGTCTCAGGGCGGATGGTGGACCAAGAACTCCTCTACTTACAGAGCTTCATTTGTTTGGAAAGGCATCCTTCGATCTAAAAGCTCGGTTATTGATAATATTCGCTTCAGTCTGGGGATTGGTACAACGATTAGCTTCTGGAATGATCACTGGTTGGGAGACAGCGCCCTCAGGTCCAGATTTCCGAATATCTTTAATATTGCCACTGATAAAGACAGCATGGTCGCCAGTAGGTACTCTGTTACTTCTATGGGCGCGGTGTGGGACGTTAATTGCATCAGAGATCTTCACGAATGGGAGGTAACCGAATACGTGGACCTGATGGAATGCCTGTCCAATGTGGATCTCAATCCTTCTGTCCCTGATATCATTGTCTGGAAAAAGGAAAAATCTGGAATTTTCTCGGTTTCCTCCCTATACTCCATCCTTTCCCCCTCCCCTTCCCCAGATACCCACGCTGCTCCTTTCCTCTGGAAATACTCAGCTCCCCCCAAATATATCTGTTTTGCGTGGCTGGTCGGAAACAACAGGATCCTAACGATTGACAACTTAAGGAAAAGAGGGATGTATCTGGTTAACGTCTGTCTTTGCTGCATGCAGAATGAGGAAACTGTGGATCATCTCTTCGTCCACTGCCCATTCATATCTCAAATCTGGAGGGAGTTCTTTAGCTGCTTCAACGTCAGTGGGTGCATGCCGAGTTCTGCTTCTTCTACGCTTGCATATTGGCATGGTTTTAAGCTGGGAAAGATCAAATCCTCTATCTGGAGGATGTCTATTCTGGCCATTTGGTGGTGTCTGGAAGGAAAGAAATGACCGGTGCTTTAATGACACCCACAAGTCCGCTCAGGCTATAGCCTCTTTTGCTAAATATCTGATTATTGAGTGGGTGGTTTATATCTTGGGTCTTAAAGACTATAACCTTTTGTTCCTGGGTTTGTAATTCTCTCGGTTCTGCTACCTCAGCAGCCTTTTTTTTTGTACTTTCTCTTTCCTTTTAATACAATTCTGTTACTTCCAAAAAAAAAGAAAAACTTATCAAAGCAAACGCAAGAGAAAAAGGCACCACAAATTGATGTCAACTAAGTACTAATAGTTCGTTGGACTGGAACCAGCCATAAAATCTATCCAGCTTGCCTAGTTACCAGTGGTGAATTTTTATCGTGTTGGGAATATTATTCAGGATAGATTAGAGTTTTATTAGTATATTAGTATTTGTTTCGGGCCCATGTATTAGAGCTTTTGATTTGTCTCTACTTCAAGTGTCTCTTGAGAAGCCCATGTAAGAGGCTCGGCTGCTTTTAGAAAAACCTTTTAAAGGAAGTCGAAATGCCTAGATTTCACCTCGCTGCATTTGTTATTCATTCTCCATTAGCAGTTGTTGCTTTCTCATGGGATTAGATTTGATCTACTAAATGATCATTTTGTGATTATCTAGGGCTGTTTGGATATGGGAACAAGTTTGGACCCAATCAAAAAATGCTTATGCCATTAAATCATTATGATTTTAATTTAATGATAAATCTAAATCAAAACACATAGTTACAGTTCAATTTGAGATGTGTGGACAAGTTTAGAACCCGTTAATGTTGTGTATCAACTACCATACTTGAATACGATTATAGGTCATAAGTCGAGTCTAACTTGTAGCCCATTAAGCATTTTTTCTTCTAGCTCACCTTTTTTTCCCTCTTTTGTGTGACTTCTCTTCTGGTTCTCGTGCATTGGAAGCCTTTCAAGTAGTTTGTGTTCATTGAAGGGCACTCGATTGGCAGGTGATCATTTACCTACAAGGCCTCACTATGATGCAACTAGATTGAGAATAAACTAATAGCCATGAACATTAATGTACTAGATTGAACATTCAAACCTCGACCAACTGCGGGGAGAAGAAGCAATGCAAACCATCTTATTCCATATGACCTACGCTTTACAAAGTTTCCTTTTTAAGGTCCCTAACACTATCTAGGGAATCTAAAAATAGAATTCCTTAAGAGTGGAGATCTCTAATAAGAAACCTATAAACATGGACATCAAACATAGAAACTTACCGATTTAAAAAGCTTTATTTCAAGGTGTGAAGGGTAGAATGTTCTGCAATTTTTGGAGATGAGTTTCAAGTCACAATGGGGGATTTTAGGGACGTAGTTTGCCTGAGAAATGCAACATGTACACGTGGTGAGTTATGTATGATGTTGTTGCCTTGTTTGCATATAATTGCAGCTTATTGCAAGTATTAATTCGATCATCACAACTATTGTTCTCAGTTTTACGCGACAAAAACTTACTGACGGTCCTACCAAGAATCAGTCTATGCAGTCCCTGACATTAGTCACTGGGACACACAGGTCGAAGTTAAAAGTGATATGTGAAAAAATTCGAACCCCGCAATAAAGAAAATCTTTCGGAAGATCAAAGAAGATCATAATTACATCTCAAGAAGAAGACTTGTCAACTATAAGATTCTCAAGGTGTAAGAGAATGGGTTACAACCGGGTCAGGTGCACCTTCCTACTCGTTGTCAGGAAAATTTAATCTTGTTTAATTGATGCACAAAGAATGTATATTTAAAGTATAATATGATTGGCCATTTTTTGTATACTTATTGTGTGATGTGGGTGTTATGAATGTATGTACCTTGATGTAAAAGGTTCAATGATGGATGGAGTTAAGAATGTATGTAAATTAATGTAAAAGGTTAAGTGAAACATCTACTTTATTTTCTTAACAATGGCGACTAGTTGCACATGACAATAGAGATCCATAACATATGATAATGGCAAGTGGCAACCCCTTGCACATGACGATGAAGACCCGTACCACATTACAACAGAGACTCGTTGCTCATGATAACAGTGACCTGTAACACATGTCAACGGCGACTTGTAGTACATGACAAGGGCGACTTGTAGTCATGTGCAAGGGGCTGCCTTAGTTATGTACAAGGGACTATTGTTGTTGTATGCTACGGGTTGCCGTTGTCATGAGCTACCCATAGCTCGTGACAACGACGGCCCATATTTGATGATAACAGTGACCTGTAGCATATGACAACAACGACCCCTTATACATAACTATGACAACCCCTTGCACATGACTACATGTCGCCGTTGTCATGTGCTACAGGTCGTCGTTAGGAAAATTAAGTAGTTGTTTATTGAACTTTTTATAACAATGTAAATACATTTACAAGTTTATCCATCATTGAATCTTTTACATCATTGTACATACATTCACAACTACAACACACAATAAGCATATAAAAAATGACAATCAAGTTATACTTTAAATATACATTCTTTGTACCTCAAATAGACAAAATTAATTTTCATTAACGATAGATAGGATGGTGCACCCAACTTGATTGCGACTTGTTCTCTTGCACTTTGAGCATCTTACACTTGGCCTATCTTTTCCTTGAAATGTAATTATGATCTTCTTTGGTCTTTCGGAAGATTTTCTTTGTTGTGGGTGTTGGATTTTTTCACATATCGCTCTAACTTTGGCCGGTGTGTCTCATTGGCTATTGTTGGGGACTGGGTAGATTGATTCCTGGTAGGTCCATTGGTAAGTTTTTATCTTATAGAGCTAAGAACAATAATCGTAATGATCAAGTTGATACTTACCACAAGCTGTAATTACATACAGTCCTGGCAACAACATCATATATAACTCACCACATGTACATGCCACATCTCTCAATCAAACTACATAGCTAAAACCTTCCACTGTGACTTGAAACTCATTTTCAGAAATAGTAGAACATTCTGTTCTTAGCGCCTCAGGATAAAGCTTTTTCAGTCACTCCGCCCATGGAGTCAATCTTCCTCGGAATGTTGAAGCATTCTCGTCTAAGGTGGAATGAGTGTTGGAGTTTGTTTTTCACCGTATGAAAAAGTTTGGTTACCAAGTATTCCCTTCTTTCAACAATTGTTCGTGGTTATGATGCCGTATCTTCTTGTTGGAAAATTGAAGTTGCCCATATTTCTTTATCTATATTAGTAAACCACTAATATGTAGAGGGGTTGGCCAATTCTATACAATGCATGACCTCGTCAAATATGGCTTGCTTGAATGTCTTAGCAACTAACAAAATATACTTCCTTAACGACTTGTCCTTACATGCTGACATCATAGTTGCGGAAACATGGTATGCACAATAGCCATGGGTTGTATTAGAGAAGATAGCTTTTACTTCACTGATCAATCCTTTATGATGATCTGATGTTATAAAAAGTCCCGATATGAATCCAACTGCTCCGTGCAAAATGCAGAGGAACCGGTTCCAATTCCTATTGTTCTCCGATTTTCTAAGCCCGTATGCTACTAAGAGGATGTGATTATCTCGATCCAATACCCCATAGCCATGAAGAGTACACCCTTATACTTTCCTTTCAAATGTGCCCCATTAACATATAAGCTTTTGAAACAATTGTTAAAAACTTCTAATGCACTATCCGAGTGCGATGAAACATCTCTCGAACTTGTTTGTTTCTTTATTTATTTACAAATCTGTTACAGTCCCGTTGTTTGCTTTTGTCAACTTGTGAAGATATGTTGGGAGTACAACATATGATTTTTCATAAAATTCCATTACCCCATTTATTGCAATCTCCTTACCCATTCACGTTTTTCTATAGTTGATATTAACTACGTATTTCTCAGACATTTCATGCATAATATCTCTTGGCTTGCATGCTAGATTCGACTTTATTCGACTACCGGCAAATTCACTACTTATCTTACTATTTGCTTGGTGATGATGTCTCCCTATCTCCTTAGAAGTTGCAATATGTTGATCACTCCCCTCTCCTCAAAAGTTGCCTAGCAATGAGATATCGCCTTAGAAGACATGCTACATGTGTGTTCGGATCTGTAGGTCTTTATTTTGAAAACCCCAGCACCGTCCAGTCTCGATGTGTGCACCCTCCAACTGTAATTTTCTACAAGCCATTTCACAATATATCTTTGCTTTGGAAGTGGTTTCACATCGCAAACTTGCTCAGAATATTCTTTAGTCGGTTCTTCCTTAAACATCTGTTTGGCGGCTATTTCATTGGGGTCATTGACAACATCCGGATATCCCGAAAGATCCGCATTAATGAATGCATCATCATCTGCACATATATCCAGTGGCATGATATCAGATGGCGCTGCCACTATATCCACTGGAGTATGACTTGGTTGAGTTGATGATATATTCTTGACTGGTTGATAAGCTGAAATTCAGGTTAAAGATTGTTCGCCGCTCACAAATGTCGACCATTGGATCATCTCTTGGTGCATTGGTTGATGAGCCAGGAATATTTGTACAATCTTCATTGTCCAACAAGCAAAAAGATGGGCACTCACAAATGGCGACCTTTAGATCAATGTCTCGGTGCATTGGTTGATGGGACAAGATATCTGTACAATCATCACTATCAACAAGAGAAAAAATGGCCGTTGGATCATGTCTCGGTGCATTGGTTGGTGGGCCAGGGACATCTGTATAATTTTTACTATCCAACAAGCGAAAAGATAGCTATTCATAATTGTCGACCATTGGATCATGTCTCGGTGCGTTGGTTGATGGCCAAGAATATTTGTATAGTCTTCACTATCCAACAAACAAAAAGTGGCCGCTCACAAATGTGATCGTTGATGGGCCAAGAATATCTGTGTAGCCTTCACTATCCAACAAGTAAAAAATGGCCTTCACTAGCCAACAAGAAAAAAATGGCTGCTCACAAATGTGATCGTTGATGGACCAAGAACATAAATTATTGAAAGAATCCTTGCATGGGTTTTAAGGGAAATTTCTTAAAAGACAAAAGAAAAGTAAAAGAAAAAAAGAAGAAGAAGAGGATAGATCTTTTAACATGATCATGACATGGTATTACTTGGTGCACCTTGATGGCAAAAAGATGATTGATGAGTCTTTAATTTTTCTGATTTATTTATATTTTTCATATTTTTTAAAATTTTAGAAAATCATAAAAATCTTATGATTTACTATACGTTTTGCGATTTGATGCAATTCGACCCTACTACGATTTGTGATACAATAACAATTTTGAAAACATTGACCAAGAGTGATTGTAGATGAAGTTTCTCGCTCTCCTCGCTTTTTCAATAGTGCTCCTCCCCAATGGCCTCTCTTGTATCAACTGTAGCATCAGGTTTATGCAGTGAGCTCGTATGGGGTGAAGTACAAATGATACCTATCCATCAATTTCTTTCCTGCTTCCACAAAAGCACTACCGTTATCTATGACAATTGGTGCCACATTCTTCAACCATCCAGCTCTTGTATTTACATTATTCAGTAATTCATATTGAAGCATCACTTAATTTTGCTGGCACATCAATTGGCTTGATGAACATCGTATTCTTCCTAGTCTTCTTTAATGAAAATATGTAATCCTGCATAACTAATTGAGGGTAACACCCAAGAATCTCCTCGCCTGTTGGAGGCTCTATACCTACACCAGCATGTCGTGATTCTTCAATCATACTCTCAGAGTGTGGACTAGAAGCTGCATGAAGAGTTATATGATTTGATATAAACCGTTTCTCCACTGTGCACTCCCCAATCTTTGATTGGTTCTCCCAGTGGATTTTGCACCTGATTCCTTTTGCTGCGAAATAGCCCAACCCCTTGAACTCTCAACCCTTGCAGCGGCCTGTCTGCCACTGTTCTCAGCTCTCTATTGCTATCATCACGTTTTTCTGTTCCCACCAACCTCACATCTAGACCTCTCGAACATCAACCTATTCTGCTGGAGCCATTGCCTTTGCTCCTTGTCCCAGCCTCTCTGCACAGAGTCATGGTAAGCCTGTCTATACCTCATCCTCTTACGCTCCATGATACAATTATCTGGATAGAGAATTTCATTGTAATCATGACATTCTTTGGAAAAGAAACTCCATTCTTTGAATTAGACTAGTAAAAGAACAGAACATTGTTTTTTAAATGGGACTTGTAAAAGTACATCGTACTTTGAATGGGACTTGGTAAAGAAACTCTCTTCTTCAAGGACAACAAGGTATGTCCTGCTAGAGTGGTGTTTCTCAAGCCAAACAAATGATTCAGGGAGAGCTCCAAGGGGTAGTTTTGTAGGATTTGAGGGGTCTTCTATGCTGCTTTCTAGCTTTTTTGCATGACAACCTATCATCTCTCCCGAGTTGTTAGCGTTTTTGGGATAATGTTTTTGGGATTCTTCAGGGGAAAAAAAAAACTCTCTTCTTTGAACAGGACTTGTAAAATAAACTCTTTGAACATGCTCCCGAAAAAGAAATTCTGTTCTTTGAATGAGACTTGTAAAATAACACTGTTCTTTGAACAGGACTGGTAAAAGAACAGAATGTTGTTCTTTGAGTGGGATTTGTAAAAGACAATCATTGTTTATAATATTCGTAGTGAAATATTGAAATTTGATTTGAATGACAAAAATCTTTTGTAAGTGCATTGTTTCTTTAGAAATCCTCTTCATCAGTGTTATGTTGTGAGTCCTGATTATTATTCTCACCTTGTGGGTTCTCCTAATCATCCAATTTGTTTGTAAATATCCCAGCACAAAAAGAAAGAACTTAGGTAGTTACCACGTTTTGGTTATCATCGCATCCAAATAATGATCAGAAGGGAAAAAGACAGACCTTCATAGAGATTAATTATGGAGATCAAGTGCCCCTTGTTTTTTTTTGTTTTTTTTTTTGGGTCTAGCAAACCCTAGAGTTTGGTAAGCTGGGTTTAGTGCCCCCTTGCTTTTCCCAATTATGCCATTCTTTAGAAAAGCATGCTGTCACCAGCTCTACTGGTGCCAACTTACAAGGCTGGGACATGCATGGGACACTCGTAACCATCTATGTCATGTGTGTCCCACCATGAAGACATCTTGGCCATAAATAGGGGTGTCCATTCATCAAGCAGGCCATGTGTGATTTGAATGTGTAACATCAATTCTATTTATTATTATTATTATTATTTTAAACAGGCCATTGTTTCATGTGTGGCCACTAGATGAGCCAGGTCATCTAGGTGGTGTCCTAGATGATGCAATAATTGGATGCATCTACCATCTGTATCCATGTCTGGAGGTGCCTTTGGGTGTGGGATTAGTAGAACTCTTCTTCAAAAACCAAGTAAGATCATGCATTTGCTAAAGCACACGCACATCTCTACATGTCGCTGCATGTGCCCACATGGCATGTGTATAGGACATCTGATTTGTGCATCAACTAGGCCACTATGTTGATTACTTGAACCAAAAATGGTGAATGTTGAATGTGAACCATTGGTAAGTTTTCAAATTGTCCTGGGCCTCATGGTTATGGTGAATATGGACCATTGGTAAGTTCTCAAATTGCCAATGACTTTTATGCATCTTTTGAGGTTTGGTTGTCGTTCCACCCGTATGCTAATTTGATAGGTGTGAATGCATGTAGATGTGAATGCTTGGGGATTTGTTAGACGGGGGTGATTATTCTCAAACATTAAAAATGGGGAGGTACCCACTATATATGATGTATTGTATGCCAATCAATCCAGGCCCTATGAATTATATGGACATTGGTGGCAGATAAAACCCCAAAACTTGCACTGCTTATATGATCCTACCATCCATTTGACAAAAGGATGTCAGAATAATATTGTCAACAGTCAAAATGCAATGGATAAATCAAAGTAGATGGTTAAGATGGTTGTTGTAATATGATATTTGGGTCAATCTCCATTCACGATGAGCCTTGGATTTTGGTTGTCTTAGGCTATTATTGTCATTGGTTGTAAGGAATTGTCATGGTGATTGTTTTGCTTGTTGGTCAAGGCTCTTCTCCTACTACTTTCATCTTTCAAATAGGATTGTATAACTGAAACTGGAGGCACAATGACGACTCGGAAGAATGGCCGTCGAACACAGATTTCTCCCGCTCCGAATGGTCAGGTTCCGAACCTTATGATCAGTCTAATGTTCGGAACCTCCCGCATTCGATCTCCTCCCCTTCCAAGATGTTTTCACGATCTGCCCGATGGAGAGGTGCGGCAGCCACTCGGCCGCCGGGAAGGAATAAACCGTACCAGAGTTTCCTGATGAGGGGTACGACCCGGTGTTAAACAACCCTGAATCCTATGCTTGCTGAATGTAGTTCCGAAAGGCGGGTTCAAGGCCCGAAGTTGGTCCCATGGGCTTGATTGGGAGCCTGTAAATGGAGGTAAATGGGAAATGGGATTGGAGGTAAATGAATTTAGTTGTGTTTGGATGGGGAGTAAATGAAATGCATTTGAAATCCAAATATCCGCTTTGGATGGGAGCAATTGGAAGGAATTGGAAATTTTAATATATTCATAGGAACACAATTGATATCCCAATGTAACTTTAATATGCCAAATTACTGAACATATGTGATATTTAATATATTAATTAAAAAAAGCCTATTGAAATTTATACTTCAGCCATTTATTTTTTTTGCCTTGGGTGGGCCACAAACGTAAGGATCATAAACAAGCAACTTGCCAATGCTTTTTAATAATCCATTTAGATGGCCAACCTTTGGATTGTTTGGATCATTCCATTGATGTGATTTTAATGATGTAGTTAGGAATTAAATTGTTTTGGAGTATCACTAGCATGTGGTGTGTATGGTGGGCATGCATGGAGCCCCTTTTTTATATTCATGCGACTCTCCAATGGAGCTCAAAAAGGCATTTCACCCCATCAACTTTCAAATCCTCTATAGTAAAAAGGATTTTATTTACACGCCCAATTACTCCAATTTTAATTTATTTTCATCCAAACACACCTCAAGTACCATTTACCTCCATTTACTCCCATCCAAACTGCCCCTTAGGCCTGTTTGTTTTTTGTAATTACTTGGGAATAAGGGCAAATGAATAATAATTATTTATACCTGTAATTGCAGCCCAGCTGCCTCCATATGACGTGACAGCTAATGCTAAAAGCAAGGAAAGAAACCATTACTGTAAAATATGTGGGGCTCACCATTATGTATGTGTCTGATCCACGCTGTCCATCTGTTTTACCTGCTCATTTTAGGGCATGAGCCCAAAATGGGGCAGATCCACAGCACAGAAAAATGAGAAATTGAACACCTATCGATGAAAATTTCTTAGGGCTGCAGAAGTTCCGGATTGAGCGGACATTTGTGTTTTCCCTTCATCCATGTCTGTGTAATAACAGGTTGGATGACAGACACATCCCTGTGGGCCCTGGGCTTATTTCAGCTTTCAATGGTAGACGTCACTATCTCCGCTCTTTCCTGCAATGTGCTTCACTTGAGCTTATAATCTGCCTTATTTTTGACCTCATGCCCTAAAATGAGTTGGTAAAACAAATGAACGGCATAGAACAGACACATGCATTACAGTAGGCTCCACAGATTTAATCGAACACAATCCCGATACAATTACAAGCATATGCAACCACAGTTTTCGAGGGATAATTACAATAGCTTTTTCCCTCTCTTTCAAACATTAGTGAAAGTTAATCATTACTCATTTACAATCTAAAAGGAAAAACAAACAAGCCCTTAAGAAATTCAATCAGGCCATTTGGCATGCTAGAATTTATCATCTTCAAATTGCATCATTTCCTTAATTTAATATTATATAATTCTAGATTTGGCAAGTTTTTATTGATTACAAATATAAATATACACTATCCCTCTTCGCTTTCTATTTTAGTATGTCTTTATGACGTCCCATTTATGCCACCTTTATTTTGGATATTCTTGAGTCATTATCATAGGGTTTAGGGGATTGTTATGTAAACTATCTTTAAAGTGTGCAAGTCTCCTCCTACGTGTAGATGTCCCACGGTTGCTTTTTCAAGAAAGATTGGATTGTTGAAATTAGAGACAAGTTCACGTGGGGGAAATTGAAAAACTCCTCACGGTATGAGCGTGATCTTCTCCTTGTTCTATGGGAATTGTTATGTAAATTGTCTTTATCATGGGTCAATTCTCTTCTCCTATATGTAGATGTCCCACAGCTACTTCTATTTATTTTTTAAAAAAGATTGAATAATTGAAATTAGCGGCACCGTTCCTCTCGAAGAAATTGCATGAGGCTATTCGATACGTGCGTGAGCATATCATTTGGTTTTCTAGTCAATGAAGGGGTGAACTATGGAAATGACAACTTGGACTAGACCCGACAGAAGGTGGAAAGGGCTACCTGGATGAAGCCAGAGTGAACGCTACCATAGATATTACCGGGAAAATCTTGCTGAAAATAAAAATATTTATAATATGTATTCTAATTTCATAAACAAATTTAAAATATTAATTCCTCAAGTGTTTTATTATTTTTCACAAGAATATCCCAAAGATATTATGATGAAAACACGAACTTTACTTTTCAAAATAAAATAAAAAATACAAAACGCCATGTTTTAAAATCTGCCGAGATTTAAAAAAACTCGCGTTACTATCACAATATAGTTTCTTGATATTACGAAGAGATTTTTAAAATCCTAGTGATATGCCACATTGCCAATGGGTACCCAAAACCCTATTGGATCCATGTCCAGGTTATAAAAACAAGATGTCGGATTAAACCAGGTCTGCGAATGCTAGGATGTGACCCAAACTCAGACCTGTTGACAGTATTATTACATGGGGGAATTATTATGGAAACTATCTTTCTCATGGTCAAGTCTCTTCTTCTATGTAGATTTCCAACCACTATTTTTATTTTATTTTTCCAAAAAGGAATATTAGTTGCAAGAGGCATGGTTCCCTCAAGGAAATTGAACGAAGGCTATTTGATACATGAGCATATCATTTGGTATTAGAGCCAGTTCCACATCTTATTTTCCAGCTAGTGAGGGGGCAAACTATGGAAAGGCTAGCCAGAGTGATAGGTAAGGGCTCTTTGGGCAACAATCCACATTAGGCAGTATACTTGTGGCCTGACTAACAAATGGACCAACCTGATCTTTTAATATAATATGCTTCATGATTGGGACCACCTCACTAGTCACTTACATATCCCACATACTTCTTTGACAAATTGGTCATAGGAGCTTTATTATTATCTATACAGATGTGTGGCAATGGGTTGGGTTCAGGTCGGGGTCAGGGCTGATTTCTTCAACGGACCAATATTTCTGGCCTGAGCCTGACCCGACCGAACCCAACCTTCTCAATGGAACATCAGAAGTACTTGAGAATGTAATCTCTAGTTTATTATGGTATTAGAGCAGATCAGACATCTTTAATGCTGGATCTATTAATACCATCATGGTCATATTTCTCGGGCCGACACGTCATACACAGATTTCACTATAAGCTCCCTTGGTTGAGTTCAGTTCCAAATGCATTTATCCTCTCCTGCATGAGTTTTGATGTTTCTCTTCATAATTGAAGACAACTCCAGCTTCCAAACTGTTGGACGATGTTAAGATTTTCATCATATTTGTATCTGGACCATCATTAATCGGCCGAGCATGGCCAAATTGGTTGAACTAGATTTTTTTTTTTTTTTTTGTAGTCACCACTTGCCAAAACCCATTGTACATTTTCGATCATTTCAGGCAAACAAGAACACTACTCCTTCAAGATGTTAGGGTAATGGCCCAAGAGTTCAACTGCCCAGATGCACATATTTCACATCATCTCTCCTGCATAGTGGGGCCACATATTCTAATTCTTCTACTGCATGAGCCTGCTTATGGCCCTTTGGAAATTAGATGTGGAAACTGAGAGACATCAAGAAACTTTCATCCTGACTTCTATGCATAACATCAACTAATTTGTAGTTAACCAGGCCTCCTTCCTCTTTATGCAAATAGACTCTTTGCCATTTCACCATCATCCCAAAGAAAGTTTGCAAATAAGGATGCTATCATGCTAGCCAGTTCAAAGTAGTCTTAAGCACTTGAAGGGCTGCCAAGAAGTGAACTAGGATGCTAGCTAACATATGACAGAGAAGGGTTGGCTTGTTGGGAGAAGAGATTCCTTCTCGACCACACACAGCAATATCGGGAAAAAGAAGAAGAAGAGAAGATGCAAACTACAACATAGATTTATGTGGTTTCCTTTCAGTACGTCCACAAATTCACACCGAACCACTATGCTAAAAAAGAAGAAGAGCGAAGAAGCAGTTCTCAAGATAAACATTCGGAAGGTGGGTCCAAACATAGACATTTGGATAGAGGGTGGGGCTTTGTTCGATATCTGGAATATGCTTCTTTTGATTGTTCACTTGTTGCCCCGGGCTGCAGGCTGATGGAGAGAGCCCATAACCACCTTAATAAAAGACTTGTATTTACGAAGACCATGGTGTCATCAGTCGAGTGAAGGTCGGAGATAATCGAGAATCCTCAAGTGAAAATGAAATGAGTGGCAGTCTTCCCTATTAATCAGACAACCCTCTGATTAGCACCTCGAGATCCAATCAGGAGCAAAACCAAATTTGTGAAGAACTTCTATGAAGAATTATCATTCAATGGGGTGGTAACCTTACAACATTTAAAGCTTCAATGTAATGTTGCTTTCAAATGTCTTCCTGTCCAACATACACCATTTCCTAGCTAATGTGATATATTTCAGTACATTCCTTCCATCCATGAAGGAACCTTGATTGTCCTAACTAATCTCTGAGAAAATTCTGCATAACCCAACCATGACTCTTCATGACAACTTTCTGATGAGAGCATCGCATTAAAGACAGAAGCTTCTTCGTGTCTGCAATACGCTCATGATCTTCAACTACCACACTGGAGGGAAGCTTGAGACTTTTAATGCTGTGCCTCATTTCCTTCACAGAGGTGTGGAAGAATTTAGTGTTCCTGTCTCCTTCCATGAGCTGTTTGTTCTGGAATTTTTGCTTCCATAAAACTTTTTGGAACTGTATGTTAACCAGATTCTGTTTGGCTTCCTCAACTTGAATATTCCAAAGTTTAAAGTAAATCTTCATGAAAATATGCACATTCTTTAGAACTTGAAGGGTTTTGGAAATCTACTCAAGGCATTCGGGAACGATAAGCGTGCTGAAATGCACCTTATGCCTTCCTGATTGTTACACCAGGAGTAAATGGTTCCTGAATAGCCTGCGTCCACATGACCAGCTCCAGCAATAGAATCTTAAAGTTCTTTCATGGCTCTGATTGATATCTGAATCATTGCCACCCAGTTATTTTTCAATCTTCTCAATCACATTGAAGTTGCTGCTGATAATCGAAGTGCCATTAATTGATCACTCGAGATCCCAGTGAATTTCCTCCCACAAGTTTCTCCTAACTAATCTATTCCATGTTGCATAAAATATAGTAGTGAGAATGTTTTCACTATATCATCACTCATCAACATAGATTATTTTGTTTTCCTCCACGGATATTGTATCCCTTGACTTAGTTAGGAACCCTAAACACAAGTAGAATCTAAGCACATTGAGATCAAGTATCATTATATTCATAATTAAGTGAAAGATAGAAATATTATCATCAACTACATTCTACAAAAAGTTATTACGGACCTCGTGACAAAACTTATAGGTAGAAACCTATTCCAAAATCATCTCAAGTAGATAGGATAGAGAAGAGATTAAGTGATATATTTATATATCTATATGAATTTATTTATTTTAATGTCTCATCAATAAATAAATATTCATTTGTTTTTTTATTTTTTTATTTTTTATTATTTAGCATTATTATTTGCTAGGTGTTAGTTAGATCATCAACATTTTCCTTGAGATCCTGAGGGATCTCTACCACTTTCAATAGTTGGTTACATACTTGTACGAGCAAACTAACGTTTATATACAAGAGAGGTATGATAGGAGCGATGTTCATACATTGAATATACAAAAGAGAATATGAGTGAGGAGACGTCGTATTTGTATTCAATCCTAAAAAACTGAATATAATAGGAGACCTTCACTCAACTGATGACACCATGATAGGATCTTAAAAAAAAAAAAACAAAAAAAAAAAAAAAAAAACCTAAATATAAGACGAATCCAAGTCAAAGTAATATGATTGTTCTAATATTTTTTTAAGTGATTAATTCTATAGTTGGATTAATTAAAAGCTAGATTGTGAGGATATAAGATGAGTCATACCTAGGGGTGCACACGGTTCGGTTCCGGTTTCAAAACTGGAACCGAATAGTCAAGGAGATAGTTGAATTGGTCACTGCCAGCTGTCAATATGGACCATTCATGTGAAGGGGGCCACCTTTAGTTCTCATCCCTTTTGAAACCGGACCGAACCGTGTGCACCCTTAGTCATACCCCATACATGATAACCTGCATGCATAAACTTGACATATGCCTAATATAATTTACTTTACGGCATGGATTGTAACCACATGCTCGGACTTATTATTTACAAAATGCTTTGATTTAATTTCATTATTACATCATGCAAGTAAATAGTCTCATACTCAACTGTATGTCCTCCATCATCCTTCTCTTATGTATACAAGGATGAGATTGAGTATCACTATTTTAGTGTATGATGAGAAAAGTCTTTAAATCAGTTAGACTTGATTATGTGAGAAAAGTAGCTTAATTGATTCTAAATTACACATTCTTATTAAAAGAATCAAGTACACCAATTAATTTTTAAAACTATTAATACGCATTGAAAAACTTATCAGTCAACAATATTAATTTATTGGTAGGTTTTTACAAATAATATTCTTTTAAAAAGTATATATATATATATATATATATTGGAAAAGGATTTAAACCAATGTTTGTAAGTAATTAAGTTTTCTAAAATAAACTCAATATGCCAGATAAGTATATATGTTGGCAAGTACTTTAAATCAGGAGTCAACTTCATTCGGTGTGGTCATGGAGACTACAACAACCACATCAAAGTTTGAATTATTGAGTGAGTTAATACTTAAAATATTTGTAAGAAGACAATGACATTCAAGCCAATTTCACATTTCTAATTCTTATGACCGTAGTATTTTATTTTAATTATTACAAGATGAGTTAGATAAATAATTTATATTTTCCCCATACCATAATGTGATTGAGCTGAAGATGTTAGATATGAACCCATGTGGTCCCATGTGATTGTCCCTCTAATATCTCTCTTTTAATTTTCTGTCAAAAATTAAAATTTTAAATACAGAAGAAAATTTTGATATGGGGGAGAGATTGGATGGGATAGGAAAGCATAATCTTGGTCTCTTTATTTAAAAAAAGGGAAGCATAATCTACATTAGGGCTGCCTCCAGATGATCTAAACCGTTAATCATGTTGGAGAGTCATCTTAACTGGTGGAGAATCACCTTAATTGTGTCGGAGGGTCATCAAATCTTCTCCGGTCCAACGGTAGTTTTTTACAGATATCATCAAATCCTAAGGGCCTACCTATCTCGGCCATTGACAAATGCCCACTAGTAAGTGCATTTTATTTTATAGTATTGTATGTTTCACCTGTATATCCAATTATTAATTTTTAAAGATAGGGTGATAAGGAAGCTTCTCCACCAAAAGTGATGCTTCACCAACCGGGCTCTCATATTCCAAACATGTGGGGCCCATGTTTAAGTGGAGAGAACCGTTCACCAGTGGGCCTACTACGAATTGGAAATGCCAAACAGTGGAGAAAAAAACAAAATGAACGGTCCACATCCTATGGAAATTATGGGACAGATGGCACAGCTACTATCTTCCGAGCATCACTCATCTCCAATGCTGGGCCCCATGTGACTAAAGTATGGATTCCCACAAGTGGGACCCACTTCAGATGGGTCCATTAACCAACTTACACCGTATGGTTATTGACCATAAATGGATGGTTAAAATCTAAAGTAATCAACGGTGTGAATTGAACAAACAAATGTACATTAATCAGAGGTTGAAATCCTTCCATCAATTTTGATTTGAGGTCATTGACCAATCCACAGTAGATCACAGAATACAGACCGTTTAAATTGTTTGAGTTCGATTCATCCTGTGCGTACAATTTGAAGTGCTCGCGTCGAACCATCACAGCATGAAATAACTCCCCTGAGGAAGTGGATTAGGTGCGGCCCCTACTGTAGGGCCCACCTTGATGCATGTATTCTATATCCACACCGTCCATCCGTTTTTTCAGATCATTTTAGGGCATGAACCCCCAAAGCAGATCCAACTCTCAAGTGGACTGTACCATAGGAGACAGTGGTGATTGACCATTAACAACTTATAATTGGCTACGCAAGCTTTGGATCAAGCTCATATCCTTTCATCCAGGTTTATGTGACCTAATCAACGGCTTGGATGGAAAATAAACATTGCGGTGGGCCGTAGGAAGTTTTTAACGGTGGGACATTCAATTGCCACTGTTTCCTATATTATGGTCAACCAAAGATTTAGATCTGCTTCATTTTTTAATCATTTCCTTTCAATAATCTGGAAAAATGGATGGACGGCGTGGATATAGAATAAATGCATCAAGGTGGGCCCCATGGTAAATGCCGTGCCTAATCTGCTCTCGTTTTACCCAACCTTTTCATTTTCTCTCTTTTTTATTATTTTTATTTTAACTCTAGTGCGAAAGCCACGGGTAGTTATCTGTACACCCTCATAAATAAGGAGATGAAAACGTTTATGGTGTAAGTACTTATTGATAGGGTCGTTATTCGCTCATGTGAGGGGGTAGAAATCACCGTTGGATCAACCCTCCAACGGCCACGTGTCAAAGATCCGGGGCATGTGAGAAATTCGTGGTTAGGAAATAAAAAATAAAAATCCAACTGTCCAAATTCAATGTACATGTGTGGCTCACGTGAGAAGTATAAATGGCATGTTAACCGTGCAAACTAGCTAATGGATGGCCTGGATATAAGATACAGGTGCCAGGACTTTCATTGGAGCTGTCATGTGGGCCCCACATTCTATAAAAACCAATATGATAAAGTGATAGGACGCTCACGTGCAAACAGATGAGTGTTGTGCATTTATTGTGGAGTTTTCGCACGTACGTACCTGTGCTGTTTGTATCTACGTGTGCATGTACCCCACCATGTCTCTGTCTAAGGCAGCAACGCCATTGAAATGCGATTCTCGTATCAATCTCCGTCGCTATCAGTTCTGTTCCGGGGACGCCGATTGCCTACGACCCCTAATCTGTCCGGGCAGGGCTCTGTGGGGCCCACCGTGATGTAAATGTTTTATCCAAGCCGTTCATCGTTTTTATCAGATCATTTTAAGCTGTGATCCTAACCGTAAGGCAGTTCCAAGTCTTAAGTGGACCACAAAGTGGGGATTGAACTTCCACCATTAAAAAATTCTTGGGTGCTGGAGAAGTTTCGGATCAAGCTTATATTTGTGTTTTCACTTCATCCACGTCTACATGACCTTATTAATAGTTTGGATGGTAAACAAACATCCCAGTGGCCCTTAGAAAGGTTTCAACGGTGGGTGTCATTATCACTGCAGCTTCCTTTGGTGTGGTCCACTGGAGCTGTGGACCTTTCTCATTTTTAGGATTGTAACTTAAAATGATCTAATAAAATAGATGAACGGAGTGGATAAAACACTTATATCACGGTGGACCCCACATCTGTCCGGGCGTGGGTAGGACGCAATCCGCGTCCCCGTTCCAGGCTTTCAAAACGCGTCTGTACATTGAGGAAGATTTGCCTTTGGTGCGTTAGATTAGGAGAGGACGTCCGTCCCTCAAGACTAGCCCTTCAGCAGGTGGTGAAGTGGATCCAGACCGTCCATCTACTGGATCCGACCGATGGATGGGCCTCTATAGAAAATGGCACCGAATAAAAAATCCTAGTGATACAAATGGTGGCCTTCTAATCGATGGTGGAAATAAAAATGGTTAATGGTCAGTATTCAACTGAAAAATTGATGGGTACGACGACTGTTTATTCCATGAGATTTTTGTCAATGGGCCATCTGCAGATATGATACATGATGGTCGGTCAGGATCGACGGCCCCATATGCCATGGTGTCATGCCCCCATGGTTAAGTCCGTTAAGACATCATGACTCTGTTTAATTTCCATCAGGAAGGCAAATTTCCACGCCTTATTATCTTACACAGCTGCTTTGCACCATCTTCATCTGCATTTGACGCATGACAACCTATAGCATCGATCGTGACCGCTCCTGACCGCTCATCCAGTCCACCATGGCAAAAATATAACAGTCAGATGATCCCAACCGTCTGAATGGCCCTTTCTATTCGAACTGTCTATTTCCCAGGCCTCTGATCAAAATGATTCTTATCAGACACAAACAATCGATGTGATCCACCTTGTGGACCATCTTTATATATATATATATATATATATATATATATATATTATATATATATATATATATATATATATATATATATATATAGACCATTTTTTATCCAGGACTGATTGCATTGCGACCCTCAGACAGTCTAATCTATTGATCTAGACTGTTCATCGGGTAAAGTGCACATTTCAATGGCTAGATGGAAATATCACACTATCTAACAAATATTAACCATTTGATCAAGACCTTAACTATGAAAGGTCAAGATCATGTACAAAAATAAGTCCAATCAACAATTTGATCTTTCTATTTGTCAGGAACGATCATGGACAGGCAATCCTAACCATCCAATCCATGGGTTGGAAAAATGATATAACTATCCAAGATAAAGCAATCCCATCCATGGATTAGAACATTGGATCGATGTGATTTTTTACATGGTGCCCAATAAAATGTGTTCTTAATGAAATGGACAGTTGGGATTATCGATTAGACTGTCTAAGTGAAGTGATGCATGTAGGAGCACTATAACTTATAATACTCTAAGAGCAGTGGAGAGTTTCAATGGAAATAATAGAGAAAAGATGATGTGTGGATAAATCATAATCTGGTGTCGGAAAACCAATCAAGCCCAGCTCAAGTTGGTGGTTTTACATCAGGTTGTTAAGTGTAAGACAGGGAATGTGATAGAAAGCATGCCTTAAACCATCGGTCAGGGACCCATCCCACTAATTCCGCATCATAACAACCCTAACCACCAGATGAAGCTAAAGCATCTCCATCCATACAATAACGCTTGTAGCTTTTTGAAGAGGCATGGGAGGGAAATGGTCCTGAGTGGGCCACTGGAATTGTAGTGTGCTTCGCAAGCAAAGGTGGAGAGAGAGAGAGAGAGAGATGTGTGTGTTTTCAGTCACGCCGTGGTTTTAAAAAAGATAATGTAGGAAGGAACAGCTCCACTTAAGATGACAGAAACTTGAAGGCATTTCCAAAGATGAGCTGACTATATATATATTACATGGCAGCCCTTGCTTTTCTCTCCTTATTCTATTTTTTCTATTTGTGTTTTTTCTCTTGTGATTTTACTTTTTATCAGTAACAGATAATATAGAAAGTGGCATGTGCAATGTGCATCCAGAGAATAACATAGAGAAATTGGGGGAGGAAAGAAAGGGAGAAATCAAAGGAAAGGTGTAGATTATAACTAGAGAGAGAGAGAAGAGAGAGAGAGAGAGAGAGAGAGAGAGAAGTGCCCATGGTTTCAGAATGGATAACCCATTCCCATTTTTTCATGTGTTGGGGACCGCTTGAGTTTTAGATTACTTAATTTTCAGGTTCTTAACATAAACTGATACAACAAATGTATTTAATAGATGTCACATAGTCATTAGGTTGGATACTTGAAGCATTTGTTATATATATTCTTATTAATACATCTAATGTTGGCTATTAATAAAAATGAGAAGAAACCATAGTAAAATACTCACATGGAGGAAAGGAAAAGAGAGTAAAATATGAGTCATTTATATAACTATATAAGTACACAAACGTTCAATATTCTTAAGTACTTAATCTTGATTGAGTCCGGCTCCATGGCACAACGATAAACATATTTTATCTCAATATTAAGATCATGGAATCGAGTACCCACGTGAGTGTGGAATGTGTCTATGTAAAAAAGAAAATAAAAAATAAAAATACTTTACCTTCATTTGAAATCCTTATTAGGGCCCGTTTGGCCGGGCAGATTGGAAGGTATTGGATGGTATTGGAAGGGATTGAAAGTTAAATCCCGGGATTGGCTGGGCGTGCCAAACAGACTGGGTGATCTGATCCCAGATATAGCAATCCCATGGATAAGACAATCCATTGACAACACCATCGTTACCTTTAAATCCCATCCAATCCACCCTAATCCGTTCAAGTTCGTCTGGGACGTGTTTGGTTCGAGGGATTGGAAGGGATGGGACAGTTTAATCCCGAGATTGGCCGGGCATGCCAAACAGAGTCGATATAGCAATCCGGGATATAGCAATCCCATGGATATTAAGACAATCCACTGACAACACCATTATTGCCTTGAAATCCATACCATCCACCCTAATATCATTCAATCCCTTCCAATCCACCCGTCCAAACGGGGCCTTAATATCCTACTAAATTTTAAAGGTCGTTCTTGGTTTTTGTTCTTCTTCTTCTTCGTGTTTTTTTTTTTTTTTGATATTTGGAAAGGCACTCTTGACATAACATATAAGTAGAAATGTGATGATCACCCTAAATTCAAAGAAAATTTATTTTATTTTTTTGATAGTTTGCCGGACTAGTTAAATAATAATAATAAATTTTATTTTATTTTTTTAAAGAAGGATTCTACCAATATCAACGGTCAGGATTACCCACATCAAACCATCCTAATTTCACTCCATGACACATACATACCCATTGAACGGTCAAGATCTGGCATGAACTTTCTCGTGCCGATGGGCACATTGCAATTCATGCCATTTCACATGATGCCCAAAGGTATATATTTCTAGTGGTGGTACTTAGAGGGCCTTGCTCATCCACTGTATTTGCTGACCTACAATGTAAATGTGGGAGTGGGACCATATATTGACTAATCCAAACCGTTGATCCGGTAGTCTCAGCTGTGCTTGGTGGTTTATTAAAAAGCTTCGAAGTAGGTAAATTAAAACCCTTTTGATCACTGACTTCTACTTTGATGTTTAAGGAGAAAATAACGGTTCATATTGAGCAAGTGCTCGAATATTCCAAAGTGAGGCCCATCATATCAACGGCCTTGATCATGGGACACGAAAATTGTAGGTTTGATGATTAGCAAAAATGCATGTATGTGTTGTTCAAATCATGGTGGTTGAAAAGAAAATTGACAATGACTGGTGCAGCGTAACGGCCTGAAAAGCATCACATTATGTATCACTGGCCATCTTTCAACGAATAAGAATCGTTTGTAGTCCTGATGCATGAGGAAAGGAGAGTTTCCTGATGCATGATTTAGTTCAAATGGGGCCGCGGTCAGGTGATTCAAGCTGCTGGATGGGGTTTGGCTTGTGACCCAACACCTGCCTGCAAGATGGGGTCAAAGCTCCGTGGGCTCCACCATGATGTACTTATTTTATCCACGCTGTTCATTTATTTTTTCAGATTATTTTAGGGTATGAGCCCAAAAATTAGATAAATAAAAATTTCGAGTGGACCACACCACATGAAACAGTGTCATTGAAGGCTTACCATTGAAAAGCTTTTTGAGGTCCACAGAGTTTTCGATCAAGCTTATATTTATGTTTTCACTTCATGCAGGTCTGTATGACCTTATCAATAGGTTGGATGAAAAATAAACATTACAGTGGTCCAAAGGAAATTTTAATGGTGGAAATTCAGTCAGCACTGTTTTCCTGTAGTATGGTCCACTTTAGATTTGGATCTGCATCATTTTTGGGATCTTGACCTAAAATGAGCTGAAAATGGATGTACGGCGTGGAAAAACACATATCATGGTGGGGCCCACATCTCTGACACCAGCTAGCTTGCTGGGAGAACGGATTGGCTACTCCCCCTGCCACCAGCCCGGGGCTGGTTGTCGGTGCTCTGTAAGCCCCACTATGATGTATGTGTTTCATCCATTCCGTTCATCCATTTTTACAGATCATTTCAGTGATTTATCTCAAAAATGAGTGGAATATAAATCTCAGATGGACCACACCACAGGAAAACAATAGTGATTGGATATCCACCATTAAAATCCTCCTAAGGCCCACCGTATTGTTTATTTGACATTTAATATGTTGATTAGGTCATACAAACCTAGATGAATGGAAAAAACAAATATCAGATTGATCCAAAACTTCTATGGCCCCCAAAAAGTTTTTTATGGTCAAAATTCATTCAACACTATTTCCTGTAATGTGGTTCACTTGAGATTGGGATATACCTAATTTTTGGTCTCATATAATAAATTTATCTATAACAATAGATGGACGGCATGGATGAAACAGATACATCATGGTGGGGCCCACAGAGCACCGACCATCAGCCATTGGCTAGTGGCAGGGGGAGTAGCCAATCCGTTTCCCTTGCTGGTGCTTGGGGTCAGGGTCACTAGCCAAACCGCGTCCCAAGCTGCTGATCTGATGGGACCAATCAACAGGTTGGATTGCAAATAAACAACAGGATGGATGGCAAATAAACATCACTGTGGGTCTTAGGAAGCTTTCAACGGTGGACATCATTATCCCCACTGTTTTCTTTGGTGTGGTCCACTTGAGCTTTGGATATGATTCAATTTTATTGTAGTACCATAAAATGAGATTTAAAAACGGATGAACGGCGTGGATGATGACAACTACATCATGATGGCCCCACAGAGTTTACTCCGTACGCAATCCCGTTCACCGGCTGCGGTTCACTGTCGATTCCTCGAATACATTCCGTGTATTTCAATAGGATAAGTCGAGACTTTAGCCATTGTGATTGGGTTCATTTCAATGATCCAAACCGTTCATGTGATAGAGATCATCTTTGATGATGGATTTCCAAAATTTTCCTCAGATTGGATGTTTTAATCCCTTGACTATAGAAATTTCATCACTACCGTCCTTTTTCAAAGCAAAAGACAACGTTTCAAAGGGTTGAAAAAAATCCAGTTTGAGAGATTTTATTCGTTGTCTATTCACCATTAAAGGTGATAGTGATAGTATAAACGGTCTAGATCGACCAAGGCACGAAGGTTAAAGTCCCGACACATCATATTGAGATACCTAGGTATGTATTCCAGCAAACCTATGATCACTTTTTGAAATATCGGTTATATCATCGGCTACTGTTACACCTCCAAGAATGGTCGTCTGTACAAAACCAGCTGGCCGTAGAATCCAGGCATTCCATGTTTGGTGTGCTTTGGATGAAATGGGCCATCCATATATGATAGGACACATCAAACGGACGGTGCAGATTCATTGATAGCATATCATTTATACATTGGCAGCTAATCAAAAAGTCAATTCTCTGCATGCCGGGCAAGAGTTAGGCAATTTAAAACCGTGGGCTTTGATGGGACGTGACTTTCTTACATGATGATCTGAACCATTCATGTTCTGAATACTATGTTACACAGTCCATCGCATGAAGAATTCGTTGAAAGAATGATTGCGTGTGAAGATAGATTTGAAATATTGAAAATCAGAATTTTAAGTTTATCATATTAAAATCCAAGAGTCAAACGTGATGACATCAATGCAACATGATTATAAGATCATAGCTTCTATTAGTAGCAATGAGAAGTGAGAGCTTGACCGATTTAAATCATCATTTAAGAAAATAAGGAATAAGGGTCATTTGCATGCCAGTAAAATCAGGGTAAGTTGTATGCCTGTAAAATCAGGTAAGTTGTGAAAGGTTTATCGGTAGATATTTTAGAGGGAGTTTTGAATTGAAATTTTTGGGAATAAAGGCAAAAACCATGATTTGGATTCTAAGTAAGAATTAGACCTATATAGAAATTATACACGGTAGAATATGGTGGTTGATACACACATGTTGATTTTGGGGTCACTATGATGTGTACAGCACACCTAATTTATCCATCATGTGTCCTTAATCTATCTTAGGCCCGTTCCAATAATAAAAAAAAAGGTTGATTAATTCATCAAGTGAACTATATGATAAGAACAATTGAGATGGGATGCTTATTGGACTGGTGTCTAGCAAATTAAGGTGTAGCAGGTCAAGGGTTCGAGTTTCCATATGTGGTGAAATCCCACTACAGAGTGTGTGGGGGTGTGTGCGTGTGTTAAAAAAAATAAAAATAAAAATAAAAATAAAAGGTGTAACTTAAATTTTTTGGCCATATAGATGTAATAGGGACTACGTATGCTGCAACTTATGATGACTAGATATCTTTGGTAGATAAGTTATAGCGAATTGGTTAATTAATGATTTCACCTTAAACACAATAGATGTCGGTTACGTAGAAAATTGATTCCTCGATACACCCTTGAGAACTTAAGATTAAATATATGATTGTTGATCAGGAAGAGTTGTCGTTTAAAGATATATGAATGCTCCCTGCGCACACAATCTTCTTTTACTATTTTAGTTTCAGTTGTGCAACTAGTATTAACTCAGGTGTATGTGGTTTGGAGTCACCACTATTTAAATGAGGCTTAAAATCTATGGTCAATTAGAAATTGTAAAATCGTTTATGGGTTTGGAAATTGTGAGATTCTCTAATTTAAATGACTCCCCTAATTGATTTATGGATTAGGTATCATTTTCTTCCCATGACATGTGATCTTTATTGTATGGGAGTTTGGGATTTTTAAGGGACTTAATAAAATTGACATTTTATATTTGGTCATGCTTCACAAAAACCATAAGGTTCTGGCAGGTAATAAGAAGAGAAATGAACTATCTAGCCTTGCTTTGTAGAATTGGAAGTTTTAGATGGGCAAATAAAGCAAAGATGTGGTCCTAACCTTACTTTGCAAAGCTAAAGGCTCCACGTAGGCAAATAAAGTAAAAATGCAGTCTAACTTTATTTTGCAGAGCTAAAAGCTTCAAGCAAATAAATAAATAAAAATGCAAAAAAGAATAATTGTGGATTGAAATTAAAGATAAATGTTACAGATGTGGTTGGAATGTCTAGAGTAGAATGTGATCTGAGTTTACTTAGATGTGGGAAGGAAAGGGGGAGACCAAACACCCATTTTCTTAAAAAAGGATTGTCAAATATCCTTGATTCTAATCATATTTTAGATTTCAATAATTTCTCCTAGTGATTATATTGCTCCCTTGGATTAGGCAGCCTATTGGCATAGTCGAAAATTTTTGAATTCTGTAGAACCTTGATCCCTTGGATTAGGCAGCCTCGAATACCTTCCGACTCTTTTGAGAATTCTTAACTCTTTCTTATAACATCCTGGATTTTCACTGTTTTGAATTTCTAAAAATCCTTGAATTTTTTTTTATAAATTAACTTATAATATTACTTAAATGACCATTAGCACTCAATGTTAGTTTATACAGGGGCGGTATCAGTAAAGAACCACACAAGTCCGATTAATCAAATGTAGGAAACCACTGAATCCGTCCGATCATTTGAACATCAAGTTTAGCCCATGATTTACTCACATATGGCCCAAATCTAACCGACCCTTCACTAACAAATCAAGACAAGCATGACTAAATTAAAGATCTAGCTGGGGCCGAGTCAGATAAGGCCCGGATTTGGACTAATGGACCAAATCAATCCCATTACTCTTTTAGCCTAAAACCGATGGTTCAGAGTAATCATAACCAAATCTCCACTTTCATTAGTTATAAACAGGTCACACTAGGAACATAGTTAATCTAAACCCTAATTATTGCCCACGAGAAATCTCAATACCTAATTTATTCCAGAAATGTTCTGATTCTCCAAACAAGCTTTAGACCGCTCGTTGGTGGACCACTAGTTCCAAAACTATAGAGAAATGTCTGTCTCACGGGGCTTGTGGTCCATCGCGGACCACGGACCCAGTAAACATCCAGAAGTCAATTATTCACGCCGTCCCAATGGCACTTGCAAAGTGCGGCTCACCCCAGCCCACTAGTTTAAGAATCTGGTACTCTTAATTGAAACTGAGATATAAGGTATTTCAGCCGTCGAATTTCTTCTAAATTTATGTTGGGGGTTTAATATATTTTTCTACACCCGTCCACCAAATCTGGGACCCGATCGTGGCATGGTGACCGTTGACCGCGAATCGGACCCGTGCGACCCCACCCCATATCTGATCATCCCTAAATTTTGCATGGCCCTTCATCGGCCCATGGAGCACTTATCCTGTAAGTTTCATTGCCAGAGGGCCACCAGAGCCACCCTAATCACCGAAATGGGCCCCTAAGGGCCATTTAAAGATCGGAACCGTATGTTCAAACCTCATACTCGATCATCCGTTTGTTTCCAAACTTTGCATGACCTCTCATCGGGCCATGAGGCACCTACACACCAAGTTTGGTGGCCAGAGGGGTGTTAGGGCCGCCCCAACACCAATAGGGAGTCCTAGTGGTCTATTTTGGGAATTTGTGGAAGCTTGGGGCCAAAGAGCCCAAGTCTAACAAATAAACCCGAACCCTTTTCTTATCCCCTCATTTCCTACAACCACTAAGGAGAAAAGGGAGAGCAAGAGAGCAAGGAGGAGAGAAAGAGAGTGTGAAAGTGGGCAAGGTGGACCCTAAATCGAGGTGGGGCCCAAGGAAATTGAACCCTATAACTCCCTACCTCTTCTCCAAGGAGAAACCCTCCACCATGACTGCTCTTTTCATCCGTTGAACGTCTAGGTAAATCCCTCATCCCTTCTTCTTGAAATACATGTGTTGAGAAAGGTTTGGCATGAATCTCTAACATGCAAGGGCTTGCTTTAGGGATTCCGGTCGTTCGACCCCAAAATCCTCATTTCTAGGTCGTCTTGCAAGCCTTCAATGATCCGAAGGTGCGGACTATTGTTCTTAAGTGGCCTAGTACCAATTTTATTACGGGCTTAATGATTTCGTTTACTTGGATGTTATATTCGAAATTCTAGAGAAACCCTAGGAATTATATATTTGTTGGAATTGTATGGATGTGCATGCTTAGCTCTCAAATTTGGTGTTAATCTTGCCTCTCACATGATATCATGTATGGATGATAGTATGCTCATGTTCGCTTGATTCTTTTCCCTCATATGTAGTGCTTCATTGTGTGTATGATTTATTACCCTTGTGCTCATGATTTCTTAAGATGGAGGAAGTGCTTAACTTCCTCACAAACCCACATACTCACATGCACTTTGTTTCTTGATAATGTTTGCTTGCTTGGTATGAGTATTCATTTTGTATGGTTGAGATGCATGAGAATATGGTATTGATATGTTAGTTGATAACTTGTATACTTAGCATGTTATGAATCACAACCCAACCCATGGGTTGGTCAGGAATATGAGGAGAGCGAAGGCGGTCCCGTTGGTAGGACCGTCTTGAGGCTAAACTCATGAATTTGGGCGAGTGCGTGAGGGCAACAGTAGTTAGACTACATAGGTCGCTTGTACCCGATGTCGTTCAGCCATGTGCTTGCATAAACTCACGCGGTCTGGCTTACTGTCTGGCCAACCTTGTTTGTTAACCCTGTTTGCTCACACATGTATAGAACCTGAAACACCCTACAACCTTAAGTGGCCCACCAATAACCGATTGTAACTGATCCACAGCCTCGTGAGCCGGGCATGGTGGAATGGGACACTGTGTCCGAGCTGTCGGCCTACGTTGGGGTGTCGCGTCTTCCCGTAGTGACCGCGAGCGATCCCTTTCTCTCGGCACTCCTCATGTGCTTGAAGTCAGGGATGAGGAACCCGACGGGATCACGGACAACGGAGTCTCGACCTTACGCGTTGGGGGGCCTTGGCCTCGCAACCAGTTTAGGGCATTGATACGTGGGGTGTACCAGATTCTCCAACCTGCTGGATGAATAAACTTAACTAATAACTCGACTAACACGATCGCATTACATCGCATTAGTTAGGGTGGCGACTCGAAAGTCGAGATCGCTTTGAGGGAGTGTGGTCATACGCGATCGTTAGATGGAGTCGCTCGAGGGAGCGTTGTGACGAGGGCATGCATTTTAATAAGTGTTGCTAGGTGTTGATGATTGACTGTTTTTCATTAAGTTCATATTATAATTGATGCCTGTTATAACTTGAGACTAATAGTACCCACTGAGTCGATCACTCACTCATACTCTGGGACGGTGTTTTAAAACACCAACCAGACTCTACTGTAGCTGCAAGTGACGAGAAGTTCGAGGAGCCTATCGACGCGAGCTTAGACGAGGAGGATGAGTTGTCCTACTTTCAGTTGATGGGGGGCTCTCCATCAGCTTGATGAGTGGCATTTGGATCGCTGAGTTATGGTCGCATCCTTATTTTTGGGACGTACTATTCTTTTACGATTTTGTTGGGTGACGCCATGTGCGACCCCTTTATTCTTTTGGACATGTATATATGTATATGTTTGATCTCTTTCATTTCAGTAGACTTGTGTGGTTGTGCTTCATGTTCCAGGAGTTTCCAGGTTGCTCATCGACTGGATTAATCGCATATTAATGAAAACCGGTCATAAGTGACCCTGGGAACTTGAGAGTTGAGTATATGCACGACCCCCGATTTCTAGGGCGTTACATTTCTAGATTTACATATTTCTTGAATGGTAGCCGTTATGCTATATTTCTGGACATGATGCCGGTTTATGGCCAGTTGACAATGATGTAGCTAGTAGCCACCCACTCATAATGATTTTGCTTTAATAAGGTTAGGCAACATTTCTTGTTATGTAAAAGTAAGTCAGGTGGACTGCGGGCTTACCGTGAGCCAAGGGTTTGTTTTGTCCTTTTCTGAGCATGACTTGCATGCGAAGAGGTTATTCGATACCTCGGAAGGTTCGGATGATCATATGAGATTTAGCTTGCCCAATTCAAGACCGACAGATAGGATTCGTTGGTTGTTTCCATAATGTATTAAGGACCCTTTCGACCTAACTTGCTCAGGTTTTAAATGCTTCTTGTGTCGACTAATCATAGTTTTAATAAAATTCTATTTGGTTAGGGTTTCTAAAGAGTTTGGATAATTGACCAATATTTGATGTGTCAAGTTTCTGATCTACTAATTAGATCTGTTGTTTGTTAAGGCCCATTCCTATTCAAATCGTTTGGATTTTCAATGGTTTTCAACTCACTTAGAGATAGTTTATTGAAGTCAGAAGATTAGCTCATTCTTGTTTCTAGGTAGAGTGTTTACAGGATCTCAATTTCCTAGTGCACATGGAATTATGACAAATATGTTATATCGGATTATGAGATGTGCGACCATCCTATGTGAGATGATTAACTTAAATGTCAAGATATACAATCATGACCATCAAGATCAACTAGGTGTTGGTCTACCTTTTTTTCCTTATCACACATGGAAATTAACATGTGTCTCATAAGCATATAATCCAAAATAAGACATTTGGATTTATATTGGTATAATAGAGGTCAAGTCAATAAGTTAGCAGCCCATTTTGATCAATTGGTGATCGGACCTGATGATGCATGAAAGAAAATCAAACCTTAAACATGAGGACTTGTAAGGATCACGATTTTGATATATCAATTAAGGCTTTTCTTATGATGTAGATGTAGGGATAGATTATCTAAACACTTTCATGAGAAGTCAATATTAATTCTTATACAAGCCAACAAGGAATTCACTAAGTTTATATAGGGACACATGTATGTATCTGGATTTGACCATTAATTTTGTTATTACACTTAATGATGATTTGATGGCTCAAATATGATAGACTATTTGATCAACATAGCATATATATCTTTGGTGGATGACCATGACAATGGGAGAATTAAGTCATGAGTAGATATGTTAATGATGTATTTAACGAAATTTCTTTACAATATGATACACTGAAGTCCATTTAATAACGGAGCACAAATACTTTGGTGCACTAAAACCTTTGCTCCTTACTTGGGTATGAAATCTTATTCACCTGTAACTAGTTTACAACTAAGGCCTAACAGGAAGAACATGATAACTAGAGTACCCATCAAATTCTTTTTTATGTAAAGTACTTATAACTTAAGTTTTACAAGCATCCAAATGAATCATAAGATGCAACTTGGGGTGGAAACTTGCCCCCAAGAGTGGCTTAGCTTGTGATAAGGTGCATTGTGTACTATAAAACGACTTCTCGGTGGTCTGTACCCTCAAATAAATGGTCATGTCCTGACATCTCAACAATCATATAATCATACCCATACAAAGTAATTGATAATTACAATTGTTGTGTGGAAAATCAAACTGCTTCGCCGTACAGGAAGTGTAACCAATCGTAAAAGAAATATCTTGAAGCTAAGCCGATTAAGGTACCAGGATGAGCTCTCCGAGCTAATAGGACATGTAACTCGAAAGATATAGTAAGTGACCCTACCGACAGAAAGATAGGCCCTAAACTGACCCTAATTTGAGCTGCTTAAGGGCAAAGCTCAGTGGGGGTGAATTACCTCACGAGCTGACTAGATCAACCACGGCTAGAGACAAGTGGAAAATCGAAGAGAATCTCGTCTTAATCCGAAAAATAATAATAATAATAATAAAAAAATTCAGTATGATTTTACTCGAAAATCATGTCAACTGAGGTGGGCTCAACGGTACTTTCAAAGGTTAATTTTCATTCAAACAAGGACCCTTCAACAAATCTAGTGGATCTCACCAGGATTCACAAGTCTTAAAACCGCTTAAAGACTATAAAAATACACCTACCACATATGAAGAGTGGTAAGTAATAAAAACCCTAACTCAAGTCCTACTTCTACTTTCAATATACCTGCTTGACTTAGGCATTAGATGGTGCCTGTCCGCAATCGCCAACCCTGCTATTCCCTCCAAATTCAAGCAATAACAACAATAAAATTAGTCATATACTCCATGAGACTAAATCGAATCGTTGGGGCTATCTGATGAGAAAGGTTTTGGGTTGTGTATCTCCACTCCAGCTTTGGTCCCATCGTACGAACTGTTTGGATCACAGGCAGGAGGACACCGCATGTGAAGTTTGTTGGTCCAGCCAAAGCACCATTATGCATTTTTTATTTCATCTCACAAATGGCTCCCACGGCTCAGTAATCAGATTATTAGCCTGATGGCCCACCAGTGATGTGATATGCACCAAAAATCTCCTAGATGTGATCATCCCAACATTTTGATTTCTGCCCCACATAAATGGACGGCTGACATACGTGATATTCTACGGAAAAGTTCCATCCACGGTGGGAAACAACAGACCAATGGTCTGGATTACCGATCCACGGTCCCCACTTGTCAAAAAAAAAAAAACAAAAAAACCCGAGTATCAATGAGCCGAGGACGAGTAATTCCTCTGCACTGTGTTTTCTTCCCCGACAGAAGGAGAGCTGGTGTGCGTACGTGTTAAAGCGTCACTTCGGTAGCGTGCTTTTTCGACCCCCGACAGGAACAGTCGAGATGCTCTCAGCTCCTATGGTTGTTGCGAGTGACATGGTGGGCCCCGCACTCCACCGAAACACCACCGCCCCGAAAGCGACGTCCACATCTGCTACCTGCCTATTCACGCAACATATCTAAGTGAAGCAGTGGGCCACACCTCCCTCTCCCGGACAAGGTGGACCCCACAAGCCAGGGGTCTTGATTAGACCTCTGGGGTCCCAAAAAGATGTAAGCAAGCCCCATGTATATATTCCTTCCCTATGACAAAAGCAATGGGCTAAAGGAAAAGGAGATAAGAACACACCACCCGTCTATGATCATCAAAAGCAAATAAATAAATATAAATAAAACGAGCGATGCTCCAGTTCTCTCCTTGCACTATAATTTTTAGTGCTCCTAGTTGTACTGAGTCACTTAAACAGTTTCATCAATTGATCTAGACCGTCCATTAGGTCTAATACACATTTCATTAGATACCATTTAAATATCAGTCCAATCAGACGATCTTAAACATCTACTCAACAGCCACCAATAAGGACGGTCAAGATCATTTATTCAAAAATAGGTGTAACTAACAATTAGATCCGTCTATTTGATTGCTCCCTTTGTGGATTACTTATGATTCAAAAGAATCACTTCTATTAGGCAATCCTAACCATCTCATCCATGGGTAAAAAAATGAATGGATAAGGTCGAATCTAGGATGGAATGATAATCCGATCAGAATTTTTTTTGCATGGTAGTACTTGAAATGCGTTCTAGACATAATGGACGGCATGGATCGATCTATTGGACGGTCCAAGGTACACGATGCAGCTAAGATCAGTGCACCCTATATTTCTCTAAGAGCACTGGAGCTTTTTTCTTTGAAAATTACAAAAAGAAAAAAAAAAAGAAAAAAAAAAAAAAGAAAAAGAGAAAAGGATGGGAGGAGACAAAGTGGAAGGAAGTTAAAACCCATCAATAAAGGAAAAGTAAGTGTACCCCAATTGACTTGTTTAGAGCTCATCATAGACCATTGATTGTAGTGGGATACTGGAGATCTGGAATGGTCTTTCGAGACGCGCATGGACGTAGGAACTCCTTGCATGTGTCGATGTAGCAACATCCTGGCCGTTCACTGCATGGGGATCACAGTACTGACGCTGATACAGCTATTTCTTTCATGGTGACGTGTCTTGTATGGAATATCTGGTCCATGAGAAAGGTGGGCCACACCATGATGATTACCTGGGATGAAAATCAAGTCAAACAAATTATTTGGTGGGCCACATTTATACACTGAGTGTTCCATCATCATGGTGTGGCGGGGTTTTAGCGTGGAATGGATATTCTATAGATGCTCCATGCTGCTTGGAAACAAATGAGTGTATCAGATTCAGCTGTTTGTATCTGATCGGACTCAGTGAAAACACATTCATTTGGTCCTCTCGTCAGCTGGTCCAGCGTGGCTATGAAAAGAACGGATGCGGATTCCGGTGGAGCCGTGACTGCAGGGCCCACTGTGATGTATGTGTTTTATATCCACCCTGTCCATCCGTTTTTACAGCTCATTTTAATGCATGAGCCCAAAAATGAAGCGGATCTAAATCTCAAGTGGACCACACCACAGGAAATAGTAATGATTGAATGGCCACCATTAAAAACCCCTTAGAGCCACGACAGTTTTGAATCAAGCTGATATTTGTTTTTTGCCTTAATACAAGTCCGTGTGACATTATCAACAGGTTGGATGGCAAATAAATATTATTGTGGGCCCTAGGAAGCTTTTAATGGTGGCCTTTAGTAACCACACTTTTCCCATGGCGTGGTCCATTTAAGATTTGGATCTGCTTCTTTTTTGGGCTCATGCCCTAAAGCGGTCTGAAAAAAAAGAAAAAAAAAAAAAAAAAAAAAAAAAGGACGGCGTGGATATGGAGAAAATACAGTGGGCCCCACAGTCAGGGAACCACCGAATCCCTAGGGAAGGACAGACAACTGTACACCTTCAACGTACATGTGTGGGCCACTCTCGATTTTAGCAGCTCACGAGATGAATGCTCTGGAACTCCCGAATGAGTACCATGCCGGCACATGTTGGGGCGCTTGTGTTTAGCGCGTGGAGATTCACGATTGCACGTAACATTCCTCGATAGAGATGGAAGAACCCCGCTGGCATCACTCGCGTGTGGACGAGGAGAGCGTACCTACCCACATGGGTGTAACTTTCAGGAAATCTAATCCGTTAATCAGGAACTTTGTCTCTCGATCAATCAAGGACCTACAAATCATTGAGATAAAAAACTCATCTAAGCCACACCATAGGAAAGAGTTGGGATGCAATGGTCACCGTTAGTTTTTTGTAGGGCCCATCGTAATGTATATATTTCATCCAATCCATTCATAGAACTGACATGATCAGGATAAGAGAATTCCCCAAGAATCACAGTATTCCGAAATTCATATGGGCCAAAACAGGTGAGTTTAGAGGTTTAAGCAACAACTCCTTAATAGACTGGCCAACAAGAGTATTGAATCATCCCAAGTTCCGGGATAAGAGCAAACAATGGATTTCCTAACAGATGAACGGCTGGATCTCATGAAAATAAATCCATTCCCCTCATAAAATCGTCAGGCACGCTTCCTGCGTACCTACGCAGGACACGCAAGATTTCCCGGGTATAGAAGGGTCTCAAAGGATTATGTCCGAGGTGCTTAGATACAATAATGCCGACAGCACTATCTATGGTGCATGAAAGCCTTTTCACTCTCTAAAAAAGTCCATTGCTTTTGCTTTTTTTATTTTTATTTTTTCTTTATGAAAATTCCATAAGTTCTATCTGATTTAAGCACGCTTCACAAGGGTAGATCTAGGGCAGGTAAGGTCGGTCCACAATAGCCAAACGTTTTTGAATTTTGTTGGAAAAAATCACATAACCGATCACCTACAACCGGCCGTAGGTTTTCTCAACCTGTGATCATTTACAATCACTGTCCTTGGAAATAAAATTGAAAATCAAAAGCTCCCAAGACATAAAGTGGTTGTTTGGACCATGGATATTTCAGTTATCTGATATTGGAAACTTGATCGCCAGTGCCCCTTTGCACACGTGTTATGATCACAAAATCGGAACGGTCCATGTGATGCGGCACCCCATCAAATCTCCAGAGTTCAAATTTTAGTATGAACCAAAACTCTAGTGGACCATAGAAAACGAAAACAATGTCCTCCCTTAATTTTCCTCTTCTTTTGCAATGGCCCACCAGTGTTTTGGATCAGGATAAAATTTGGGTCTTGCGTTTTCATGGGGTGCCACGCACGTGGACCGTTCAGATTGTGTTCGTGACACGTGTGTGAAGGTGTGAAGATGAGCATTTCTCTTTAATATTGAAATGTTTTTTTATTGTGTTTGTTAGCAAATATGATTTTATTATTTTATTTTTGTTGTCCTTGTAATCTATTTTAATTGGGCATTGTGAGTTCTAGAAATTATAATGCTGCTGTTTGGTTGGGTTACAGGGTGTGAATCACATGTGGTATACTGTCTTTTAAGAAGCGTACATCTAAATACAATGAACAAGTGGCCTATTTTTATTAGCGGATTAACTACAACTCTTAAATATAAATTGTAAGTTGTGCGCTTAAATCGATGAGTGAGGGATTGTGTGTTGCTTGCATGAGCAAAATTTGGATGTGTGATCTCCAATGCCAGGGGAATGGACGGCTTACGTTGCTTATATATATGTGGGTATCACCATTGATCACCCATCCTATAAGAAAGTCACTTTTATCGGATGATCCTAACCATCCATTCAAATATTACATAGATGTTCATATTAATCATACTGCAAACAGTTTAGTCATTGATCAGGTCATTAATCATGCAGTCCCACCCTTAATTGCCCATCACTATAAAAATAATTAAAAAATAAAAAATAAAAATTTACTTTTTATTTTATTCAATAATTAGGAAATTTGATGGTTTACAATGATCATACCGCAACATTGATCTAAACCATCCATCTTATGGATCTCACCCTTGGTTTGTCATTCCTCGAAAAACAATCACTTCTATCCAATCATCCATTCAATGCTTAAGTAAATGGACAATCCATATTGATCATGCTATAAGCAATCCCATCATTGATCAAGACATACATCACATGGGTCACACCTTTGATTATCCATCCGTCTCAAAAATTAGCTTAGACAAGCAATCTTAGCCTTTTAATCAATGGCAAAGGAAATGAATGCCCACACTACAATGGTATAATCATTTACTTAGACGCTCAATCATGTGGGTCCCACACCTATAATTATTTACCACTCTCAAAAAATCACTTTGGCCTACTGATCTCAACGATGACGTGTTTTCCACCTGAAATTGCACATCCCTCTCAACGGAGTAGCCACAACGATAATTTAGACAAACATATCCATGTCCCACATGGGTTGCGTGTGCATGTGTATGTGTGGTTAGTAAACCACCACCTTTGATAAAAATATTCCTATGAACTATGTTATTTTCACTTGGGCGTCTGAGAAAAGGTTGCATGTGTGGTAAAAGAAAGATCCATTCTCAACCACACACATAATAATATTGAAATATATAAACAAATAATATAAACTATGATAGAGATTTATATGATTCCCTTTTAGTGTGTCCACAAATTTACTAAGCAAAATAATCAGAAAAATGAAGAAACAACTCTTAATACAATGCAATATCTCTCTCTCTCTCTCTCTCTCTCTCTCTACACACACACATATACTACTCCAAATGAATTAGGGTTCACATAAAACATTGTGTAATTACAAAACGGCTTTTCAAATAGTGTAATTAACTCGACTCATGATAACGCTAGCTGGATGAAATGTGCATCTTTGATAATCAAGCTCCACAAAGTTTAACAATGTGTATGTCATCTTGCAGTAAAAGTGTGTTACTTTGGCCCAAAGCGCTCCTATTCCAATTAATGATGTTTAAATAATACATTATAAGTATTTTGTTTCTTTTATTGATGAAAAAGATAGACTAAACAACTTTCAGACGAACATCATCGTAACATTTGCTTTACTATAAGCAATCCGAGGCTATCAATTGGCTTAATTTTAAATGATAAATAGGCCAAGGTTGTACTAAGATCAATTGCTGCTATATAGCAATCTTTTTTTCTTTTTCTTTTTATCATGTCGGAGATGTTGAAGTTGCTAGTTGTGGACAATAACAGGAGCTAGCACACTAATATAGTTTAGAAATTCATGGTTTTAAGACTCAAGCGAGTTTCATGTCATTCGTCTGACTCGACTCAGACTCATTCAAACCCAATTTGGGTTGACTCACCGAGTCAGCCATATTGAACCATGGTGAGTCCGAGTCAACTCAATGCTCGAAAGAGTCACATCATAGTTCTCATCCAATAACTCCAACGAGTTGCATTATCACATTAGACTCATCTGAGTCGACTCGATGAGTTAGATGTCACTCGTCCGAGTCAGCCCAAACTCATCCCAGTCAGCCACATCAACTCGTCCTGAATGTTAAAACCATCAAGACATCATCTTTGCTTTATTTTAAATTATTTTTAAGGGGCATTGATTCTTCAATGTTATCAACATAGCATACTGATATCAGCACAAAAGAATCACTTTGTCTTTTCTAATTATCTACTATTCTACATTTATGTTGTATGTTTGTGACTGATACAAAACGTTAAAATGAAGATTACACAAATACTATATTCAAACGACTATCAATTTTAATATAAATACAGTATTTAAATAAATCGCATGTCGCCGCTGTTTGTTTTTTCGTCCCCGACGCAATCTCACCTTTCGGCTTCCAATTGCCTTTTAATTTATTTATTTATGTATCTTGCTTGCACTTGAAAAAACAAATAAATAACTAAATCATTCATTATTTATACTGTAAAAATAATCCTACAATATTGTGTGAGTAGCTGGCATTTTCTTAAATAGTGGCAACTCATTCACCACAAACATTGCACACATGTATTTCAATTTAGACCATTCCATATCACAATGATCGGGCGATCCTAACCGTCCAACAGCTGGCCATTCAATGTATGGTTAAGTAAAAAGTGGTCAGTGGTCCAAATCCAACGGGCGGTATCCAACGGTTAACATTGTCCAAATAGAGTCAATTTTGAGATATGGTCATCCCAAAATGGATCCCAAGATTTGAACGGCTTGGATCAATGTACATATATGCCACATGAACTGAAAGAATTCAGCAACTTGTGGCAAACTTACACAACAATCTAGTCCATCTAATATTGAAGCTGTGAAGCTGGGTGTCTGAGAGCTCTCAGGCTGAGGGGGTGGGATGCACATGAGACTGCTTTTTTCGCATGCGAAAAGCATATGAAAATGCAATATAAAAAAAGGATGTAAAATGGCTTTTTTGTTTTTTTTTTGTTTTTTTTTATATATATATATAATATAGAGAAGGTATTATATTAGAGGAAACTATGATACTCTGGCAGAGTGTGAAGGATGATACACATGTTCTGTGAAGTTGCACATGTAGCATACAAGCTTATTTAAAATTGAACTGGCCAAATTACAGGTCCCAGTTTAGATTACCATAAACCAAAAATTACTATTATTTGATTATACAACTGTCAGATTAGTGGACATTTATTGGACGGTTGAAATGAAAGATATCCAACCATCTTGTTTCAGCAAACAAGTGTCCATGAATCAGAAGTTAGATTGTTCAACCAATCTGATTTTGGGGTTGTGACTTATAACAGTTTCCGCAATATTAGCAGTTGATTTGAGTTAATGTATGCCACGTGTATAATTTCCACGTGCCTGAATATCAAGAATCATGCTCTGCCAGAGTATCAAATAATTCCTCATTATATTATTGCTTGTGGGCACTATTCACTCACTTCTTTATTAACCGATAGAACTTTTAATTCTTGTTTATAAGGCCGGTTCCTCTGTAAGTGCGTGGAGAATAAGTATATTTTACATCCGATGTGCGCAGGCCCACCTTGGTTAGTGCAATGCATCTAATGTATCCAACGGTGTCATCACACCATGAAAGTTGGATGGTCCAAAAATGAGGCTGATCCAACCATCAGATGGGCCACCACGTGAATGTGAAGATTTTGGGGTTGTTAGCCTTTGTTTCATTCGGCATGGCCCACCTAATGATCGGATAGGCTTGATTATAAGGAGTGTTTTCATTATGATGGGAATCATGTAATGTGACGGTTGGATGGCACACAGAGAAAGTAGTGGGCCCGTACAAGCAGTTATATAAGGTGGACAACTTCGTACACGCAGAAAAATAAGGTTATTCTACAAGCAGTGGTAGAGGAATCGGCCTCTTTGGCCATATAATAGTAGAAATTTGTACTATTTTACCCCAAAAATGCATAAAGGAAAGAGGAGTGGTTTAGGGGTGACCAGCGTCAAGCCAACATGGTGCGCGGCTCTGACAGTGGGGCCGGCCTTGATATATGTATTGTGTATCCATGCCATCCATCTGTTTTGTCAACTTATTTTTTAGTATAAAACCAAAAATTAATTAAACCCAAATAGAAGGTGGACCACAACACATGAAACAGTGATAATTGACCACAAAAAACTTCTTGTGGGCCACAGAATTTTTGGATCAAGATGATATTTAATTTTTACCTTCATCCAGGTCTGTGTGACCTTATCAAGGGATTGGATGGAAAATAAACATTACGGTTGGCATTAAGGTGGGCCCTAGGAAGTTGTTAACGGTGAACATTCAATCCCCATTGTTTCTTATGGTTTGGTCCACCTGAGATTTGGATATACTTCATTTTTGGGCTCAATCTGTAAAATGAGCTAGACAAGTGGATGGATAGCATGGATTACAATCAGTACATCAAGTTAGGCCTCACGGTTAGGGCCGCACCGCATTGGGTGCCGGTAGGGCTGCATCTAATCTACCCGGAAGAAAAAAAAAAAAAAAAAGAAGAGGGGGTGACCTAATCAGTCAGGATGCATGTATCCGTCGATATACTCTTTTGAATATGTTTTTTTTTTTCCTTTGAATAACCTATATAGTTTGGCAGAATGTGATGATCCATACACATGTAATCAAAATGATACACGTGATATATATGTGTGTTGGAGAGAGGCGGACCTTACGGGAAACTTCTAATAACATCCATTCTATTAATTATATACTTCCTTTTATAGGAAGTGTATGAATAGATTTTCTTAGTAGTTTAGTACAAATTTATAGTTGGTATTATTTGGATATAGTGGCGGATGCCCTCAGCCGTTAGCCACGAGGTCTCGTGATACACATGATGATTCAAGAGTTGAGGATGCTCGAAAATATAGTAAAGTATGATTTCGAGTTTGGTCTGCAGTCTTACTATTGTTCAGTTATCGAGCCTGTCGATTCAACCATATCTTGTTGAAAGGGTGATCGAGGCTCAACAGACAGACGAGTCGTTATAGAGTTACTGAGCAGAGCCGCGTCCAAAGAGCTGGTAGATCGGTTCAGATGGCGGACTTCGCTTCAAAGACCGATTATGTGTCCCGGATATTCTTAAGTTGCACAGATATCTTATTATCGAGGCACATCGATCACGGTTTTCTATATACCATGCTCAACGAAAATGTACCGTGATATGAGGTGACAGTATTTTTGGCCGGGGATAAAGCGCCAGATCGCCAGTTTTGTGGCCGAGTGTGACACATGGCAGCGTGTCAAGGTCGATCATCAGAGACCCCCAGGACCTTTGTAACCGTTGAGTATCCCGACGTGCAAGTGGGAGCACGTGTCGACAGATTTCATTATGGACTTGTCGAGGACTCAGCGCGTTCATGACGTCATCTGGATTGTCGTGGATCGTCTGACAAAGTCGGCGCATTTTCTCGCGATTCATGCGACTTGGTCTTCGGACCGGCTTGCCAAATTATTCATTGAGGAGATTGAAAGACTACACGGTATTCCAGTCTCGATCGTTTCTGACCGAGACCTGAGGTTCACGTCTCAGTTTTGAAGGAGCTTTCAGATAGCGATGGAGTCTGTTTTATAGCTCGGCACCGCGTATCATCTGCAGATCGATGGACAAATTGAGAGGGTCAACCAGATCCTTAAGGATATGTTTCGGGCTTGTGTGATTAACTTCGGAGGCAGCCGGGATGAGCATTTGCGATTGGCTAAGTTCGCATACAACAACAGCTATCAAGCGACCATTGGCATGACTCCTTTTGAGGCACTATATGACAGACTGTGCAAATCTCCGAGTTGTTGGACCGAAGTTAGAGAGCGGCATCTCCTAAGTCCCGAGCTTGTGCAACAGGTGTCAGAGGCTATCGATATCATCAGGCAAAGGATGCGCACAGTTCAGAACCAACAGAAGAGTTTCACTGATCGTCGACGTTGTCCCTTAGAGTTTGCTGTTAGGGACAGAGTGTATCTTAAGGTCTCGCCCATGAAGGGCGTGGTTCAATTTCGAACGAAGGGCAAGCTAGCCCCAAGATTCATAAGACCTTTCGAGATCACTGAGGGCGTTGGCGTCGTGGCCTATTGGCTTGCTTTGCCATCTCAGTTGTTTGACGTCCACAACATTTTTCATGTCTTTATGTTGAAGAAGTGTGGGTCAGACATCGTTCCTGTTATTGATTGGCAGCCGTTGGAGGTTCGTGAGGACACTTCTTACATTGAGCAGTCAGTTCGTATCCTTGATCGGAAGGAGCAGGTCCCTCGAACTAAGGTCATTCCTTTGGTGAATGTGCGGTGGAGTCACCATTCTGTTGATGTGGCGTCTTGGGAGCGCAAGACCGAGATTTGAGAGTGCTATCCTCATCTCTTTGATGATTGATTATGTGTTGTATTTTGTATGCTGCCTCTGATTATATATGATGTTATGTTTCCTTTTTCTTATAAGTTATGTCTAGTTGAGGTGATTGTTTAAATTTCGAGGATAAAATTTTTATTAGGAGGGGAAAGCTGTAAGGCTCGTAACCTAGTCCGTACCGTTCCTTAGGATCCCGCGGTCCTCCTGGTCGAATTCTGGCAACCCATGACTCGTAGATAGTATTTGTGCGACCCTGAGTCGCATCCTGTCAACTCAAATCGGCTCGACTTGAAACTTGTACCCTAACGACCGCACCGTCGCCGCGGTTCCAACGTCGCATCTTACGCGTCGATGCGATACCCAGGTCAGGAGTTATGGGCCGCATTCATTTCGAGAAAAATGCCCCACGTTATGAATTTTTAGAGAATCTCTACAACTCATTACATCAATAAATCAATCACTAGTCAAGTACACATCCCATCACTTCACCCATCACACCCATCCCTCTCTTACACAAGCCATCCCCAAAGTCAACCATTTCTTACAACACACATCCCTCTCATCCCATCTTTCTTACAATACTATCCCTTTCTCCCATACATCACTCCATCCCATCCCATTCTCCACCAAATCCCAAGCAACCATGAGAGAAAAATTCTAAGGAGAGAAAAGAAGCCAAGAGAGGCCCACTTTCCTACCCCAAAAACTCTCATCTCCACCATCCAAACTTCATCATCCACCATCAAAGGTTGAGCATTGGAGCCAAGGAAGCCAAGGACCAAGAAGGAGTGATATAGGTGGGTGATTTTAGGATATCTACCGTTGATTTTCATTTAAGGGCCCACTTATGATGGGACCCACTTTGATGTATGTGTTGTGATCTAAGAGGGGCTCATAGTGGCGGGGTCCCTCCATCACACGCGTCTCTCTCTCTCTCTCTCTCTCTCTCTCTCTCTCTCTCTCTCTCTCTCTCTCTGATTTTATGGCCAGCTTATGATGTTATGTATTTCATCCTTATTGAGCACCAAGTGGACCAACCGGGGCCCACGTTGCAGCCACCTTGCTGCCCCTTTTGGAAGGTCCTGGATGATAGGGAAACACAAATATCAACTTGATTCCTCAGGTGGGCCACGCTGATGTGGATCCCATCTTGATGCGTGGTGCATCCAAACCGTCCTTCCATGGACTAGTCACACTGTCCAGGTCGTCCAGGGCCTGGATGTTGGCAAGTTTTAAAATAATAATAATAATAATACTAATAATAATATATTATGTTATATTGTGGTGGGCCTCACGTGGGACCCATCTGCGCTGTATTGAGGGCAACTGTTGTATCATACAGCAGCTATATAGTTGTTGTATTGAAGTCAGCAAGGTCTATGGGACCCAGCTGTTGTGTGGATCTCATCCACGCCGTCCGTCCATCTGGATGGGACCCATCATATGTGTTTCACACCCTCACCGTCCATCTGTTGTATATCCAAACCGTCCGTCCAATGGACGGTGGGCCAGTAGCCGCTGCAAACTGTTGTTGTACGTGCAACAGTAAGCTCTGTGGGTCACCGTGATATATGTGAATATCCACTCTATCCGTCCATCCGTGTGCCCCCCCTACATGATGTACGTGTGGATCCACGCCGTCCAGACCTTGGACGGTGGGACCCACCATGATGCATGCGTTGTACATCTACCCCGTCCAGATCTTGGTCGGTGGGAGTGGATTGGCTGGTGTACCTCACACCAGCTATATAACTGTTGTACTTGCAGGAGCAGCAAGTTCTGTGGGCCATGCCTTGATGTATATGTTTGGTCCACATCGTCTAGATAGCTGGACTGCAACGTCTCGGAAAAATCTGTACAAAAACCCAAGTACCACCTCAGGCAGAAATCACTAACGACCGTATTCTGTGGAAATTATATGAAAATTAATTAAGTACTAAACTAAATTAATCGGGGGATGTGCTTGAACCACTATCTATACAAACCGCAAGACCCAAAACCATCAAAATCGTTGGCTCAACATTACTTAAAGACCTAGAAAGATCTCAAAACCCAGTTGCTCTAGGGGCACATTGAAACTTTGTATCGGACCTGGACCGCACATCGAAAGACCGATTACCGCGAAACTGTAAGGTTAAGACCGCCTTATTGGGCTTGACGACCATTGCGGGAATTGAGCCCAAATAGTATCCAGAAACGAACAATTAGAGCCCTGAGTAAAGTGTGTGAGAAATGCGAATATCTTTAGAAAATGAACTCAAACTTAAGTGAATTGGACCATTCGCTTGTGGGTGAAATTGAAGACTTCAGACCGTCAGATTCTGACCCAACTACACCTATGGATCAGAAAAATTTTCCTACACTTATTGGTATACTTGTGGCCCCGATCGAGTAACGACGACTGTTGATCTAATACAGGTCCTTCACGGCCGATCAGTTTGTCAGATCGCACCATAAACACAATCCTGGCGTAGATCCATTGTCAGAAAACTTGCTCGATGACTTAGGCGAGAAATGGACTTTCTTAAGGGCCCCGTTTGTCAAAAACAGGCACCCTTTGGCTATACCCTAAGTATACCATGGCCTTGGGGCCATTGACATCACTTTTGGGCCTATTTAAAGACCTTAAACCACCCCTCTCATTCCATACGAATTTCCTAAAAACCCTTGGAGAGAGAAAAAAAAAGGAGAGAAAAGAGGAAGGAATGAAGAAGGGTACTTGAAGATTATTGATGGGATCCTTTCCCACTCCACACACCGAATCGCCTCTCTACTATGCTACTCAACTTGTTTCGACTGTGATTTGGGTAAGAAATCCTAACCCTAATCTTGTTTTAGAAATCCAAATAGAAGAATTGACGAAATAACTAACATGTTTCATGATTTAGGTAGTCGTTGTGCTGTAGACGGGAACGTAGTGTATGAACCGAGTTTGTAACGGGCGTACCGACGAAAGGTGCAGACTATAAACGTTTAGGTTATGGTTTTCAAGGCTTTCAATGTCAGCTAATGATTTATGTCTGACTTGTTTGCCACCATACGATGTTAGTTACGATGGATTCGATGAATTATATATGTGTATGAACTATGTGAGTATATTATGTATTTCATGTGTTTGTTGAAATGTTTGAATGAAATTACAATTATGATTTGTACTTACCATGACTTTTAATCTAAAATACATGTTTGTTATATGTATGACAACTCCCTTGTGAAGGGATTTGCTATAATATATGCTATAACTAAGATAGTTCATGTATGTAGTAATGTGTAGGCTAAGTGTTTGATAAAATGTTTGAATGAGAAATTGTTTGATGAATTTCATTTAATAAGGGTGTTGAGATAGGATTCTCAATTACCTTATCTATAGTTACAGTTTCCTTCATGTATTACTACGTGATTTATGGATGAAATGCTTATGTATGATGGCATGTTCAATATGTTTGTTAAAATGTTCAAATAAGAATTATATTTGAATTGATTATTAAATGCTGCTATGACTATCACATGTGATTACCAATTGCAATTGAGTGCGATTGGGACTACTACGTAGTCTAGGCAATCGGTAACAATCCCAAATCGAGTGGCCGAACTAGTCTCGTCACAATGGATACGTTCGGCGAATCTGAGTCGTACTGTGAGTGTCGACAGTGGTTAGGCCACGTGGAGTGCTTATACGCTCCATGTCGATTAATTCAATGTACACTCGTACCAATCGAACTTGTTAAATAATCCGATTGGTCTATTGTGTGTTTACCATGTATGGACACTAATGCTTGAATATAAGGTACCACTTACCAATGTAAAACCTGTTTCAACCATGGTACCGAAATTTGCTAAGACTCATGAGCTGGGCATGGTGATGTATGGGACACCGTGGTTGAGCTGTCGACCTGCGCTGGGGTGACGAGCCTCCCCGTAGTGACCAGTGAGCAACCCAAACTCGTAAGCCGAATATGGTAATGTATGTGACACCGTATTCGAGCTGTCGGCTTACGTTCAGGTGACGAGCCTCTCATAGTGATCTCGAGTATAAATTAGGCCTATGCTGAGGTGACGAGTCTCCCCGTAGCAACCTCGAGTGTAAACTCTTGAACTTGCCTATCCACTATTTTCATCAGGGGTGATGCCCTCCAACTTGCCTATTATATGTGAATAACTAGGATTGATGACACTAGATGGATCCTTGCTTGGGTAAATGATAAAAAGGGAGATACCTTAGCTTCCCGAATTTGCTATATGAATAAGCCTAATAAATTACCTGGCCAACACGACCATGCAATGCACTTTTAGAGAGTTTACCATGCGCGATTGTGAGATGAAGTTGCTGAGGGAGTGCAGGAGAGGGCATGCATTATTACAGCATACCATTCTTGTATTAACAAGAGAACTTATGACATGATTGTTGTACTGCTTTATCATTACTGCTTGACTAAATTGATAACATGTTAACCTTTGCCTTATAGTACCACTGAGTAATCACTCACTCACACTCTGGGACAGTGTTTTAAAACACCAATCAGACTCTGATTTAGATGCAGGTTACAACGAGGCTTTTGAGACGGGGCCAGATTTCATTGACAAAGAGGAGTTCTCCTACGTGCAGCTCTCAGGCGGGTCTATGTAGACCTCGCGCTGCTTCGATGGGATTACAGGAATATTAGGTTAGTTGAACATTTACATTTTGATATTTTGTGTATTTTAAAACAAAGTATGTATATATTTAGTCCGGCTACATGATCATACTCTCGAGGTTATGAAACCCGTACATATACTTTATATACCTATCTTAGTCTTCCGCTTGCCTAATTACATTAACTCTGGAGTATGATATGCTTTTTAGTGTAATCTCACTCATGTTTAAGGCACTAATATGGACAATATTTAAACATCATTATCTATGTTGCATAAGTGATGCGTTGGAACTCGGGAGTTGAGCTTTGCTCGACCCTCGATTTTCGGGGCGTTACATGAACGGTGGGCCACACCGTGATGTATGAGTGATATCCAACGGTTTATCAGGTGGACCACACCGCAAAAACCAGTGAGGGATTGATCGTCCACCATTGAAATCCTTTTTGGGAGCACAAAAGTTCTGGATCAATACGATATTTGTTCTTCCTCTTAAACCAGGTATTCGTGACCATATGAACAGATTTGATGGAAAATAAACACTGTGGTGGGCCCCTGTGGGGTTTTAACAGTGGAAATCATTATCACCACTGCTATTTGTGGTATGGTCCAGATGATCTTTCGATATAATTCATTTGGGTAATGCTCTAAAATAACCTCTTAAGATAAATGAATGGTGTAGATGGACCGGCTAGGTCGGTGGGCCCATGTGATGCAGCCCACTTGATGTATATGAGGCCCATTGGTGCGACCCATGTATTGCGGCCCACTTGATGTATATATAGCCCGCATGAGAGGCCCATTGTGATGTGTTTGAGGCTCATGGGTTGTGGCCCATTATGATATATTGGGGCCCATGGGACGTGGCCCATTTGATATATATGAGGCCCATATAGTGCGGCCCATTTGATGTATATGAGATCCGTGTATTGTGGCCCATTTGATGTATGTGAGGCCATATGATGAGGCCCGATGTGATGTATATGAGGCCCATGAGTGAGGCCCGATGTGATGCATATATAGCCCATAAGTGAGGCCCATCGTTATGTGTATTAGACCCTTGTGTGAGGCTATGGGCCCATTATACGTTTGGCTTTATGTGGGGTCACTCCTTGGGAGCAATGTTAGTTAAATGTCCACATTGATGGGCAATGATGGTTAAATGTCCATATTGTGACATTCCCTTAGGCCTTGTTAGGCCCATTCTCATCATTCTTTAAGTGGGTTAACCCAAATCATTGAGCCTCATTGATATTGCATGGTCAATTATCTCCGTAGACGGATGACTTCGTGCTACCGGATTTGATATATCCATCGTCGAGGGCAGATCTTTATATTATGGTTTAGATCAGCTATTCATCTATGGACCCCACCTTACATATAGGCCAATTATCGATGCCGATTATGAGTATTTGACAGCATAACATCATGATACATGCCCATACGCATCATCTGCATGCTTCTGATGAGATGATGTTAACCATTGCATATGCCTTCTGGCAAGTTGTTTATGGGACTCCCTGATAGGCGGTGTTGTCCCTCATGAGCACGCAATACGCGCATGATTGATGCATGACTGGATTGTATGACTCATGCATCTTGCATTGTGTGATATGGTTACTATACACCCTAGTAACATCAGGGTCGAGGCCTCCATAGACACATCGTGGAGAGCCGGATTGGATACCGAAAATACTGTTACTAGCATCGGGGCGCCATAGATGTCCGTGGGTGAAAATTCCTAAACCCGATGGTACCAGATGATGACTCCAACGTCAAGACTGAGTGGATACATGAGCGTACGAGGGCCGAATACCAGGAGGCCGCATCTACCACTGTATCGTGGTCGGTTGGAAGGGGGTGTAACCTTACCCGACCGAGGGTAGGGGGCTATTGTTAGGCTGAGTATGACCAGCTCTTAAATGGGTCTGCTATCGATGTGCCAGATAGCTATTGGCAGACTATTGGTCAGACGGATAGTGAGGTTTCTTACGCTCACTTGGACTGCGCGCCTGGGAATGAGGCAGTATCATTTGGAGTGTAATAAAACTCGGTGATTATCCCAGATGAGCTATATTGTCATGTGGATTCAGATAAGGACTGACATGCTTGAATTGCATCTTGCATCGCATGGCCCTGGTGTGGCTGATGGCATTCATGCCTTGCATCGCATAGCCTTGGTATGACCGATAATATTCATGTCTTGCATCGCATAGCCTTGGTGTAATGCCCAGGATTTTTGAGAGTCAAGTAAAGCTCTACTCCCGAGATCCAACACATCACTTATGCAACATGGATAATGATATTTAGATGTCGTCCAAAACAATGCATTAAACATGAGTGAGATTATACTAAATCAGCATATCATACTCCAGAGTTAATGTAATTAGGCAAGCGGAAGACTGAGATAGATATATAAACTATATAAGTATTTCACAACCCCTCCAAAGTATGAGTATGTTATCAGGTTGAATATATACATGTATGGTTTCAAAATTTACAAAATATCAAAGCGTAAATGTCCAACTAATCCATATAACCCTATAATCCCGTCGAATCAGAACAAGGTCTACGAAGACCCGCCTGATAGCTGAACATAGGAGAATTCCTCCTCCTCGTCCATGAAGTCCATTTCAGCTGCATAGACTCCGTTATTACCTGTATCAACAATAGAGTCTGGTTGGTGTTTTTAAAACACCATCCCAAGTGAGAATGAGTAACTAATTCAGTGGAACTATAAAGAAAAGGTTAACATGTTATCAATTCAATCAAGTAGTAATGATAAAGCAATACAATAAGTATTTCCTAACTACTCTTGTTAATGCAGGGAAGATATGTGGTAATGATGCATGCCCTCGCCTGCACTCCCTTAGCGACTTCATCTAACGATCGCGCATGACAAACTCCTAAACGTGCGCTTCCTCACCAAAACACATGCAATGCGGTGCATGGTCATGTTAGCCAAGTAATTGATTAGGCTTATTCATACAGCAAATTCGGGAAACTAAGGCTCGTCACCTTAGCATAGGCCGACAACTTGAATACAGTATCCCATACCACCGTATTCGGTTCACGAGTTTGAGTTGCTCACTGGTCACTATGGGGAGGCTCGTCACCCTAGCGTAGGCCGACGGCTCGACCACGGTGTCCCATACCACCATGCTCGACTCATGAGTCTTAACAGATCGTGGTACCATGGTTGAAATGGGTCTTTCACATTGGAAGGGGTACTTTAGATTTAAGCAGTAGTGTCCATACATCGTAAACACATAGGCCAATCGGGTTATTTGACAAGTTCTATTGGTACGAGATCACGCTGAATTAATCGACATGGAGTGCATAGGCACTCCATGTGGCCTAACCACTATAGACAATTATCGTACGACTCGGATTCACTAAACGTATCAAATGTGGTAAGACTAATTCTGCCACTCAAACGAAAACTGTTACCGATTGTCTGTACTACGTAGTAGTCCCAATCATACTCAAATGCAGCATGTGGATACATGTGATAATCATATAAGCATTTTAACAACCAATCCAACTACAACGCTCATTTGAACATTTTATCAAATATATTAAACATGTTACCAAACATTGCATTTCATCCATAAATTGTGTAGACAAAATTCAGATTTCATGAAGGAACTATACATATGGATGAGGTGATCGAGAATCCTATCTCGATACCCTTGATAAACACAATCCGTGAACAATTTCTCATTCAGACATTTTATCAAACACTTAGACGACACATTACTAAATACATAGACTAGATTAGTTATGACATGAACTATAGCAATTTCCTACATAACATATGTTATAAAGCATATAACAAACATGAATCTTAGATTTGAAATTATGACAAGCACAAATCACAATCTCACATTCATACAAACATTTTATCAAACACTTAGGCTACCCTTTTACCCAATATATAGACAAGGTTAGTTACAATATTTATCTTAGCAAATCCTTACACAGAGAGGTCAACATGCATAAGACAACGATGAATCATAGTTTAGTAGTTATAGCAAACACAAATCATATTTACATGTTCATACAAACATTTCAACAAACCCATGAGAAGCATATTTTGTACTACATAGTTCACACATGTATATTACATAGTTCACACATGTATATTATATCGACAACGGCGTATCTAAGACAATATGGCAGCAATCAAGTCAGGCATAAATCATTACTGACATTGAAAGCCTTGAAAACCATAACCTAAATGTTTATAGTTCGCGCTTTTAGTCGGAATACTCGTATCGAACTCGGTTTGAATCTTACGTTCCCGAATACAGAACAACGGGTACCTAAACATTGAAATATGTTAGCTATTTCGTCGATTACTTTATTTGGATTCCTAAATCAAGATTAGGGTTAGGATTTCTTACCCAAATCGTAGTTGAAACGGTTCGTGTAGCAATGATGGGGAGGCGAATCAACACGTGGAGTAGTGGGAGTGAATCCCAGCAACGATCTCCAGGAATCTCTCTCTTCTTCCCACTCTTTTCTCCTCTTTTCTTTCTTCTCTCTCATAGGGTTAGAGAAATTCGTATGGAATGAGAATAAGGTGGTTTAAGGGCATTATATAAGCCTATAACTGACGCAAATGGCCCCATGACCATGATATACCTGATTTACATCTAAAGGGCGACTGTTTCTGACAAATGGGGTTTACATGGAGGTCCATTACTCACTTACGGCATAGGGTAAGTTCCTTGACGATGGATCTAAGCCAGGTAATGATTTTGGTACGATCGGATTAGCGGATCGACCGTGGAGGATCCGTGTTAGTTCAACGGTCGTCGTCACCCCATTAGGGCCAGAAGTATACGGATATGTGCAGGAAAATTTTTCTGATCCATGGGTGAAGTTTGGTCAGAAATTAACGGTCTGAACTCTTCAATTTCGTACGCAAGCGAACGACCCAATTTACTTAAGTTCTGGTTCATTTTTTAAAGATATTTGCATTTTTCACACACTTCACTCGAGGCTCAAGTTGTGCGTTTCTGGATACTATTTGGGCTCGATTCTCGCGATGGTTGTCAAGCCCAATAAGGCGGTCATAACCCTATAGTTTCGCGGTCATCGGACTTTTGACGCGCGGTCCAGGTCCGATACAGAGTTTCAATATGCTCTCAAGAGCAACTGGGTTTTGGAATTTTTCTGATGTTTTTAAGCAATGTTGAGTTAGCGATTTTAATGGTTTTGGGTCTTGCCGTTCGTATAAATAGTGGTTTGAGCTAATTCCACCGATTATTTAGTTTGGTACGTAACTAAATTCCACCATAATTACGACAGAATAAGGTCCTGGGGTAGTTCTATATTCCTTTTTGGCACTTTCAGTTAATATATTATTTTAATTATTTTTCTAGTAGTCCATCATCAAGTCTACTTTATCTCCACCAAATTTCATTAGATTTCATGTTCTAGAAAAATTCTAAAAATTCTAGGAGTAACAACTGTCTGAACTAATAATTTTTAGACAGTTGTCATATCAACCTAGATTTAACTATATTAACATTTTTATTTTATTTTCACTTATTTTTATATGATACTAGACTTATCAAGCTTCAATCTGGCTTTTGAATCACTTAAATCAGAGTTATATAGATGAAGATATGACTTTTTGAAGTCGGTCGAAAAGTGCAAAAAATTGTAGCGAGGGTCCACCGAATTTTGGTGCACCAGCGGCGCGCCGCCTGCAGGGCGGTGGCGCCGCGGTCCGCTAGAGTGTCTGGTGGTGATTTTACCACCCGATATTTGAAACGAGTGTATTTTACAAACCGAAATTATTTTTCTAGTAGTCCATCATCAAGTCTACTTTATCTCCACCAAATTTCATTAGATTTCATGTTCTAGAAAAATTCTAAAAATTCTAGGAGTAACAACTGTCTGAACTAATAATTTTTAGACAGTTGTCATATCAACCTAGATTTAACTATATTAACATTTTTATTTTATTTTCACTTATTTTTATATGATACTAGACTTATCAAGCTTCAATCTGGCTTTTGAATCACTTAAATCAGAGTTATATAGATGAAGATATGACTTTTTTAAGTCGGTCGAAAAGTGCAAAAAATTGTAGCGAGGGTCCACCGAATTTTGGTGCACCAGCGGCGCGCCGCCTGCAGGGCGGTGGCGCCGCGGTCCGCTAGAGTGTCTGGTGGTGATTTTACCACCCGATATTTGAAACGAGTGTATTTTACAAACCGAAATGAGTTATTCGACGTGCAATATATGATTTTGGGGTAGGAGAAGCTGATCTATCCAAATAACTTATTTATTTTGTGAAATTCCATAAGCTTAATGGTGAAAAATTCATTTTATTTATATATTTACTATTTATAGTAAATTTTAGTTTAAGTATAGCTATTCATCATTTGAGCTTTAGGATTTGTGTCTAATATGAAAGTACTTAGAAAAATTTGAAGAATAAGGTGATGAAATGTGAGATTTTTGAAGGAGATGAGTTGAAATGAGATTTGAGACTTTGAGATTGAGTTCTGAGAAGTCAATAAGGTGTTATGATAGACACATTACCCAAAGATGTCTAACTCCAAGTTGGAAAAAATCCGAGACGTTACACTTGGTACGATTGTTAATATTCATGGACTTATCAGCATGATTCCGCATTACTTTGATATTGCATTTTAAGTATGCTTATATTGCGCACATACTCTCACCACCCTCTAAGCTTTGTATAAGCTTATGCACAATTGATGCGTGCAGGTGACGCCAGGACGTAATCGTAGCTTAGTACAAGCAGGAGCATGCAATCGAGCTTCAGGAGTTTCTATTATTATTATCATTGTATTTCTCTTTATGATCATTGTACCTTAAAGTTTTTGATCATAGTAGATTTTGTGATGGTGTCTTGGTTATTGTTCGTGGGTTATGCTTATGATTATGCTTGTTACGGAATAAATTCACGTTAAAAAATCTTCCTTGTAGGATCCTAGGATCGGAACCTGGTATATGAGTGCCGAGAGCCGAGAATGAGGTATTACGAAGGCTGTCGGCGCCGGATTCAGCGATTGAAAATTTTGTGAGCCCGGTTTCCAAGTTTGAGACGCGACAGTACACCTTTAATTTCTCACGGAATGTATAATAGCAACATCGGTTTACATGTATTTTATCAAACACTCGGTATGCAATATAAAAAACAAAATACAAGGGTATTTGTTTCATATACATACCTTTCTCGCCATTAGCCAATGCTTCTTTGAGTCATTTCATCAAATACTTGCTAAGCAACATCCATATCAAAATTACCAAATTTCTGAACTAATTCGATCTGAGCTTGATTCAAGTTGGGGTTTGATCCGAGTCAAGTCGAGATCAGGCAATCCCGAACTCGGCTTGAAATTTTTTCAAGCTTAAAAAATCAGCTCAACTCAGTTCCTACTTAGTTTAGAACTGAGTCAAATTAAGCTTTTTCGAATTGAATAGAGCTAGGTAACCGAGCTAACTCGGTTCGCGTACAGCCTCATATAAGCCAGAATATGCAGTCACCTGATACACCTGATACTACAAGCATTCGATTGCTGGAGATTTAGTGGTCGGTCGGATGAAATTGGTCAACCTTCTCAGTTCAGCAAACACTCCGCGAATCAAAATCAGTGTCCAGAGAGGCTCAGCCAATGTGATTTTGGGTATAAAACCTATCTAAAGTGGGCCACAGGGTTTGCACGGTCATCATCCTGCCAGATTATCAAATAACTACCCTTAGTGTTGTCCTCTCCTCACGTGTGAAAAATGGCCTCTATGTTATTTTTATTCTTTTTGTGTTTTATTTATTTATTTATTTTGCTCATTTTTCCTAAAAATATGAGCTTTTCGGTAAATAACTAAAAAGTCATTATAGAGACTGGAATAGTAGAATCCACGGCCCGAGGACGTGCACTTTCTACTTGGGTTTTCAATTTGTACAAGCACGGCCCGTGTTCAGGGGATCCACACCGTTGATCTGGAGAAAGCCACGACAGATTTATGATGCCTAAAAATCTCCAGTTCAGAAAATCTTGACCCTTGCATTTCTGCCTACAAATTAACGGTCAGCAAAAAGAAAAGAAAAACAGACTGAGGTGATTGTCATACCTTCAATGGTCGACTGTCCACGTATTTCTAGATCATGGGTCACCTGATCAGTGGGCCAGCCTGATGTTGGGGTGATAACATATTCAAGGTGGGATCTACCCGGGGGACATCTCGGATATTGCACCTATATTACCACAGAAGGGCACGTGTGGCCGCGTGTAGATGCTATCCTTGTACACGCGTGTGGCTTACCGAACCACTTTCAATATGATTGCCGCCCGCTGCACCTAAAAATCTCCCAAAAACTCTAGCCCGTTAGTTGTTGGCTAATAAATGGAACATGGACGGTCCATATTCAACCAAGCAAAGGTAAAATATTCAAAGGCCAAAATCTTTCAATCTAAAACAAACGGGAGCGGATTGGGTGAGACCCCGGGCTCACCCAAGAAGGTGAAGCCCTCACCGCAGGGCTCACCTTGATCTATGTATCCTGTATCCACACTGTCCATCCGTTTTCTCATATCATCATTTTAGGGCATTATACTAAAACCGAAATAGAACCAATTATCAGGTGGACGGAACAGTGGTGATTGACCATTAATGAGCCATAAAAGTTTTGTATCTAGCTGATATTTATTTTTTCCCTTCATCCAGACTTATGTGACCTTCAAAATAGATTGGATGACTAACAAACACCACCTAAACATTACGGTGAGCCCTGAGAAGTTTTTAACGGTAGGATATTCAATCACCACTGCTTCCTATGATATGGTCCACCCGATAATGGGATCTTCTTCATTTTTGGGATAATGACCTAAAATGATCTGGAAAAACATATGGACAGCACGGATACAGAGAATACATAAATAAAGGTGGGCCTCACGGTAATGGCGGCACCGTCTTGGGTGAGGCTGCGTCTCCCTTAATCCGCTCCCAGACCAGAGGAGACTGACTGTACGTACTCAGGGCTTATATTACAGGGAAAATGCCAACAATTCCCGCTCCTGAAGGCGTGCTGCTCGCCCCTTGTGCCCCACTCCACCATGATCCAGACCGTTCATCTGTTCGTAGATTAGGTAACATGAAAAGAAAAAAAATACTCGTCATTGTCCATATAAAAGCAACTTAGACTCACCTTTTAATGCACGTTGAATGCCCCTGATCTGTGATATCTTTGCTATGTGGTCCGTATAGGATGGGATTTTAGATAAACGGTCTGGATAGCTTTCAGTTGGCCCATCCTGAAAATCATAAAGCAAGGTTACTTTTCCCTTCCCCTTCTGTAATGAACTATTGGCTCAATTTTCTCCAAATGGACATCTCCGTTTTCCGTATCCTGACGCACCCGTTTTGCACTGGAGGGGGATTGGGCACTATCACCTCCTGTCACGAGCTCGCAACAGGCGGGGACTTTGAGGGCCCACTGTCATGTATGGGTTTAATCTACACCGTTCATCAATTTTTTCATATCATTTAAGTATACAGTTTTAAAAATGAGACAGATCCAAGGCGCAATTGGACCACACCACAGGAAGCAGCAGTGATAATGGCCTCCACCATTGAAATCTTTCCAAACCCAACGTGATGTTTTTTGCCAGACAGCCTGTTCGTAAGGTCATGTCGACCTGGATGAAGGGAAAGCACAAACATTACTTTGATCCAAAACTTCTGTTGTCCCCAGAAGTATTCAACGGTAAGAATTAAATCCTCAATATGTGGCCCACTTGAGCCTTAGATCTGTTTCATTTTTTGTATTAAAATCTAAAATGATATGGAAAAATGGATGGACGGTATGGATAAAACTCATACGTCATGATGGCCCCTCAGAGCCACATTGTCGAGCTCGGAACAGGCAGGGTAGCACGCAATCCGCGTACCTTTTCACTGTTGTTTGGGTTTTTCTCTAGCCATTCTTTTTTAGGATATTAATCCAAATGCTAGAATCATATGATTTTAGAATATCTTTCTTCATCATCCATCCATTGCATTTTTCTTCGGATCAACGGTTAGGATCTTGAATCTAGAGGTCCTACAGGTACAGTCTGGGTGAATCAGTACCTTATCTATAGCTCATCCACAATCGGCCCCAAGATAGAGAGCTTTCAGTAATTTCACATGTCTTGTTCAAATTGCAGGATCCATCAGTCATTTTCTAAAAGATTAGGGGCATTCTCGCAAACCCGGTCGCTATAAATTGAGCTCGGGATTTTCGATTTGCGGGCAAGCAAGTCCTTTTTCTACAGTTTGAGCGGAGAACGAGCTTCTGTTCTTCCCCCTTTAAAGGCGAACACTGACCCTTCATCTCATTTGTGCTCTCTCTCTCTCTCTCTCTCTCTCTCTCTCTCACACACACACACACACAGTCTCTCTCTCGCTCTAGAAATGACTAGGGTTTCCTTTCCTCTCTACGAAATATCCACCGCATTCAAGGCAGCTTACTGATGAGGTAGGGAAAAGGCTCTCTTCATCGAGAGAGCCGTTTTTAGGAGGAAAAAAAATTTGCATTTTCGTGGTCTTTTTGCTGCAATTTGGAGTGATGTTGGTCTGATTAGCTCGAAGAGAGGATTTCCGGAGCTTCTTCTGAGAACCGGAGCTAAAAATTCGAAGATCGAGGTCGAAATAGAGGTTGAGAAGTAAAATGAGGTTTTCTGGCGTTTCCGCTTAAAATCGAGCTCGAAATTGAGGGATTTCATTCGGAGCATAGACAGAAAAGAGATTTCAGAGGATTTTGGGGAACCCGAATTTGAATTGTGAGGATTTGGTAGATTCTTTTCTTTGAGGAAACTGTTTGAGCATTTTCTCTTGGAATCTTAGCTCAACAGGTGGAGAATTTCGGTCAGATCGCATCAGCTGAAGGATTTTGGGCTTGTTTGATCATTTTGTTTGAATCCAGCTCGGATTCAGTTCGAAATCAGGGCAGAGACAGGATATCCGTGTCAAATAACCCTCGCAGATCATCTTTCTGCGATTCTACGTTCGAGATCGCGGGGAAGTTGCTCAGAACTGTAGAAAGAGACTAGCTCAGTGGTGATTTTTCAGCGAAACGAGCCCAAATCTGCTGATGATGAGCACTTTTCCATGATACAGCACGTATCTCTGCTTCGTTCCTGAGAACAAAGGAAAGAGACGAGAATCAGACGGTTTTAGATTGAATCGCTGGGCCTCTGCATTTCTGTGCTGAAAAAGAGCTTTTCCAAGCAGTTTTCTGCAATTCCATCGGCCACAACACAGGGATTTTCTATCCAGCGACCGTCTCTGTGCACTTTTCTGCCATCTGGCTGTAGTGTTGTATATAAGGTCGAAATCTGCGCTTTGAAAGGCCGGGAATCTTTTTAAGCTCGTTTTTTCGTCCAAACCTTGCAAAGCTGACGGAGTTTCCAAGAGGGCAAAACAGCGGGCGCAGGAGTTTTATTTCTTCTTCTGCCTCTTTCACTCTTCCATCTGATTTTTTTCATCCTGTTGAAGAAATGGCGATGGCGATTGCTCAACATCGTGAGAGTGGCAGCAGCAGCAGCAGCATCAACAAACATCTTGATTCCGGGAAGTATGTCCGGTACACAGCCGAACAGGTCGAAGCACTGGAGCGAGTGTACGCCGAGTGTCCTAAGCCAAGCTCGATGCGTCGGCAGCAGTTGATTCGCGAGTGCCCTATCCTGTCTAACATCGAGCCAAAGCAGATCAAAGTCTGGTTTCAGAATCGCAGGCAAGAGTCGTGCAATATTGAATTTGTTTATTCATTTCCTTCTCTCTCTCTATTTTATTTTTGGCTTGATGACTGTGTTCGGAACTGGAAGGGCTTCATCTCTGAGACCTTTCTTTGCATGCATGTAAAACGGTTCCTTTAAATTTCGGTGATACTCGCCGGGTTGATTCGGCAAGATTTCCTCATGGGAAGATGGTTTATTTAGGAAGATAAAAGAAAAGAGGTTGAAAACGGAGATCACTATTTAATTTCTTTTATTTGATTTTTTCTTTACTTATTTATTTTTTGAAATGGAGGATAGAAAACAGAACAAAGAGGAGAGGACGTGAGAACGAAGGGAAAAAAATTGTCTAATTTTTAAAATTTTTAAAATTTTAAAATTTAAATTTAAATTTAATTTATTATTATTATTATTATTATTATTATTATTATTTTAAAAAAAATATTTGTGTGCTTTATCGAAGAACAGAAAGGGGGAAATCTAATATTTCCCTCGGATCTGATGGTATTTTGTCAAAAATGCCACAATGAGAAATTAGTCCCATTTCTCTGGAGAACTGTCTCTATGAGGATGAGCTTGTGTCTGCCTAATTTTTAAGTTGTCTTTGTCCATTCCTTCTCTCCCATCTGCTTTACAGAGAAAGGTCTGGCCTTTTTGGATCTGGATTTCTTTTACCATTAGGACTTGCTCCATGTTGCAGAGGGTAGGATTTTGAAGATGGTCTTGGTTTTTGCAGGTGCCGCGAGAAGCAGAGGAAAGAGGCTTCTAGACTGCAGACTGTTAACAGGAAACTGACAGCTATGAACAAGCTGTTGATGGAGGAAAATGATCGCCTGCAGAAACAGGTCTCACAGCTGGTTTATGAGAACGGGTACATGCGGCAGCAACTGCAAAATGTAAATTTTCTCATCACAGGCTTTTACCTGTTACCTTCTTTTTGTTTCTTCTCGCTGTTTTTCTCCAGACCTTATTTACAGTGCCAGAGGACTCGCAATTCAATCAACGCATTTAAGAGAATTCAAGTGGTTAAGATTAATCGGCATCTTCAATCTCTGAAGTGCATTAATTCACTTGTTCTGCTATCACTGGATTTAAGTGAAGCATTTTTTTTCTTCATCAGAATATCTTCCAAAAAAATTGTGCATGCCCTCCTAGGTATCTTCTTCCGTAGGGAAGTTCATCTTTAGTGATAGTTTTACCAACTCATTGATTCAAGCATTTAGGATTCTACTCATAAAAAGCATGCAAGGGTACTTTCTGTAACCCATCATTAGACAATTTTTAGTTCTTTCTTCAATCTAAGCATGTTACGCTGATTCATATTATCTGTGTTGAGATTTAGAGCAACTTTGCCACACTCTCAGAGAAATTTAGTTTTGAGTTCAATTTGTGCAAATTATATTGGCCGATTACAAGTTACCATAAGCATTATTTGTGAAAATTTATGAGCAGAATCAATTGGAAGGTTTTCTTTTCTGGTTTTATAGCACGTGAGATCTTCTAAATGCCATGATCGAGAGGTTTCCTGTTAAGATAGATAATGGCAAATAAGGACTTGTTTTTCTCTTTATAGCAGAAAAATTATCATGATTCTCTTGACTATGGTATATGGAAGAATAAGAAGCCAGTTTATGGATCCTCTTTCTTTTAGTATGTATTGGGTTTCTTTACGTGGAGTTCTCTAATTATAGATACTTTTCTGCAGGCTTCTGTAGCGACTACAGACACAAGTTGCGAGTCTGTGGTTACCACTCCTCAGCATCCTCTAAAGGATGCTAATAATCCCGCTGGGTAATCTAAATTACCAAAATTTTTAATTTTTTTTTTCCTCCATGCCTCTCCAATTTAGACGCCATTATTTCTTTTGCTGCTTTTGATCTTTGGTTCTTTTGTGTTTGTTCCAGACTCCTGTCAATTGCAGAGGAGACCTTGGCAGAGTTCCTTGCGAAGGCTACAGGAACTGCTGTCGATTGGGTCCAGATGCCTGGGATGAAGGTGTTTGATCCTTAACCCTACTTCTTTGTATTTTAGTAACCGTGTTATTTCTATTATTCCATCTATCAATGTAAGAAGCCTTGTTGTGTTTGGAATTTGAATTTACTGCTGACTTATGCACCTTACCCTCATGTTAATCGGAGAAAAAAATTGCCTTCTCATTTTTGTTTTTTGTTTCTTTGTTTCTTTGTTTTTGTTTTGGTGAATAGCCTGGTCCGGATTCGATTGGGATTGTTGCCATTTCACACCGTTGCAGTGGAGTGGCAGCACGTGCCTGTGGTCTAGTGAGCTTAGAACCTACAAAGGTAAGTTTTGGTTTTCTTAACTTTGGAAATTGGAATCCTATTTCTGAAAAAAATAAAAATTGGCAATGACTACTTTTGGAAATTTTGAATTGATTAGAAATCATCTATACAGAGTTTTTATGCCCTTGTTTGCTAGACTTGAACATTTCAAGGTTTTGGGTTAAATGCATTTTGATTATTTTCAGCCAGTTAAGACATTTCGTGGTTTTCCATCAATTCATTTGGAAGTTGGGGGTTGAATAAAATTTTTTCCTAGTTATTAGTGATTTGGTCAACTACTAGTAATTCAATTCCATCCTTTGACAGATCGCAGAGATCCTCAAAGATCGTCCATCTTGGTTCCGGGATTGCCGGAGCCTTGAAGTCTTCAACATGTTTCCTGCTGGAAACAGAGGGACAATTGAACTGATATACATGCAGGTTGGTAAGAGTAGTATGACTTTAGCCCATCTCTGTCCATTATCAGAACCATCACTTCTCTCCCCTATCTAGATCACTGACATCTCAGTTGTTTTCAGATGTATGCTCCAACAACTTTAGCTCCTCCACGTGACTTCTGGACTTTGAGATACACCACAAGTTTAGAAGATGGCAGTCTAGTGGTATGTCATGCCACCAAGTCCTCTATTCTGGCATTCTAGTTTATTATCACCTTTGTAGATAGCTGATTAGTAAGTATTTCATTTGGGGAGCCACTATGCATTCCCACCCCTTTGATTTGCTTGTACCCATCTTCCATTTAGGTAATCGAAACCATTCTAGTATACAATACCCATTTCCCATTTTGGCAATATAAATTGTTTAAGTCTACTATTTCAATTACCAAAATGCAAAATGGGTAATAGCAAATCATTCAGGGTGGTTTTGGATATTATTTCCTTTACTACCCGGAGCTGTTGGAAAGGGACCAGAAAACCAATTCCATGCGTACCGATTGCAGTTGCCTGGGAACAAATGACTGGAACCTGGAGGCTAAGTAGTAAGCAATTAGAAGTTCCATTGAGTGTCTTGGGTGGTTTGACAACCCAGATTAGTTTGAACATTATTGCTGGCCATTAAACTGGGCCTGTCCTTTTTTATTTTCCCATTTATTAGTTGGTAAGTTGGCACAGCAAATGCTTCATTTAATTATTCATTTGTCATTGGTTTGATATCAATCTGTCAAGGTCTGCGAGAGATCACTAAGTGGTGCTGGTGCTGCATTGAGTGGGTCCACTGCTTCCCAATCTGTAAGAGCTGAGATGCTGCCTAGTGGTTATTTAATTCGGCCATGTGATGGTGGAGGGTCGATCATCCACATTGTTGACCATCTGAATCTTGAGGTTTGATTTCCAACTTTTACCTGTCTAATTCGGCCTTCCTTGGCGGTAACTTAATTCCTGTCATTCCTTCAGGCATGGAGTGTGCCTGAGGTGCTGCGGCCACTTTATGAGTCATCGAAGGTCATTGCTCAGAAAATGACCATTGCGGTATGTATAAAATGTTTGTAGTATTGGTACTTAGGCCAACGTGCACACTATGGTTTTCATGAATATTCTATTCTTCATCTGTTGTCTTAAACTTAGCTTCGCTGGTTTTGAGCTTAACATTGAATGAAGGACTGTGATTGTCCTCGATGTTGGAGTTGTCAATGGGTTTTAGTTTTTACTGAATGATCCTTACACCCTACACAAAATGAGAACTAATTAATAATCTCCTGCAAAGGCACTGCGTAACATCAGACAAATAGCTCAGGAGATGAGTGGCGAGGTGGTGTATGGTTTGGGCAGGCAGCCTGCTGTTCTGCGAACTTTTAGCCAAAGATTGAGCAGGTAATTTCTATACTTCTTATAAATGTATTTATATTGGTCTTTCAAAATAAATAAATGTATTATATTGCCTGTGTGCACATTCAGTTTTTTCTTGTTATCAATATATTTCTATTTTCTATTATGTGTGCACACTTTGAGTTTCTTTTTTCTTTTTTAACTTTGGCAGGGGTTTCAATGATGCCATCAATGGATTCCATGATGATGGCTGGTCAGTGTTGGATTCAGATGGAGTCGAAGATGTAATAATTGCAATTAATTCAACCAAGAATATGGGCACCCATGTCACTAATGCAAATGCTCTCCCACTGCCTGAAGGCATTCTCTGTGCAAAGGCCTCCATGTTACTCCAGGTAAGCTCTAAGCTTATTACAACAATTTTCTCTCTGCCCTCCCTTTTCAGATGATAGTGCTTCGTCATCAATTCCATCACACAGTTAACAGTTAATGTTGTTTTCAATTCTCATCGCATGATGAGAAATCAATTGAGGCACTGCATTAGAAAATAACGAATATGTAGAACTCAATGGTCAGAAACTTACAAATGGATTTGTTAGGCCTGGGTCTAAATTCCAAGTCCAATCTCTGACCTTGTAAAAATTGAAGTCATTACTTCTATTGCTTTCTTGAAATCTTCAGTGGTGACATTTGAGAATTTTGCTTGGCACTTAGGGCAGTTATGTAATTTATCCTCATAATTGTGTATTCTCTTTATTGACTCATCCACCAAATCGGAGTTCAAGTTAACTCAGTTCAGCAGCTCTGAATACCAAGTCCAAACTGAGTCATCAAACTTGGCAAGTTTTCATTATTTGAATGAGTGGAACTTGGGAATAAACACGGTCTTTGAAAAGAGCTCTTGAACATTCTAATAACAGTTGTACCAGTTCATTTGTGTAGTTTTCTTTACCTGTTGCAAGAATTGCTGAGATATTGTATGCCTTCCTTCCTAGAATGTTCCTCCTGCACTGCTGGTTCGATTTCTGAGGGAGCATCGTTCCGAATGGGCTGATTACAACATTGATGCGTATTCTGCTGCATCACTGAAAGCTGGCTCAAATGCCTTTCCAGGATTAAGGCCTACAAGATTTTCTGGGAGCCAAATCATCATGCCTCTTGCTCACACAGTGGAAAACGAAGAGGTCTGTATGCATTTTTTATTCTAGTCAGCTAAGTCAGCCTAAGTTGGACTCTGACATGTGTTTGCAATTTCAATACACTTGTGGAAACATAAAATCATCTTTGTAACCTTGCCCAACTCTTAAAACATAGCAATATGATATTTAAAATTTTCAATGCCTGAGCAATATAATATGAAGAAGAAAACCAAAGATTAAGAATATTAAATATAAAAAAGCAAGAGCCATTTCCCATTGTGTCAACACCTTCTCTATGTCAATACGTATCAACATGGATAGAAAACCTGTAAGCAGCACGCTCTTGTTACCTAAGTGAAGAACAAGTTTAGGTGCTTTAGTATTTGCCTTTACAATATTGAGGATGCTAGGATATTTACAAGATGGTTTAAGTCCCAAGCTATCAAACTCTTCAAGTATCACCTAGAATTATGTAATCCCTAGATATTAAGATTAGGTAGCCAAATAAAATAAGGAAAAAGGATAGAACTGTCAAACACGGGAAATAATTGAAAAAATAAGATCCATATCTAGCTATGTGGCCATATCTAGCTGTGCGGCATAGCCAAGACGTCTGTCTGTGTTAGCACTTGATGTGTCCTTCATATGTTTGAGAGAAACTTCAGAGTTTGGATTCCCCTTCATCAAAACAAATTCAAGGTATTGACAATTGACATTTAGTCTAGCCAATATCAATTAGTCAACCATTCCTGTTAACCCCATTAGTGATGAAAAAAAAAAAAAAATGAAAAATGCATCTTTCTTTTTATTGAAATTTCAGTTATAGAAAATTTCTAGGAATCTCTGAGGAGAAATGTGACAATTCTCTTGAGTTTGTATTCATAATCTGACTTCCCTATTTTTATTCTATTTGTCTATTTTTGCATTGATTCGTTTTCTTTGTTGATGGAAAATACATCTAGTTTCTTGAAGTAGTTCGACTCGAAGGACATGCCATCACCCAAGAAGAAGCTGTTCTGTCGAGAGATATCCATCTCCTGCAGGTATATGCTGCTTCTTTTTGCACTGAATTGAACTATGGTTTTTGCTGGTTTTTTCTTTTACCTTTTTTAATGCTAGGAAGTGATACGCCAGCCAGTCCCAAGCCCAGGTAATGGAGGACTGATGGCAAGTGGGCAGCTGGTCTTAAAACCTTTACCAGGCAATTATGAGAATGCCGACTCCAAATAGCTGGCATGAGGTCTTAAAACCATTAGTAGTTCTGTCACTTCTATGCTGAATCTTGGAACCCACTGATAGTCACTCTTTACTTTGTCCCACTCTGTGGTTTTGCAAACACTCGCTGATGTTGATGTTGTAATGATTTTGGGCAATTCCATTTTGCAGCTTTGCAGTGGTGCGGATGAGAATGCAGTGGGAGCTTTCTCCGAGCTTGTTTTTGCTCCAATTGATGAATTGTTCCCTGATGATGCTCCGCTGCTACCGTCTGGTTTCCGGGTCATTCCACTGGATTCAAAAACAGTTGAGTCTAAATCTACTGAATGGCTGTTTCCTGAATCTCTTATTAAACTGGATGATATTATTTTTCTCCGTCTATTTTCTGTATTGTTTTTCCTACTCTAATTGCTATTTGTATAGGGCGAAGCGCAGGATGGCTTAAGCGCACATCGGACCTTGGATTTGGCATCTAGTCTTGAAGCAGGCTCTGCCGTCAACCGCACAAGTGGAGATGCTTCTACAAACACTTCTAGCCTGCGCTCTGTGCTGACAATCGCCTTCCAGTTCCCTTATGAAATCCACCTCCGGGACAGCGTTGTGACCATGGCTCGACAGTACTTGCGGAGCGTCATTTCATCTGTACAGCGGGTTGCCACAGCCATATCTCCCTCTCGACTTGGATCACATATGGGGCCAAAGCTACCTCTGGGGTCTCCAGAAGCTCTTACACTTGCTCGTTGGATCTGCCAGAGCTATAGGCAAGTTCTACTGTACTAACTCAGTGTCTCTACCTTAAATGATATGCAAAAACCCGATGTTAAAATTCCCCGTACTTGTAGTTGATTAAAAACTCACTCGCGCTTGGCATTCGGCGAACATGTATCAGATAGATTCAGCCAATTTTTAAGTAATCAAAAGCTCTTGCACATCGTGTGAATCCCTGGTTTTCCATTCTTTTGATGGAAAATGCTGGATTCTTGTTGACGACAAACTACCCCTGTAGAATCGTAAAAGTAAACTTCAAGAAGACTAGGTGGCCTTCATTTATTTATTTATTTTTTACTATTTTTTTGGAGTTTGATTAAAATAACCTCTGTAAAATGACAAAAGCAATCTTAAAAAACAATAGGTGCCCTTTGAAAAAGTCATCTGTACCTGTGGAAATGACTGTCATTTTAATTGATTTGTGGAAAGGTTTGAAAAAGTCGACCATAGCTGTGGAAACAACTGTCATTTTAACTGATTAGCAGTAAAATTGAAGAAATAGACTGTATATGTGGAAACTTTCTATCCCCATAATTTGCAATTTGACCACCGGACTAAACATTCGTTTATACATGGGGTTGAGATGCGAATGTGGTGGCAGATATGTTGTCGAAAGGGGTATATTGCCCTTCTCTCTGTATTAGGGACCCATTTCCCTTACCTTGATGTTCTTCTTTTTCTCTTTAATAGAATTTTCGTTACCTCTCAAAAAAAAAAAATAATAATAATAATTTGAAGGTTCATCAATTCAGTTTTTGTCAAGGTTCTTGATTACCAAATTAAAACTCTGATTCAGTGAGTTTTTCATTGGCTAGACTAGTCAAACTCGAAAAATCAATTACCAAAAGCCATATTGTGTTTGAATTTTGACCATTATGAGAGTAGATGCTCTTATTTTGTCCTCCATTGATAGGTGAGAACAGAGGTATATCACTCAAGTGACACAAGAAACAAAGCAAGCTTGACAGACTGACAGGGGCATCCAATAAATATGAACTATGTGAATAAATCCAGATAAATATCACACACAAAAACTGTGTTCCACCGTAAAACATGCAAAGATATGTAGTTTTAAGGTATTTTTATTGTCCATTCTCTTGCATGCGCTCACTTGCTTTCAGTTTTTCCAATTTTATCTATGTTCTTGCTGTGAAATTGATTTGGCCTGTGTTTTCCTTTTTGCAGTTACCATTTAGGAGTAGATCTTTTGAGGTCTGAATGCCCATCCAGTGACTCCATGTTGAAACTGTTGTGGCATCATCCGGATGCCATTTTATGTTGCTCTTTGAAGGTACGATAACAAGTTTGAACAATCACTCCTGTTTTAAAAAGCCACAGTCAGATATCCATGTTAGGCACTGTTGGGCATGTCGATTTGAGGCAGCTAGTAGTCCCAAGTGGTATTATTCAAAGTTGGAAGGATCCTATGGTATAAGTACTGTGTTTGGGTATCTTGATCCTAGTGACCAACTGCAGGACTTTTTCGTCTGAATGTGGACTTATGCCCGTCCCATTCTTTAAATTTTAAAAAAAGGACTTATTCCTACCTGCCTTTCTGTAATTCTCGAAAGCCCTTCAATCAGCAGCTAGGATTACTCAACTGGTATGATTTTTGGGGTACCCCTGGTCCCTGGTAGGGAACAACATATAAACAGCCCACATTGTGTGCACGTGTGTCCTGCCTGTGGAGACAAGGTTGCTTGATAACTAGAACAGTATTATGACTGCGCCTGACCCTTTCTCCCATTAATATATAATGACCCTCTGATATTTAAACATTTTGATGGTTAGTACTGGGAACTGACACTGGTGTATGGCCTATAAATTTTGATTCTCCAATTTCAAATGTCTTGTGAGTGCATAGTGTACTATTTTATATATTATTACTTTATTTCTTGTTATCTGGTTGCTTTTTTCTGTCTTATACTATGCAAGCTGACATCTTGTAATGAGTGGACGTAAAAAAATAGCATCCAATTCATGCAAGTTGATATAGTTGCCTCTGGCTTGAGAGTCGGACTGTTTTGTGCGTGGCCCTGCCAGAGGGAAGACCTAGGATCAAAACCCACTGTGATTATGGTGTATAAATCACCTTTGTCCCATCTGTATGAATGCCCATCTATTTTTAGTTTCCAACTGACTGGCCAATTTGATGCTCCCAATAATCATATGAATAACTTGATTTTGGACAAAATTATGGGGAAAATCCATTAAAAGGCTGATTAATTGGACACTTAGGCATTCTAAGTAGGCGTAATTTTTGGGTAACGACCTGCCTGGAGATGGTCAATTTATTCGATGATCCAAATATTTGGAGCGATTCAACGATTTGCAGAGATCAGAAAAGGCATCTGGTTTATTCCAAGTGCATCACTGACCCCCTTTTTTTCTGTTTGTATTGTGTTTGCTACTGATCTAAAGAAATGGGAGCGGAATCTTAGTAGATGAATTTCTTTTGCTTTTGTTTGGCAGTCACCACCGGTCTTCACCTTTGCCAATCAAGCAGGCCTGGACATGCTGGAGACAACACTGTTGGCTTTACAGGACATAGCACTGGATAAGATATTTGATGAGTCTGGACAGAAAGCTCTATGCTCCGAATTTGCCAAAATAATGCAACAGGTAATGTGAAGCTCCCCTTTTCCTCTGGAATTCCCCCCCAAATCTGCATCTTCATTCCTCTGTTAGATGAGCTTAGGGAACTTTTCGGACGCTTAACTGAACTGAATTGCAATTGATTCAGTTCATTATGGAGGATGCATACGTTAGGATATGGTGTCCAGTGCCACACCACCATGCAGGGGTGGGTTTTAATCCCCGGTTGCATCTTAGATGATGATCTGAACTGTTCATATTCCCATTACTGGGTTTCAAAAGCTATGATCTTATAATTGTATTTCATTGATGATCTTGACCTTTTGCCTCTTAGATTCAAATGTGAGCCATTAAAAATTTACTTTTCAATGTTCCAAGCTGATACGAAAACATGTATGAGCATGGCTATACATATGGGAATCAAAATATATTAAAAAACAACTATAGACATAATAAGTTTCCATTTTATAGGAGCTTAATCGCACGTTGTCAAAAAAATTAGCTTAAAATAAATATATAAAATTTGTAGCCTATCAATAGATCGGCCAACGCTCGTTAATATATAAAATTCCACATTAGTTAACTGTGCGAAAAATACATATTTTCCAATATAACTTATCAAAAAATATTTACTTTTCCAATATAAAATGGAAAATTTAGGATTCCACAAATTTCTCCCATTTTTCACTTAGGTGTTAATTTTTTTTTTTCCACCATAAATACATGTCAATGCATGAGAATCATACATAGACATGGATTTCCATTGCAATTCATGCAAACACTCGGGAGGAAAAAGATAAAGTTACTATGGACATTTTTTGTCACTTTTGAGTTTTAGCCTATCTTTGAGTTGAAATTTCTTTCGAAATCCAAAGTTTGATTCAATAAAAACCAAGAGATTGAAATCACCGAAATCCAAAGTTTTAGCCTATGGACATTTGCAGGTGTCTCCTAGGAAACTTTTATATGGGATTCTTCTCAAAATATCGTTGTTATCTATAATATCGATAAGTATTGCCGATATTATTAAAAATATCAGTGATATTTGAAAATTTTTAAACTTCCAATAGTTTCGGTATCACTGACATGGCGATACTGATAATATTGCAGATATTATCGATAATATCGCTGATATTTCGAACACTAGTTCCAAGCTCATCTTCATACACTATCATCTGGTCGGCAAATCTTTCTTAGGATGGCCCCGATAGCATAGAATCCATAATATGTACGGTTTAGATCATTAACTAAGATGCAATCCGAGGGTGAAAACCTTAATGTATGGTAGTTGTGATACGGTGGGCACCGTATCCTATCAAAGCCCTATGGAGGAGACATGACATTGTGTGAGGGATATCATTTTAATTCATGGGAAAGGATTGTGTCCACACGGTGAGCACCAAGAATTGGTGCACCCATAATGCCTAACATTCCATAATGTTGTGTGAGAACCTTAACATGCATTTATCTAAGAAAGGAGAATTGCATTTCAAAATGGGCGTTTGAAAATTCACATTTTTGTAATGCATGCAACATCTTGCCAACTGTCTATGTCACTAGATAATGTGCGCATTGGCATTTGATGCTCCATGTGTGGATTCAACTTGTTCTCTTCATTCATAATGAAAACCAAAAAACCAAATCCCCGATGCAAATGCATGCGTTTCAAGTTGGACTCACAACGATGGTAATAGCAATTTGGGTGCAAGCTGTCCATTATGAATGGAGTGGGCCTAGCCTTGCTTTGCTCTCTTATCCTTTCTTCAATTGATTTGATATTCAGTTCAAGCATCCTACCTCAATGTCAAAACTAGTTTGAAAGCGTATTACCATTTTGGCAGGCAATGACAGTTCCCTTGTATTGTTTTGTCTTCTGCTTCGCTTCTCATTTGCAGGGTTACACATATCTACCCGTCGGCCTCTGCCTGTCTACCATGGGTCGTCATGTATCATATGATCAGGCCGTTGCTTGGAAGGTCATTGGCGAGGATAGCACTGTGTACTGCCTCGCATTCTCTTTCATCAACTGGTCCTTTGTCTAAACTTTATAAACCAAGCAAAGATAAAGGTATTCACCCATTTTTGTACTTATAATCCAGTGTTTACATATTAATTTAATCACTCTCATGTCTTTATTTGAGTTTGAGATAGAGAATAGAAAATTGAGACACCACTCCAGGGACTCTTTTTTCATCCAGGTTTTTATTTTTATTTTTTTTTTTCAATTCGGCTTTCTCATCTCCGGTGTAAGTTAGAGTTAGAGAGAAATGGCTTTTGTTATCTCTAGAAGCAAGCGGTGCCTACTGCACCCTCGCATTGTAAAAGGTACCTTGCCCCTTCGTTCTGTATTGAAGAAGCCAAATAGAAGGAATGAATTGATGCAGGATATCTCAATCTTCCTTCCGTATGGTGTATATCCCAAAAGCAAGTAATACGTAGCATGGTTTAGAAACGGCGACCTAGGGTTACCAGTAAATAAGGGTGACGACACTGTATGAAAAGAAAATAGGAAAATGGAAAAAATTTGGTCCATGGGAAATAACGGTCGGATTTATATGACTGTTTGGTAGATGCCTAAAAATGTGCTCATCTTATTTTAGTTAATAGTAATTGTTAACTAAAATGAGTTTGAACTCATTGTTAGGAACCGACAAAACAGGGCCTAATGCTTTTATTGCTCAGCTTTTATACAGATTGACCGTTATTCTCATCTCTCTCTCTCTCATGGAAGTTATATTCTCCAGAATAGCATTATTTTGCTGTAATAAAACAGGTTTCTCGTTGCATAACAGTCCTGAAAATGACCATTTCTGTTATGAATGCCATTGTCACTGAACATCAAGCTTTAAGGATTTTCTGATGAATGCATTTTCCTTTATGAATGCCATTGTCACAGAATCTCAACTGTTATTTAATGAGCATTTCATATGTTCCATAAACAGTGATTTGAATGCCATTCTTAAAGACTTAAATAGGGTCGTGATTCAGCGAGCGTTGAATATGGGCCAGAGATCTGGGCCGTTCATCAGGTAAGGCTCGCTGTGAATGTGTCACATGCAAAAATTAGTTTAGCATGCTTTCAAGTGAGCCTTGAATTTTTACTTTCAGACCTATTCTCGTTTAATTGCCTTTTTCGTCATAAAGGTTTGTCCTACCTGATCAGTGAACCAACATTATTTTTTTGCCCATGGCATGTTCTCGGTATATCCTACCTGATGAATGCCCCAGGTCTCTAGCACGTGTTTGGCCTCTCACGTGTGGGGCTGCTCACTGAAACAAGATCCATGCATTGCACGAGTTGCACAGCATGGCCTGCAAAATATGCACACTGCTTCTGGACACGTGGCAGACGAACCCCAAAGTGTTCAAATAGGTCCTCACTGTATGTGGCCATAGCTGCTGATCGATTGCAGGATCCTAACCTTTGATCAAGGGGGCGTTTTCTTCTTGAATTTGGACTTTTTTCACATGATCATACATTCGATGGCCATCACCACGTTGATGGACTGGATTGTTAATATGGACGCTGATGCGCCTGTGTGTGCATGTAGAGCTATGGTTTAGCGATCCTGGCCATTGATCTGTCTGAAGGATTCCGCTGTGGACGGATGACCCAAGAAGCGCCCGGATCAAGACGCTTTTGGCCTCGGATCAGCAACCTACTAATAATGGTTAAAGTAAAACACAAAAATAAAAAATAAATCTCAGAATGAGTCCTGGATCGTATGAATCATCTAATCTTCCGGTGCGAATCATCTAATCTTCCGGTGCGGATTGCCTGGTGACCCCAACACCACCTAACCGCATAGTTTCAGGATTCTCAGGACTCTGGGACCCACTGATGTGTTTTATCCACTCCGACCATACATTTTGGCAGCTCATTTTAGGGCATGGCCCCCAAATTGAAGCATATCCAAAGCTCAAGTGGACCACAAACAGGAAACTGGAAGGAACCTTCCTAGTTCAATCCCCACTGTTTCCCATGGCGTGATCCACTTGAGCTTTGGATACGCTTTGATTTTGGGTTCAAGTCCTAAAATGCGCTGGCAAACCAGATGAACGGTCTGGATAAAACACATACATCATGGTGGGCTCCAGAGTCCTGACACCACATATCAACATAGTGCTGGGTAACCACGGAATCCGCGTCCCTATTCTCCAGATATGTTTGGAGCACCCAAACAATAAGGCCCACCATATCAACGGTCCCAGTCACCATGCAACGTGCCTCTTATACAAAAGGGCGGCATCAGACCCTAATAGATGCTCATTTTTTAGTTACGATCATTTGGCCCATGATTCGAACGGTTTGCACGGGGAAACATGTAAGCCACGTGGACAGCGGCTGCGTCTCTGTACGACGACGATCACCAGCGCAAATACTATTGGAACTCGGATTGGGTAATGGTACTACCCCTGTTACCTGTGCCACGTGGTGGGATTTGATTGAATTACAGGCTCTTTAGATGGGCCATGCGTGTTTGAAAATTGTTGGATCTCGTACTCGAGTGGGCCATGTCCGACAGCGGCCTGACATCTAATATTGTCCTCTATTGTACAGGACTCCTTCCGACGTGATGTTTATGCCCTGGAATACGTTCATGTATTGAATTGACAAGGCACTGATAGCAGTACGATACTGTCTCAAGGGGAGGAAATGATTCGATAACATCCAGAAACTTGCTGGAAACGATTGGGTCGCGTAAAAGCTTGAGAAATTTTCTCGGATAAATGCCATGTGCAGGCGGCTCCAATTCACCCGCCTCACTCGTGGAAATGTGGTACACGTTCGAGATCGTAGCCCTCCATCCAGCGATGCCATGTCTAAAAAAATCAGGCCCGTTTGATTGATCATCTGGTACTCTAAACATGTACCCATAATCTCACTGTTGCTTAACCCTGATAACCGTTCATTTGTTTGTGCTTGCGACTCGAGCATGGCGTTAACCTCTTTTCGAGTCTTGGAATCCGTCGAGGGAGGAATTCCCCCATATACGGCTCTGATATCACACTGGTATTTTAAAGCCGCAAGAGCCATGGCGGAAATGCCTGTGAGATTGGAGTTAGTCCATCAAGTGTGGCCTACCTCAGAACAGAGTTGCAAATTTTCAGCAGCAGGAGGATATGGAGAAAGGAAAAGACAAGATTACCCTCTCATGTTTACATAAAGACTTGAATATACATGGAAAAGTACTCTTGAACCCAATAAAATTAATAATGGATGAATGAATTATTGTCTACATTAAAAGACTGTTTGTTTTGTCAATTTTCATGATAATGTGATGTAATCGTCTATTGTTACTGTTTTATCATTGTCAAACCTGAATTATTGTCTACATTAAAAGACTGTTTGTTTTGTCAATTTTCAAGATAATGTGATGTAATTGTGTATTGTTACTGTTTTATCATAGTCAAACCAAATACAAGTATAATCAATGAGTTAAATGCTATGTTTTAAGCAAGCAGGTGAAGTAATTTATAATTATTGTATGTAATTATTTAAAAATCTCTATCCAAAAAATAACATCAAATTATTTTGATTATGATTTGACGTCAAAGTTATGTATAATTATTATCATTACAATTTTACTATTGATAAATCAAATAATATAAAATTAATATTATTGCAATCAAATAAAGTTAACGTTAATAAATAAATAATTTGTAATTATTGCTCATTTTCTTTATTACATGATAATGAATGAGACAAATAGACCTAATTGATATGTTTGTGCAAGTAATTTTTAATTACACGTTAAATGATAAATATTTTTTAAATAGTAAGCAACAACTTTAAATTAAGATAAGACTCTTGTCACCTTCAAAGAATTAACACAAATAAGAAATCTAAAATTTACAAAAAATAGTAGAATTTGAATTTAAATTAAAACTCTCCGCAAAATGGACAAAGATAATCAACTCCGTCGTTGGCATGTCATAGGTCTCAATAATAGCTATTCAAAAACATATTATTATAACAATTTTGATAAACTAGCCAAAAATTCTAGCCATCAGGCACCATAGTATTGGGGGCCGTTGTACAAAACCTTAGGATTTAGCCTCCCAAAAACATCAGAATTATGAGATAATAAAGCAATGAAATAAATCAAAGCACAAACCACACGACATAAGAGATTTTTACGTAGAAAACCCTCAAAGAGGTAAAAACCACGAGATCTCGTCCAGATCAACAATCCACTATAAAGTAGAACGTTACAACCGATAACAAGAATACACCACTTGGATCAAACCTTCTTCACTCATGAAGGAGTGGATAAACAATAAGAGAGATCTCACGGATTACGAGGACGTAGAAGCGCTGAGATATCAAGTGCACAATAGATCACCTCTATGAGCATAACCTCCCTTCCACAAGCTTCCTCTCTCTCTTTCTCTCTTTCTCACACACCTTTGATAGCCCTAAACCCTTTAACAAACCCTTATAAAGTTTTAGGAAACTCTTTTGCATTTCCTAGAAAAGCCCTAGGAACCCCTATTTATAGTTTAAGCAACCCCCTTCCGCACCATGGCAAAAATCGCCTCAAATTTACGCAGTCCGCACAAAATTCGGACATGAATCTGCGTAACATTGACTGGTCGACTAGAGTCCTCAACCGGTCGAGTGGACCCTCGACCGGTCGAGCAGACTCCTCGACTGGTCGAGCAACACGGATGATTTAATTCAATTGGTTGCTGGACTTTGAATCGAGTCTTACTCGACTGGTCGAGCGTCACCCTCGACTGATCGAGCAAGGCACTCGACCGGTCGAGCGACGAGGAGAAAATCCTCATCACATAGTTCACATTGGGGAGTTTTTATGCTAATTCAATCCACGGTATCTGATTTCTCTTCCTCCCAAACTCCATAATGCTGTTAGTTACATTTTTTGTTGAAAAAAGAGACAATGTTGCACCCAGCATGTGCAGTAATGGAGCTTTTGTGGGTCATTCCCAACAAAATCAGCCTATTCACAAGGTGGGCCACAACTAAGGAAACAACATGGAGGCCACAAACCATAGTTTGTGTGTAATTAATCATTGGGTTAGGCCAAAATATGCAAGTCCCCCAACGGCTGGACCATTGGCACTACAACAACGTTAGGCCTGTTGATGGGTCTGGCCAGGATTCATGAATCCCACCCCAAAAACCTCTAAGCTAGCCAAAGCTGGGCCTATGTTTAAAAGAAAATCCAAACCATTTCCGATCTCTCCATATGGCAGTTTATTTGCCTTGGCCACCTTGGTCGAGTTCATGACCATTTGTGCATGATAAGTGTGTAAAAATAAAATAAAAGTAATTAATATATATTAGTCTAATTTAAGTTATTATACATTGCCGCACCATTCTGGCACCTTTATCTGAAGCATGGAGCTTTTAATGGTACCTAGACCCACGAATAAAGCTGATACCATTTCTTGGATGAATTCAGATCCTCTGCTTGTCATAAACAGAAAAATCATCTCATCCTATTTCTTAAGGGATTCTGGATTATCCAATGACGTAGACTCACAATGCAGAAAAACATGAAATTTAAAAATATACGAAAATGCATTGTTTGTTATAGTGAATTAAGGTTTCCTGAGCCATACTCCTAGGAAAGACCATTTACATATAATTTGATCTAGTGCATTGGTTATGCAGGCTCAACCTTGAAAGTGCTATTATTCAGCCCGATTCTAAACATAGATCCAAAGACTAAACGGGTCCCAACAAGTATCCGAATCCTCCGATTCAATCCATGTCCAGACCTGAAATGATCGAGGCTTGGCAAGACCCAAATAACATTAGCCTGATGCACGTATGCTACTGAACAAGTCAGCCAGAGCATGAAGTAACTTTCCCAGTGAACAGGAGAAAACATGACTCTGGCACTGCACATTTCACAGCTACAAACATGCTGATGGCCCAGACAACTTTTGGGGTGGACCCCACCGATGAATGGCCCAAATCTCTTACAAGTAATTGCAGATACACAGGCACAAGTGCGGGGAAGTAAATCCAAGAATGATTTGACTTGAGCATTTGTCAGGAAAGACAGGATGGTTGTTAAGCAGCGTCAGTGCTGAGACTGAGTATTGGAGAACTTGCCTTTTTCATTATATCGACAAGACACTACACCTTTTCTCTGCCCAACTCGAATAGGGATCGGATAAGCTGCAGCCCTGGCCTTATTCTACACAGTGCAGCGCTGACCGTGGGGCCCACCATGATGTATTTATTTTTTATCCACGCCGTCCGTCCGTTTTTAAATATCATTTTAGAAAAACAAACTAAATATAAAGGATATATATTTTCATTTATACCACACCGTAGAAAATAGTGGTGATTGAACGTCCACCTTTAAAAACTTAGTAGGGCTCATATTAACGTTTATTTTCCATCCAACCTGTTGGTAAGATCACACTGACATGAATAAAGGAAAAAAGGCAGACATCAGGTTGATCCAAAACTTTTTGGTACAAGAGAATTTTTTAATGGTAAATTACCAATGTTTCAAGTGGTGTAGTCTACCCGATATTTGGATCTTTTTTTTTTTTTTTTTTTCCTATCCAAACGCTCTAAAATGAGATTTAAAAATGGATGAACGGCGTGGATATACAATAAATACATCAAGGTAGGCCCCACGGTCAGGGCCGCACTGTATTGGGTTAGGCCGGGGCCGCACGTAATCCACTCCTGGAATAGTCAATAAACCCCGTTTCACGCAACACGTACAAAACCCATGGCTAGCATACGCATAATCCAGTCCGTGTTGTTTGTCCCCTCTGATCTGGCCTAGAATTTTGGAGAGCACGTGATTGACGGAGTGGATTTTATATGCCCAACAAGGTGGGCCCAAAGAGTGCAGTCCTTCTGTGGGGCCCACCTTGATGCATGTAAAGTACATACACGCCAGTATCCGTTTTTCAAACCATTTCAGGGCATGAGACGAAAGCGAGGGAGACCCATATCTCAATTGGACCACCTTACAGGAAACGGTGTTGATTTTGATAATTAAAATATTTTTGTTGGTTACAAAAATTTTTAATCCAGGAAATATATGTCTTTTCCCTTCATCCATCCAAATCCATGTGACGTTATAAACATTGGAGTCCGGTACTTGTAGGCTAAAAATAAGAATTTTCATGTTTTATGCTATGTGATTGAGTCACATTCGTTGCATTTAATGTACCAGTACTGACATTGCGTTTGGCACCAGACATTGAGAATAAGCTTTAATACAAAGGTAGTCATGCATGCTATATTTACATAGGCTTGAATTTAATTACTAAATCGATTTAATATATCTAATTAGTGAATGTATGTAATATTCAACACAATGGTCGCAATAAGTCCACTAAAATATATGCTTTGCCCAAAAATGATGAAATTACAAGTCTTAGATGGGCCACAAGTACAAAATCATGTCAGAGTTTGGATGGTGTTGATCACCATAATAAAGTAACTATAGTGATGCAATTGATAATCTAATTATTTTGGAACATCTTTAATGGCCCATGGGCCCAATAGAATAATAGTCCGGTGACAAACGTATTACACATGCAACTCTTGGAAGAATTTTAGATGTAATCTAAGTTCTCACCCTAAATTTCAAACCCCCTAGATTTGAAACCCCCAGTAGTTACTTTACTGTGCCAAACAATCAGTGGATTTAAAATCCCCCCAAATCTCCTCAAATCCATGGTTCCAAACGGCCCCCTTATTCTCAAGAAACAAGATACAATTCAAACATTACATATGGCTCTTGGAAGTCATCATCGTTTCATATGGTATGATAGACTTGAGATTTTGTATTTGCTTCAATTTTGAACTCATACCCTAAAAAGCTGGCAAAATGGATGGACCGCATAGTTATACCACACATCGGGCCCCACAGTCAGGGCCCCACCTAATCTTCTCCCAAACAGTAGCTGCAGAGGACTTCTCCCTGCCAATCATACACTACAGTAATTTTGGCCAGGCGTCTCAATAAAATGATGGGCTTCTCGAGTGTGGCATGGTTCACATTTCACATATGTCAGAGATCCGAGTCATTCAATCATGTAGGGAGCACTTTTAACATATCATGTTAAAGATTAGGCTACTGCACTCATCTATTTTCATCATTTGGGTGCACGGTTAACATTCCATGCGGGTTGAATTACACATATACCTTGATTTAGATAGGTGGACTTTTTGTCTCGTACTCTGTTTTTATTCTGTATTTTTGGCCTCTTTGGCCAGCGCAACAACATTGGTTTATGTTTAGAGTGTGGACTACTAATGGACTGAGTAGATCACTCACATGTGTGCATGCACGCAATTCTTTCATATCATATTGATTTATCCTCAATGTAAAAAAGAAAAGGAAAAAAATGTATAATGGCAATAAATCACGTGACTTTACGTATGTATTTGACTTTTGATTTATTGATGGTAAAATCGTGATAATGACATTTTTTTTATTACTTTATTACTAAATTATCATTAAAATGTATTGATGTTCTTATTTGGATATAATTTTTTTTTTTTTTTACAATAATACTATAAAAAAAGGTATTGGCATGGGTGGGGAATAGGGTGAAAATGAGAAAGATTATTGTTTTTCTCAAGTAGGGAAAATCTTGACTCCAAAAGATAAAAAGGGAAATTTGCAAATTTATTATTCAATGATGTCTAATGTTTATCATTTATCAATTATACTATTAATAAAGAAAATTTTAAATCCTAATTCAAAATTATCTAAAATAGAAAATTTCTAACATAATTGAAAGTTATCCAAAATAATAAAACTTATCTAAATCTTAATTTGCTAAAAATAAAAAGTCTAGATAAATCTTATCAGACGAGTTCATTACAAATACTTTCTAAAAAAAAAAAAATGAAAATCTAAAACTCTAAATAAGAAAATACGATTAAAAATTGAAATTACTAAAAATAGTAATTTTTTTCTAAAATCTTATTTTTGAATTGGAAACATGCATTTTTTCACAAAATGGACAAACACGATCCAATTTTTGGGTCGGTTGATCTTATATTGCTCATTACGGTAAAGATTGATAAATCGTGCATCACATAATAATACCTGGATTAAAAGTTTATGGTCAAATTATGGTTCACACTTCAAATGACAATTTCTCCATATCTTGATTGAATTTCTTTGAATTGATCACACTTTGGGTCTAATTACATCATGTCCTATGTAAGATTGAGCTCAAATCTAAAGGATTACTTCTGTTTCTGTTTGTCCTTCTTTTGGCCAACTACGCTAGGAGTGTATATGTGTCACATCATACAACAGGTACAATAATTATTAATTTCTTTACCTGCCTCATTAATATATCTACATTTAACTAATGGTTCTGTATTTGGTTTGGTGGTCGTAAAATAATGATGATGACACATTTTCTTCATATTACTAGGGTATTTATGAAAATAGACAAGTCGTTGCTCTTTTTTTCTTTTCAAGTTTGGTTAGACAGTGAAAAAAAAGAAAAGATGACTTCTTATTATTGTCGAAATTTTGAATTAAAAATTTATTCATTAGATTTTAAAAAATAATCATTACTCAAAAAACAAATTCTAACATTTACACATGAAGATTTTCATTTGAAAGTTATAGAATTTATATTTCAATATTATTCATAAAAATCTTAAAATTTATCATTAATAATAATAATTATTATTTTCTTCTTCTTCATTTCTTACTATCCAAAGAGCATTCATTTTCTTTCATTTCATTTCCTTTCTTCCATTGAAGCTTATCATTGCACTTGAAGAGCCATTTGGATGTGAGTAAATAGAGAAAAATGAAGAATTTGAGAGTAAATGAAAGTAGATGGTATTTGAGGTGTGTTTGAATTAGAGTAAATGCATGAATATGAAATGAAATTAAAGTAAATGCACCTTTAAATGAAATCATCTCCTCAAGAAAAGATTTGTGAGTAAATGGGGTGAAATGCCTTCTGGAGCTCTCTTGAAGGGTTGCACAAGTAAGTATATGCGTCACCACACACGTCTACCATACACATGGCACAGTGGTGATGCTTTGAAACAATCTAACTATTAGATATATCACTAAAACCACATTAATAGAATAATCTAAACCATCCAAAGGTTGACCATCTAAATGGACGGTTAAAAAATGTTGGTTAGTTGCTTGTTTATGTTCTTTGCATTTGTGGCTTGCTCGAGGCTCGAAATTTTATCACTTTTGTTAAAGTACATGTTTAAATGGCTTATTACAAATATTGTGTAAAATATCACATATGTACAATAATTTAAAATATTAAAGCCGATTTTTATATTATATATGTTGAGGTGAATATATGGAAAAATTCCTATCCATTCTAATTCCTCTCATTTAGTCCATACAACCACATTATTTGAATTTCAAATGTATTTTATTCACTCTCATATAAACAAAATTGAGCAAGTCATTTACTCTCAATGCATTTACCTTCAATTTCATTTTCCATTTACTTCCATTTATAAGCTTTCAAGCAAGCTCCACTTGTTTTTAGTGCATATAGGCTATAAAAATGGGCGTCTCTAATATAAAACACAAATATTACCTTAATCCAAAACTTTTTGGACCCTAAGATTTGGGGCTGCCAATGGACTGAACTCGGGCAGGCAAAATCAAAATTTTAAATGAGCATAGCCTATCCAACCAACCCAACCTCAAAGCTAGCCCATTGGCAGCCCTAACCACCATGCTTCAACAATCCTAGCTGCTCCTTGTGGTATAGTCCACTTAAGTTGAATGGGTCTGAATTTTGGAACCATGTCCTGAAATGGGGACAGAGAAATGGATTGATTGGACGGTTGCGGATTAGGTATGTGATACCTAGTTGGTGTGATGAGATTACGAAGTTCTCTATGCCCCCACCATTAATGTATGTGTTATATCCACACCGTCCATTCATCTTATGAGATCATTTTAAGATATAGGCACAAAAATAAGGCAGACCCAAAGTCCAAGTGGACCACTTCATATAAAGTAGTGGGAACAATGATTTATACCGTTGAGACCTTCCTAAGGCTAATATTTTATTTGCCATCCAGTTTGTTCATGGGGTCACAAGGACATGGATAAAAGTAAAATAAAAACAAATATTGGATTGATCCAAAACTTCCCTGCTTTTTATGACCCACAAGGAGTTTTCGATGGTATATCTTCAATTCCACTTCTTTCTTTGGTGTGGTCCACTTGAACTTTGAATGTGTCTTATTTTTTTTGCCCAAATCCTAAAATGATCTCACCAAATGGACGGACGACTTGGACATAACACATACTATGGGACTTAGGCCAGTGGGGCCCACTGGTGAGCAATCACTACTGGGTGAGTCCCACAAGTTTAAGCTTCTTCCGGCTTCTTCCGTTATGAGAAAGGATACAAATTCAAATTTGAATGAGAGATAGGGAGAAGATCAGATCTTCTGGTCTCATCTTATCTCGTATTCTTTCTTATAAAAAGGAAGAGACTCTTTCGTAAAATAGATCATTAGAAATACCGTGGGTATAAAGAGATATATAATGTGCACTATAATTTGTCCATGGGACGATCTAATCCATAGATCGTGATCCGGGGCCATCTATACCGTAGGATCAAATATGTGAATAGATCCATCTGCTCCAATAGTAGATAGGTGGGTCATTGGATCATTAATCTTCTGCTTTGTGAGGGTTACAAAACTCGTGTAGACCGTCAGATCTTGAAGGCTAACACTTCTGCGCTTCCCAACACATACATCATGGTGAACCCACATAACTTGGTGACGTCGACACCCGACCAAGGTCCACAATGCATGGCACACCACACAATCCACTTCCTAAAAACCTATTTGGTATGTGGGCTTAGATGGGATTAAGTAGGATAAAATTGCATTTGGTTCGTGCAAATTCTATCAAGCGTTTGGTGAGTACAAAAAGGGTTGGAACCACGTGGGATGGAATTACATTTTGTCCATGCAAGATTTTCAGTAAATTTTGAGCTTTGCATTGATAAATGTGTTTTATCCATGCCATCCATCCATATATACGGTTTATAATAGACATTTTAGTTAATATATGTACAAGCAGTGACCAACATTTGTTATGAATTTTGTTAGTTGATTACAAGTGACCAACATTTGTATAAGGCCCGTTTGGACGGGTGGATTGGAAGGGATTAGATGGTATTGGAAGGGATTGGAAGTTAAATCTTGGGATTAGCCGGGCGTGCCAAACAGACGGGGTGATCTGATCGTGGGATATAGCAATCCCATGGATATTAAGACAATCCACTGACAACACCATCATTACCTTTAAATCTCATCCAATCCACCCTAATATGTTCAAATTTTCCTAGGACGTGTTTGGTTCGAGGGATTGGAAGGGATGGGAAGGTTTAATCTCAGGATTAGTCGGGCATGCCAAACAAACTGGATATAACAATCCCATAGATTTTAAGACAATCCACTGACAACACCATCATTACCTTGAAATCCATGCCATCCACCCTAATACCATTCAATCCCTTCCAATCCACCTTTCCAAAAGGGCCCTAAAATATGTTTTGCTTAAAGCATAATTTTTTCCCATTGCAAGAATTTTATTCCAAAGATGAAAATGGGTAAAATAAAATGGTATTTATATACATACAATCATGGTGCAATAAGTGTGTTAATCAAATCTAATACAATTTCATACCATTTAATTCCACAGACAAAATAGGCCGTGAATGGACAGGCAGGATATAATACAAACATCATGGTGGGCCCCACAATCTCAGGGAAGTGGCGCCCACCTAATACAATCAGCAGACCTCGGTAAATATGCGGGAATCTATCCACCATTGAAACCGTACACCGCGCACAAATCTTCACCGATGGAAAGACCACGTACCAAATTAATCTCAGCCATCCATTAGTTAGGCAAACTATCCACGCTGATGACGTGTCAGCGGGTACTAGGTCTGTTCTGTGGATGAGGTGAGGCAGAGGTTTTGGCAGTAGAGGAGTGGAGCTGTCAGTCGTACACAGCTACTCTGGCAGTTTTTATCTTTCTTTCCGTGATTTTGTCTTGTCTGTTCTTTTCTTTCGGAATCGCGGCCGCGGTCGGCTCGCGTGCTTCAACTCACACCTCCATTTCGCCTTTCCTTTCGGTTCTTGCGCTGTCGGTAGCACCTCTTTCCCGTTTTCATCTCATGCTCTGCCCCATTACTCCTCTATCTCCTTTTCCCGTTCACCATATTACCCTCGCAACTCTTGCTATTTACATTAAAGCCTGGATCCTCTACAACGTTTGTAGAATAGCCGGTGATCCAAAACTCAGTTGGGCCAGATCTTGTAAAATAGTTACTAAAACTAAAACTTCTAAATTCACATCGTGTGGCCCTGATGAGTTTTAGTATGATTTGATTTTTTCGGTGTTCATTCATGATAGAGGTTTGTAGCTTCTGAAAGGATCGGATGGGATATACAGAAGGCTTTGGCCCCTCACTCAATCTAAAAAGGTTTAATGGTATGCATTCGTATCCCAATTGTTCCCTGTGTGTGGCCCACTTGTATTTTGGATGGGCCTAATTTTTGGGATATATGGTGAACATGAAAGGTCTCTTCGTATGGACGGATTGGATGTGGTGCAAAAATGAAGGTGGTCCACTAGCATAAGCTTAATAAACGTGGCAGATGATGAGGTTATAAATTATTAAAAAAAAAAAAAAAAAAACTGAGAATATAACGCCTCCCTACTGATTCGCCTGTAAAAGTTACAGACACGTGTCCTCTCCTCCAACCACAGATAATATAAATCTCCATGGGCCTAATGTGACATCTAGTCCATCCATCAGCTAATTTAAACCATTTTAGCCGGTAAATCCGAAAATTACACCGATCCAATACTTTAATGGGCCACCCAATGGGCGAACGTAGAAATAGAGACATCCACCGTTGAAATCTTCCATGGGCCTACTTTGATACTCACCCGTTCATAAGCTAATTTCAGGGATGATGAATATCTGTTTTTATCCAAAACTTCAGAGGGCCCAACAAGATTTCAATGGTGTCCATCCTATCTCAATGTTCTCTGTAGTGTGGCCCACCTAGTTTTGGATGGGCCTTATTTCTGTGATCATGTTTTATATTGATCTGCTTAAATGATAAACGGAGTAGATTTTATAAAACATCACCATAAGCTCCATAGCTATTTATGTCGCATCAATGTAATACAGCAAATCACCACACCATTAATGCTACTGAACTTATTCTATAAATACTGTTTACACACCACATCATCCACATATATTCAACCGTACAAGAGTTATTTTGTCCTATCAATATAAGTGCATTTTGAAAAACTTCGTTAATATATAATTAATATGTGGACCACGTTATCATAAATTAATGAACATTTATGATAAGGGACTATATTTTAATTTTCATTTTAAAGATAAATATTTAGTAAATAAGTCATTATTACTCATTGCACTCGCTTTAATATAGATGAATATTTTAACCTCCAAAATATGGATTTAAATATGTGGGCACTATCGTGATGTATATGACATACTTATATCATTTATTTGTTTTATCTAAACATTTTAGATATTGAACAAAAATTATTAGTGCATAAAACTTACACTATTTAAAGGTTTTTTCTTACTAAAACTTATAAGATTATTTATTTTCCATTTAACTCATTTATAAGGTCACTTAGACATAGAGAAGGGAAAAACACAAGTACATGCTTGATCCAAAACTTATGGCTACCCAAAAAGATTTTAATAATAGTCGTTCAATTCTCATTGTTTCCTGTGATGTAAGTCAATTGATCTTTAGATTTGCTTTTGTTTTTTTTAAAAAAAATCATGCTGAAAATTCATCTAGCAGAACAAATGCACGTGGGCTGCTTTTTGAAGCGTAGGTAAGATATATGCATCGCCGTGGGCCCCACTTTTGAAGAGGTCCACCTGATCGATGGATGGATCAGGCACAACCGTGAACGAAATCGGATTATCAATTTGATAGATCTGGCTGGTTGACCAAAAAAAATCTGGGCCGCTTGAAAACTCAACGAACACGCGGAGTGTACTACGGTCTGTTCAAGTGTCCCCCACGCGGTTTGGCTAGTGACCCCAACACCAGCCAGCTAGCTGGTGTCACGTCTGTGGGACCCAACACGATGTATGTCTTTTATCGACGCTATCCATCCATTTTTGCAGCTCATTTTAGGGCATGATCCCAAAAATGAGGCAGATCCAAATCTCAGGTGGACCACACCACAGGAAAACATTGTCGATTGAACATCCATCATTAAAAACTTCCTATGGCCCACTGTAATGTATATTTGATAATTAACCTGTCCATAAGGTCACACAGACCTGACTGAAGGGAAAACAAAAAATATCATCTTCATTCAAAACTTCTGTGACCCATAAAGTTTTCAACGGTATGAGTTCAATCTCCACCGTTTCCTGTAGTGTGGTCCACCTAAGATTTGCGTCTACCTCATTTTTGGACTCATACACTAAAATGAGCTGAAAAAATGGATGAACGGCATGGATAAAAGACATACATCATGATGGAGCCCACAGCCTTGACACCAGGTCACTGACCACAACTTCTTTTACACCGTCATGTCTTTGTGCATGTGCGAGCTACGTGAAAGCTAAAGAAGCCGATTATTATTATTATTATTATTATTATTTTGCCAGACCAATCTACGTGGGTGCAGCTCCAATAGGTCGGGTCGGGTCGGATTGAGCGGTTAACCCAAGCCCAACCCGACATGAGGAGGATCCAACCAGAATGCCAATCCAATTCCTATATAAATAGAATACTCAAACTACCATGTACGTGTAGCATCAATGGACCTTAATTCAAAGCATCGAATGGTGGGCCCCTCTTTTTTGAGAGGCTTGTACCCATTTCAGATTGATTGCACGATTCTAACCCTCCACTGTCTTTTTCATTGAATGTGAATCATGCTCGCTTCCTGTTTTTATTAGTTCATACGAATACGATGGACATAAATGGGGGCAGCCACTTTCAATGTCCATTTGAAAGTGGGTCCCACGATTTCCTCTCTCTTTTCTTTTTATTTCTTGAATTGAATGTGAACCGTTTTTGTCTTTTGCTTTAGTAACGGTACATTGCGTGGGCATCTATTTAAGGATTAGAATTCTTGCAATTTGGAGAAGTTTCTTCTTTATATGGCCCATCCACAGTGGGGATGATACCACAATGGTTTCAGTAACTGATACATGGGCCCCACTTGCACAAACCAGAAACAGAGTTGTATTGTACAAACTTACGTGTACCATTGCACATTGTCTCTTAAATAAGTAAATAAATAAATACAAGTTCTGTAAGTCCCAGCGTATATCGATCACGCTCTGCCAGAGTATCTAAGTTTTTCTCTTTTCCTCGTGCTATACTTTGTGGTATATAGAATTCCATGCTCCCTCAATATGCCAATCGGACACCTGAGTGTGAGAATCTAAGCCGTTCATCAAGTGTGCCCCACCATGTATGTTCTGCAGATTAATTAGGCTAATTAAGTCATCAGCTCCTTACCACTGTGTAGAATGTGAACCTTCGTTCTATCTTTTTTTAACATCCGTCCACGTGCATGTGTGCCCATCTGATGAATGGACCAGCCCAGTTTTCTAGTAAAGGGGACCAACAACAAATGGGTGGGTAACCCTTGAAAATATATGACAATTACAAATGGTGAATTGGAAGTAAAGAAAGTAAAGGAAGAGACTGCTGTTAGCCATGAAAGCCAAATTGCATAAGAGATTTAAAAGAAAAACAAAACTCTAATTACCAAAAGTTGGTTTTTTTTTTTTTTCTTTACTTATGTATGCATGTTTTATAGGCTAAAACCAAAAGAATCCTAATCCAACTTCGCATCTTTAGCCATTAAACAACCATAGACTACTCATTTGTAATCCTAAAGACTAATTATATAAATATAAAATAGCCCCAAAAATCCAAAATTCATGTCATTATTAATTCAACAAAACCTTTTATTATTTATTTATTATGATGCCAAGGACAGTCAGAGTCATATCTATAGTTGCATGAAGCGTGAAGCAAAGCTACAAAAGATTCAAGTGCGAGAGTCAGGAAGGGGCCTTATGGCTACCGCCGAATAAGTTACTTTTTCTATTTATAGCGGTAGATAAATAACTTTTTTGAGATAAGAACTGGGTTTATGATCAATTATAAGTTACTTTTTTATTTAAAGTTATTTAATTACTTCATATGATAAGTAGAAATCAAAATAAGCTATTTAAGACATAAATAGCAAGTCCCTTACCATCCAAACACCCTCCAAGTGTCTATTTTAAAATGTTAAGAAGCATAACTAACTAGGAAACGGGAGTGCAAGTATGAAGCATGATTTGAAGAGTGAGTGGTGTTGTTTAATTTCTTAAATTTGTTTGTAACAGGGTCTGTCGATGCCATCGACATACTGCTCAATCCCATCGAGCATATGTGGATGATGTCGATGCCATCGACAGACTGCTTAATCCCATCTAGAAAATCCAAAAAATTTCTATTTGATTGCTAGATGGTTTTGGAAGTTGCTACTTGATGGCATCAAAGAATCTTTGATATCATCAACTGGGCTTCGATGTTGGTTGATGCCATTAAAGGTCCCATTGAATGGGAGCACAGAGTTGCATAAGTGCGGAATTTGTTTCCTATTCCAATTGGATAGTATATATACCAAGTGTAATTGGGATTAGGGAGTGGATTAGAGAAGATTAGGGCTTTCTAAGGTGTTCCAAAGGATTCAAGGGTATAGCTAGGGTTTCGAAGGAGATTCGAGATTTGTTCGAATCAGTAAGTTTTACTACCTCTTGTAATTTTGCTTTCATAGTGCATTACTCGTCGCTTTGTGCCATGGTTTTTTCCTGCAAGGGTTTTTTCATGTAAAATTCGGATCGTCTTCTTGTTAGGTTTGTTTGTACGACTGCAATTACTTTGCTTGATTCTGCTATGTGTGTTTCCGCAAGTCTCAACAAGTATTAGAGAGAACGTTAAGAAGTAGATAGAATCTGAAAGTAAGGTATCAATGGCACTAACATGAAGTTCGACGTAGAGAAGTATTCCACTCAAAATAACTTTGAATTATGGAAAGTTAAGATGAATGACATCCTAGTTCAGCAATGATTGGAAGATGTATTCATTGTAAAGCAACATGAATATATGACAGAAAAATAATGGAACAAGTTAGATAAAATGCTAATATCTCAATCCAATTGTGCCTAATGGATGAGGTCATCTACAATGTTATGAGAGAGAATATTGTGGTTGATACATGAGCGAAGTTAGAGAACATTTATGCGAAGAAGTTGCTTGAAAATCATTTGTATATGAACCTACAGTTGTTTAATTTGAAGATGGTTGAAGGGGTTGATAATGAGGCCCACATCAGTAACTTCAATAAGCTTGTTTGCAAATTGTTGGATGTGGATGAGATGATGAAAGATGAAAATCAGGCATGTATTCTGTTGAATTCTCTTTCAGAATTATATGAATAGTTTAAAGACTCTTTGTGCATCGGTAGGACAACCATCAGTGTTGAGACTGTTATCTTAGCACTTCAATCGAAGGCGATAAAAAGAAAAGTGATGACGTATGTGCTTTTACAGATGCATTGGTTACGAGGGAGATGAATTTTAAGCGGGATAGTGAATCTTCACAATAGATATCCAAATCCAATGGCAATGGCAAGCTGAAGTGTTGGAATTGTGGCATTGTTAGAATCCCGAGTTGAGAAATGAGAAATCAAAGAGTTCTTCTAAAAAAGCTAACACTGTGGAATCTAGTGAGGAGGCAGGTGGTAGTGACGTGTTGACCGTATCAAAATCTGGATATTTTAGCAATGAATGGATTTTGTATATGAGGGCTTCATATCACATAACCCATCATATGAGTTAGTTTACTAGTTACAGTGAGTGTGATGGTGGCCATGTATTCGTGGGCAATGATAATGCTTGTAACATGGTTAGTGTTGGATTGGTGCACATTAAGATGTTTAATGATATAGAGCGTATCTTAACTAATGTGAGACACGTTCCTAAGTTGAGGAAGGGTCTCATATCTCTAGGAGCATTCGAGGCACTTGGGTGCAAATTCAACAGGTTCGTTCGTGTCCTTAAAGTTTCAAAAATGGCACTCATAGTCATGAAGGCACAAAAGAATGATAACTTTTACAGGTTGATTGGGAGCACTTCATCAAGTGGAGTTGCAGTGGATTGCACGTCTACATGTATATGGCATGCACGCCTAAGCCACATGAGCGAGCGGGGCATGAAGGTACTTTCTGCCAGTGGTTTAATTTCAGTTTTTAAAAGCAGTGATTTTAATATATGTGAGCATTTAATATATGGTAAACAGTCAATGTTGTCTTTTAAATTGGAAAAAAATGTATGTTAAGAGGTTCTACATTATGTGCATTCTGACGTATGGGGGTCGTCGCCCATAGTTTCTAGTGGAGGATAGTAATGATTTGTTACATTTATTGACGACTACTCCAGAAAGGTGTGAGTTTATTTCATGAAAAGTAAATCTGAAGTTTTCACCAACTTCAAGCAGTGGAAGATGGTGGAAAAGCATATAGGGTGATATATGAAAGTGTTGATGACATATAACGATGGTGAATTTACTTGTAGGGAATTCAATCAGTTTTGTAAGGATGGAGGAATCGTGAGGCACAACATAGTGAGCCACACAACTGAGCAGAATGGTATGGCTGAGCGAATGAATCGAACTCGCTTGGAAAAGGCCCGATGCATGATGAGGAATGCTAGGTTAGGTAAGGCAATATGGACTGTGGCCATTAACACAACTTGCTACTTAGTGAATTGGTCCTCTTCTACGGCTATAAAGTGTAAAATTCCTGAGGAAGTGTAGAGTGGTCAACAGGTAGACTAATCAGGGCTGCGAGTATTTTGATTGTGATGCTTACTCTCACGTATCGTCAGTTGAGAGATGAGATGAACCAAATAGCTAAAAAGTACATCTTTGTTGACTATGGTGGTGGTGTGAAGGATTACAGGCTATATAACTGAGTCACACAGAAAATCATCATTAATCGTGACGTCGGATTCGACGAAGGATCCTTGTTCCTTAAGGATGAACACGAGGAAGATGAAAGGTCGGTTGTGTACATTTAGATAGACAAAGATGAGACACGGGTTGATAATGAGACGTGGACAGAGGTGTAGGAGTAGGTGGAGCAACCACCTGTGAGAAGGAATTCGTCAAAGGATCATAGGTTACCGGTAAAAACAAGGATGACTCAAATGTCATATTTGCCCTCATTACGGATAAGAGGGTTCGTCTACTTTTCAGGAGGCTCTTGACAATGTAGATGCCGAAAAGTGGAAAGTGGCGATGCATAACGAGATGGACTCCCTATACAAGAATGAGACGCGGGAGCTGGTGGAGCTTCTCATTAGCCGTAAAGCGATCGGGTGCAAGTGGATCTTAAAGAAGAAACATGATAGGTACAAGGCAAGACTAGTAGCAAATTGATACACTCAGAGAAAAGGTGTAGACTCCACTAAAATATTTGCGCCTGTAGTGAAACAAATATCTATCATATTTGTATTGGCGTTGGTTGCCTAATACAATCTCGATCTGGAACAGATGGATGTGAAGACTGTTTTCTTGCTTAGGGAATTGAAAGATCAGATTTATATGGAGCATCTAAAAGGTTTCGAAATACAAGGGGCAAAGAATAGGGTTTGCGAGTTGAAGAGGTCGTTGTATGGCCTGAAACAATCGCCTAGAAGTTATACAAAAAGTTTAATTCTTTAACGGTGAGTCAGAGGTTTACCAAGAGTGAGTATGATCATTGTGTTTATTTTAAGACACCGATTGGGAGTTCATTATCTTGGTATTGTACATTGATGACATGCTTATCGCCAGTCATAACATGTCTGAGATCAACATATTGAAGACTCGGCTATCAGGGACATTTGAGATGAAATATATGAGGGCTGCAAAGAAAGTTCTTGGCATTGACATACACATAGACAAGAATGGGAGCAGGCTATGGTTATCTGAGGCAGAATACCTTAAGAACGTATTGGTGAAGTATGAGATGGACGAGGCAAAGCCAATCAGTGTTCCCCACGAGGCTCATTTTAAGTTTTCTTCTGAACAGTGTCCTGAAACAGATGAAGAAAAGCAGGTTATATCTTATCTACCTTATTCAAGTGCGATTGGCAAGTTAACGTATGTCATGGTCTATACGAGACCAGATATTTCATATGCGGTGGGTATTGTTAACAGATATATGTCCAACCTCGGTAGGCAATACTAGGAGGTAGTGAAATGGCTACTTCATTATCTTCGAGGTATGTAGGATTACGTCTTGGCATTTGAAAAATCAGGGGACAAGTTACTAGGTTACGTAGATTCAGATTACGCGGATAGTGTGGACAATAAAAGATCAACTTCCGGTTACTCGTTTGTGTTAACGGGTAGAGCGATCAGTTGGATGTCGAAGCTTAAGTCTGTGGTAGCTCTTTCCACAATTGAAGCTGAGTATATGGTGATGATAAAAGCATTTAAAGATGTTTGGTTAAGGAGGATGATAAATCAGTTAGGGCTTCAGCAGGAGGCCGTACCAGTTAATTGTGACAGCAAAAGCATGATTAATTTGGAGAAGAATTTTGTTTATCACTCATATAGTAAACATATTGATGTGCGTCATCGTTTATCCAACATGTGCTTGAGGAAGGAGGCGTGACTCTTACACACAAGCGTGAATCCGCCTGACATGTTTACGAAGGTAGTTCCTATAGAGAAGTTTAAGTTATGTGCAACTTCTCTAGGCTGGGCAAAGCCATAATGAGGATGGAGTATATACGAGAAGTGATGATGAAGCTATAATGGAAGACAATTAGAGATGGTAGTGGCAAAGGAGCAATGAAAGCTGAAGATTAAAGACATGGTGGAAATTGTTATCTAATGTCTTAAATCTATCTGTAACAGGGACTGTCAATGGGATCGACAAACCGCTCGATCCCATCAAGCAAATGTGGATGATGTCAATGCCATCGATAGACCGCTCGATTCCATCGAAAAAATCCGAAAAAATCCTATTTGATTTCCTTTCTTGATAGTTTTGGAAGTTGCTACTCAATGGCATCGAAGGATCTTCAATGTCATCGACTGGGCTTCTTGATGTATGTGGATGTCATCGAAGGTCCCATCGAGTGCACGCGCAGAGTTGCGTAAGTGCGGGATTTGTTTCCTATTCCGGTTTGGTAGTATATATATCAGGTGTAATCGGGATTAGGGCGTGGGCTAAAGAGGATTAGGGCTTTCTAAGGTGTTCTAAAGAGTTCAAGGGCATAGTTAGGGTTTCAATGGAGGTTCGAGGGTGGTTCGAATAGGTAAGATCTACTATCTTTTGTAATTTTACTTTCATAGTGCATTATTCACCATTTTGTACTGTGGTTTTTTTCAGCAAAGATTTTTGCACATAAAATTCGAATTATCTCCTTGTCGGGTTTGTTTGTGCGATTACAATTAATTGATTATGCTTTGTGTGTTTCTGCAAGTCCCAACAAGTGGTACCTGGTTAAAAGGTTGTGCAAAGGGAATCAAAATGCTAAAGATCACTAAACCAAACATCCAAGTGTAGAGCTATGCTTCTCAATGTTCGCTATTTCGAGCCCGACAGGATCAACGACTCATCCCTCTTGGCAGCTTTGACTGGCCCTTGATCTTGCCCTTCCTAATGTCCATTGCTCTCACGCCAATTCTTTACAAGGCCTATCACTTCGAATGGACTATATTGCTTCTGTTAGAGAAAAACAAGTCCTCGGCGCTAAATTGCGATGCTTTTGAAAGACCTTTTCTAGGCAATCGGTCGTCATGGCTTCAAGTGGATCTTGGATTTTGACCTCTATAATGTGCATTGTTCTCAAGTCAGTTCTTGGATTCTTAATTGAAGTAGAGTTTCTTCTTCTTTTTTTAATCTTTGGCGAGAGAAAATCTCGTTTGCGACTTTAAAGCATGAGGCTTTGGAGGTCAGTCCTTATTATGTGAGGATGCATTTCCAATACCACACCATAATTCAGTCTTCATGAACCTCCAAGATCCTTCTAGAAGAAGATCGACATATAGTAGCCATTTGTGATGTATTGGTTCCATTGGTTCCTTGGTTCTTGATGTAGGCCCATTGCCTATCATAGGGCCCAGCATATGCTAATTTTGGATTGTTTGCTAATAAATTTAAGGCCTAAATTTCAAGAACTGCAATTTGTTATTTGTCAAAGTATAGGGGCTGATTTATACATGTGATTGAAATTTTTGAAGATTATTTCTTAGATTTGTTTTTATTATTATTAGGCTTATTGCCATGTTAGATAAATTAGATTAATTTGAAATCAGTTAAGCTTTATTTAAAATCAAATTAATAGTTGAGAGATTTTCATTAAAGATGGTTACGATTGCATCACTCCAAAATATTTTTGGAACCTTCATATTTAACAATAAAGTTCTATCGACCTTTTAGTAAATGACAATTCTTACCTTCTGCTACCTTATTTTGTTGTGGTGCCTGTACACATTTGGTGAATAATAACATGAGATGAAAAGTATGAATTAAATTCATGAGATAAATATTCTCTACATTATATGATCATAGAACACGAACCCAAGAATTGAATTGAGATTGTGCTTCCATGTGAAATTCTTTAAAGGGGAAAAAAAAAACACTTCTAATTGAACTTTCAACAAATATAGTCATGTTACGCGAGAATAATCATCCACAAAATAACAAAGTACTTGAAAATATAGATAAAACAGTAAAATGAATCACACCCTAAATATCAGAATATGCTAAATAAACAAGTTAATCACTTCTGTTATCTAGACGAGAAAGAAAAGATACTCTATGGTGTTTACTCAACTCACAAGCCTCACACTTTAACCTACAACATGAGATAATGATGGGACAACAATCTACTGAAGGAAGGATGACCAAGCCTGGAATGCCACCAATGAGGAAGAATGTATGTTAGCAATCTAGCTTCAGTTATTCCATGATCGAGGTAATAGAGTTTATTTACTTCATACCATCCACCAATTATCCTCCCGGTCTCTAGATCCTGAAATTCACAATAAAAAAGATAAAATGTGACAGAATAATTTAAGGACTTGGTTAACTTGCTAACCGATAACAAACTCAAACGAAATTGAAGAATGTAAAGTACTGATGACAATGAAAGTGATGGGGTAGGGTATGTTGTACCTAAGCCAGACACATTGAAGTACCATCTGTTAATGTGACTGAAGACATGGATGACAACTGTACTAACTGAGATAACACACTATGCTTATCAGTCATATGATTGGAAACTCCTGAGTCAATGACCCAAGGTACACCATCAGGCAATGCCAGAAACCAATACCTAAATGTGTGAGAGTAGCGGTGGATGATGATGCATGGGTGGAGCGATTCTTCAAACTTTGATATATTCTTCTTTGGGCAGTGTAACTGTATCACCTGAAGTACTTGACTCAGAAGTGGAAATAAACTTGGACACATAACCCTCAAAGCAATCATCATACGAATGGACCTGATTCGCCTAAGCAAGCTTACTTATAAGATCCCAACATGTGTCCATTTTGTGATTACTGATATCAAAATGAGTGCATTGTTGATTGCCACGCCACGACCGTAGTTACCACTGAAATCTATACCACGGCCTACCCAATTATTTCAGCATCCAATGTGACTCCTTATTACTTTACCATCAAAATGGCAACCATGACCATGACTTCCCCATCTCCTCCATCAAATGCATATATAAATGAAGAACAATCTAATGAAGATGAACCCTGTACACTAAACCCACACTAAACACAAGCAAAAGCCTCAGTAGTATATATGATCTCGCTACCTCCAAGAAGTTGAGCTCGGACAAGGTCGAACTCAGGACAGACTAGAGAGAAATTTGGCAACATGAAATTCCTCTCTATCATCATAGTCTTACAATCTGTAGATAGGGGTTGGTATGTGATTAATTCCTCCCACATGCCTTGCAAAGCAGAATAATACTCTCGGACAATCTTATCTCCTTGTTGAAGAACAAAAATACTCTGAAGCAATTCATTGATCCGAATTAAAAAAAAATTCACTGAATACATCTCCTTCATATTATCCCAGACTTCCTTCACTGTCTTGAGAAAGATAATATTTACACTAATCTAAGGTTCCATGCTACTACATAACAAAGCCCTAATTTGGACATCCTCTACCACCCAATCTTTATAGTCTATTGAACTTTCGTCAAGTCTCTGAGAAGTCAAATATTTTAATTTCCTTTTACGTATACAGAATACCTTTACTAACGTGGCTCACTGTGTAAGTAATATGCCACCAAGCTATATTGTTGTGGAGCATGGTAGAAAGGCCATTTTGTTTGTATTCCCTAAATGACTGAACAAGCTGTATAATAACCCTAATACATGACATCAACTACATCTCCCCTACTCCTATTGAAGTCAAATATTTTAATTCCTTTTACCTGTAAGGAATACCTCTGCTGATGTGGCTCACTATAAGTAATATGCCACATTAAGCTTAGTCAACATAGTCTGGAAGTTCATCAACTTGGGTGGGAGACAAAAGACTCTTGGCTTCCTTCTTAACATCCATTGATTAAAGAGAAATCAAATATCCAAGGAAGAACGAATAATTTTAACTTACCCCGCACATATTTCAAAAACTGATATATATCAACGAACATGATCACTCGATGGAATTTCTTCTTTCAACACCTTCACATGTACATTGATTCTTTAACCCTTGCAATGCTCACCTTCAACACATATTTTCGATCTCAAATTTGATCACAAATCTGGCCATAAACACACGATGCCCCACTTTTGTCCATCACAGTGGATCAATATGAAAGTGGGCCTCACACACACCTATGAGACACAATTACACAGCCCACCATACGGTGGTTGAGAGATATTCGAGTAGATCCGCCTCCAACAACCTTAGATTTTCACCTCAAAAAAATAAAAGGAAGAAGAAAAGAGAAGAAACATCGAAGAAGGAAGAGATCAATGCCCAAATCAATTTAGCTCTGACACCATCTGGATGGATTAGGAAAGGAGGAAAGAGGAGGAAAAGAGAAGAAAGGAGATGAAGAATGAGAATTAGGGTTCACACATCCCCACCTCTCTTAAGTCTATTAACATAGTTGTCAATATTTACAAGAATGCCATTAATAACAAGAGCAAAAATACCTATTACGTCCTAAACATAGATGAGCCTAAGAATGGGATATAACAGCCCACATTCACAATCGAGATCAAAAGGCAAATACAAAAAATACCCTTCAAGACCTAAGAAGTACACATGGTGAAAAGGAATTGAAAAGAAGTACAATCCTAAATAATGTTTGACGATCATAACTCATGCATTAACATTGCAGGCACTGCATATCTCCTCAGGTTCAAGGATCAGATAATTCCTCTTCAGTGAATGACTGAATGTGCATCTAAACAAGGACAGGGTTAAAACAGAATGGCATACATGCTCCGGGCTTTGTATAAAAAAAATTCTTATTAGCGTGAGAATTTCTTCGTATATAGTGGAAGAACATATCTTCATTCAAAAATACATTTGTACAAAAAAGTAACAATTGCAATTCATTTCGTTTCTTTCTTATAACCTGCTATTAAAAGAAATGATTGAGAAGCACAGGCCCTTCAACCGCACCTTGAAAGGTTAAGGGTAGAAATATGGGTGTACAAAAGATTCTGAGGCAGTGTCGCTTGCATGGAGAAACAGCTCATGGAATTTCAACTTATTCAATTTTGGTTTCTTGTGTTGCACCTCGACTTCACAGTTTCCAGTTCCCGTGTCAAGGACTCCACTTGCTTGAGTAGGCTATCATTTTCCTGATGACAATATGCTGAACTTCATAAAACAAAGAAGAATGAAGTAGAAATGGTATACAGTAGAGATCATGATATTAAGATATCACCTTTTGCAACACAATCAATCTGTTGTCCATACTTGCAGTTTCATCTATCTTCTGCTCAAGAGCCTCTTTCACCTGCCAAGGAAAAACATGCTTATTGACCAAAGTAGACAGAATCAAAGAGCCATTCCAGTTCCATAAGAGCAAGAATAATGGCTAATATATAGTTGGACAAAGGGTGAAGCGAAGAAGGAATAGATTAGGGCGCGGGAGCAATGAAGCATTTGTTTTAAAATGTTAGCAATATAAAACAGTTGGGAAGTGGAAGTGGAAGTGGAAGTGGGAGTGGGAGAATTGACTATGAAGAGTAGCGCCTTGATAGAAGGACCATGCAAGTAAGGTCTAATATACCTCTCTCCAGAAGAAGAAGAAGAAGAAGAACATGAAATATATCATGAACGAAACTAGAGTTGGCTAAGATCATTGTTTATTTAGAAAATCTGAAGGTTCGAGAAATGATAATGCTGTTTTAGTATGAATGATATTTTACTAGTAACAATAGCATTCTGTTTAAGGAACCCAACACTAATCAATCATCAACTTACAAAAATGAATGACACAAGCACCTATCTAATGCACATGGAGAGAGGATGGAGAAGAAAAATAGGGGATAGAGAGGGGTGGGCCTAAAAATTTAGGAGAGGAAAGAGCACTTAAATGATACTCTGGCTGTGTATGATGTTTGATGCGCGGACACTTGAAATGGTGCACCTGGAATATATAAACTTGAATTAAACTGACTAAATCTGGAACCCACTGTCGCCGAGTTAAGAGTCTGAAAATCATATTGTTCGGAAAATCCTAACCTCTGATTCATGGACGCTTGTTTTTAGACATAAGACCATTGGATATTTTTCATTTTTGACCATGCAATAAATGTCCAGCAATCTAATAGCTAATAACCCAACAAAAGTAGGTTTTGGATCATGATACATCTAAGCTGGTAGCCATAGTTTGGACAGTTTGTTTTGAGTTAAAACAAATTACTTGTATGCCACATATGCAATTTCTCAGCAATTTCTAACTGCTTGCATATCATCCATCACACTTAGCATGAAAGTATTTCTTGAGCACAAGTGGGCATTCAAGATGCTTTTTCCAGGTAAAATCCTCCCCATTGGCTGGCTTGTGCGGGTGAAATCTGAGCCGTCTGAGGAACACTAGCCACATTTATTAGTTCCTGAAATAATCTCAATTTTCAGTTAAAAGGCCTTTCACGTCCTCGAATTTCCAATGTTCAGCGACCTCCAAAAGCTAATTCTGAGGGGAAAAAATGTCCAAACACCACTTGCATTATATATAGTGTGGATTATTGTTATCTTTTATTCCTAGGATACTATTTACATATAAGAAATTATAAGAAAATTTTCAGGTTTACTTACTGCTACAACTAGCTTTGCCTGGAAGTGATGTGGCAACTGGTCCTAAGCCCATGTAAAGGTTGGTTGATGTCAGGTGGGCAACCTGATGAATTTTTGCCAAGCAATCATGAGAATTCCTATTTTGAATCTTGTGAATGGCTAAGCTGACCCCAAATAACCAGGACAAGGCTATGATGGTGGTGGTGATGAACTATTTTCAGGATTTTTTTTTTTTTTTTACAGATAAATAATTACAACATACTATTCAAATACCATATTCTATTGTTTAAAACATAGTACAAACATGTAGGCAAATCTGACTTTAACAGCCACCGTGCATGACATGGAAAATGGATAGTCATGTAGATGTCCAAGTTACATAGATCTACGCCTTCCATCTTATAATCAGTATAAAAATAATATACCTGTATCAACTCCCGCAAACGCTGTGTACCCCTCTCCACTTCCTCGTCATATTTCAGTCTCCATTCAGCCGATTCTTCCATTGCCTCCCTGCTAGCAAGATCGAATTGTCTTCTGCAAGATTCCAAAAGGGGGGGAAAAGCATCGTCATTGTCATCTTAGCCATCTCCCAACAATTTGGGATCAGATATTAAAAGATAGATGGGAAAGAACATTAACTAAAGAAGTCAATGAACAAACATCTGCACTCAGAAGTTGAGCACAACACTTCAAACTTGGGGGAGCGTATTCATAAACTTGGCCTATCTTTTGAAGGGCCAACAATATGCCCTGTTTCAAGTGCTGGAAGATAGGGACGGTGGTGATCAAACAGCAAGGTCTAACCAGAAGACCAAAGGGAAAAGGGAACTTGTAAATTTATCATCCTCTGTGAACTTTGAGAAGTTGGGAAAGGAAAGCAGAAAAGGCACGGGAGGTCAGGATGGGTTCAGGAGGGTAGTTGGGAAAGTCATGAAAAGGTGGATCTGAAGATCATCTCATGTAATGTGAGATGCCCGGGCTCTCATGATCGGAGAAGGGCAGTGATGTCTATTTTTTGAAGATAGCAGGGAGGTATCTATTACGGTATAGGAAGGCTGATATTGTGATGATTCAAGAATTAAAACTGATAGAGGTGTCAAGGAAAATTATCAATGATCTATTGGATTTGGGGAACGACAACTTCCCCTTTGTGCCATCTAGAGGATCAGCATGGGGAAAATTGTTATGTGGAATTTTGATTCAGCTGAAGGTTGAAGAGGATCAGCAAGGTCTATTTTCGTTGTCCTTGAAGTGCCGGAATATTGGAGAGGACTTTAGGTTCTATCCTCTGTTTACAGCTCGAATGACCCAAGGATGAGGAGTGACTTCTGGGAAGTGGGAAGAATTTACAACTGCAAATAAGAGATGGAATCTCCCTTGGTGTGTTGGAAGGGATTTTAATACCATTCACTTTGGCAATGAAAAACTGGAGAGCAGTAGAGTCACGGCATCAACGAGGAGATTTGTGGAGTTAATTGATCTCAAAAACCTCATAGAATTTCCTCTAAATAGGGGGAGTTTTAGAGGTTTGTGATGTGCAAACTTGATAGATTCTTGATTTTGGCAGATTGGAGGGCTCATTTTGTGGGGGGTAATTCAATTGGTGCTGCCAAGACTGGCCTTGGACCATGCCCCCATTTGTCTCTAGACAGTTGGATTCTCAGGTGGCCCAACTCTTTTTCAGTTTCAGACTTGGTGGATCAAGCACCAGAGTTTTGTTTAGTTGGTAACAAGCTGGTGGAAAGAGTCTGGAGTTGAAGGGTGTGCTCGATTTAGATCTCAAAGAAATTGCAATTCTTAAAAGCCAAGCTAAAAGAGTGGAGTAAATTCACATTCGGATCTGAAGGTTTAAGAAAAGATGAGTTGTTAACCAAAACCAGTGATTTAGAGAGGGAAGAAGAAAATGTGTGCTGGATGAAGAGAGGGGAATGGGGAGAGGTTCTCTTAAATTTGAGTACTACGAAATCTGAGAAGGGAATAGTGTGGAGACAAAGTTCTAGTGCAGTATGGCTGAAAGAGCGTGATAAAACACAAGTTACACAACCTTCTTTCATAAGATTGTATTGGAAGGAGGAACATGATTCAAAAGATGTGTCTAGAACTCCTTGTTGGAGGATCCAGCTCAGATTAAGTAGGCAAATGAGGGATTTTATAAGCATCCCTATGCAAATGAATATTTCCCAAGACCAAGATTAGACGGTCTTACTCTTAGATGCATTCAAGAAGAGCAAGTTAATTGGCTCACTAGAGATTTCGAGGAAGAGAAAAGGAAGATTGTTTTGGAGATGGATAGGATAAAGCCCCGGGCTTGGATGGTTTCTCTTTTGCTACCAAGAGTGTTGGAATAGTGGTAAAGGGGAGGTTATGTGCTTCATGAAAGAATTTCACGGTTGGGCTATTTTAAGTAAACATTTGAACACGACCTTCATCATCCCCATTCCTAAAATTGAGGTTGCATGTGATATTAAAGACCACATACCGATTACTTTGGTTGGAGGTGTGTATAAGATCTTAGCTAAAGCATTATCTTTATGCCTTATAGAGGTTATGGGTTTGATCATATCCCCACTCCAAGGAGCATTCGTAATGGAGAGACAAATTATGGACAATATCCTTGTTGCCAATGAAGCCATTGATTCTAGAAACATATGTGGGGAGGTTGGATTGTTGTGCAGGGTGGATATGGAGAAAGCCTATGACCTTGTCGATTGGGATCCCTCCTTAACTCCTTCGACGGGATTGGTTATGACCTTGTCAATTGGGATCCCTCCTTAACTCCTTCGACAGGATTGGTTTCAGCTCATTGTGGATGAGATGGACAAAGAATGATTAGCACGGCCTCCTCCATTCTGGTTAATAGTTCCCCCACAGGCTTCTTTTCTAGCTCTAGAGGCTTCCATCAATGGGAGCTCTCCCTTCTGCTTTTCACAATGGGGCGGAAAGCCTTGGTGTATGCTTGGTGGTCAGGACATTATAGTTGGAGTTGGTGCATTATTTTGGGGTTGGGAGCATGGAGGTTAGCTCACTCATTTTCAATTCACAGATGACACGCTTATTTTTTATGAAGCTTCAAGAAGGCAATCGGGGATTATAAAAGGGTTGTCATGGTGTTTTAAAAGGGTTGTCAAGGTTTTTTGAAGAGGTCAATCCTCAGGGTTAACCTGAAGAAGAGTGTGGTGTGACAAGGGTGGGGATGGAGGGTGATTTAATGAATTCCATTGTGCAAGGAGGTATTGGGGCACAAGGTTGACAATCTTCCAATTGGATACATTTTGGATTCCTATTAGTGGTAATGTAAATGCTACCTCTTTTGGGGACCCTACAATGGACAGGATTGAGATAGTAAAATGGGTTTTTTTTTAAATCTTGTTCATCTTTGGGGGGAAGGATTACCCTTATCAAAGCTACTATTTCCAATCTCCCAGTGTATTTCTTATCCCTCTTTAAAATGCCAGTTATAGTGGCCAAAAAAGTTGAAAAAACTCGACATTTTGCAAAAGTTGAAAGGAAAGAGGTCGTGGTTTGGGTAGGCTAAGGGAGAAAATGTGGGCCCACCTTGGTAAATGGTGGTGGAGATTAGGAGAACTGGGAGCTTTGTGGAGGGATGACATTGCTGGGACGTATAAAGAGTCAAGTAAAGAGTCAAGAGGGGTGGATGGTTCCCCGGATCTTCGAATAGCAATTTTTTTATTTTTTTTATTTAGGGGGGGGGGGGGGGGGGGGGGGGGGGTGTGGAAAAGCATCAATTTGATTGGTAGAGAATCTGACCGGACAGCAGAATATATCCCTAGAAAGGTGGGAGGCTGCTTGAGAAGACATGTTTTGTTGCAGGAAGTGGCAACAGGATCTGCTTCTGGCTTGGTGATTCTAAATTGGCTAACCCTTTCCCCTTGTTATTATCGTTAGCAATAAATAAAGAGGCAAAGGTGACGGAATGTCATGACATGGTGGCCAGCTCCTTTGTTTGTAATGTGGCCCTTCGAAGAAATTTGAACGATGATTAATCAAGGGATTCACAACTCTCACATGTACCCTCTATGAGACAAGCATCAATATTTCAAGTGATAAAGGTTTGGAAGTGGTCGGCAAATGGCAAGTTTTTGTCCAAGTGTCTATTTTCAAAGATATGGGATGCTAGTCATTCACACCACCCATGTGCATGTGTGTGGAATGTCCCAATCCGCCCCCAGGTTCAAGCTGGATTGCATGATGAAAAAATTTCTGATTGTCAACAATTTGAAGAAAAGGAAAATGGTGATCCCAAACATTTGTCTTATGGTAAAAGTGATGAAGAGTTGGTTGATCATCTCTTCCTTCACTGCAAGGCAACATGTGTGACCTAGGATCAATTCTTCAATCTGTTCACAATTAAGTGAGTGATTGGGCAATCAGTGTTTGATATTACCATTGGATGGTCAATTGGCAAGGTGTTCTGTAACGGTAACCGTAACGGCCACCACCGTTACCTTTACAACATGGGTTGTAACAGCTGTTACGGCCCCTATAACGGCCGTTACAGTCTCTTTTTTATTGAAAAAAAAAAAAAAAAAAAACCTGTATCCGCCCCGTAATGTTGATTAATAAGTATAGAAAACCTGTATTTGCCCCATAACAGACAATTACGGGGTTGTTATAGCCTTTATAGGGGATGTAACGTGCCGTTAACAACACTTACAGATCATTTTTTTCCATAACGGCTATTACGGCCATTACAACCTCGTAACGTGTAACGGTTGTCACCATTACCTTTACGTAACGGCCTTTACGGCACACCATGTCAGTTGACCCTTTTTCTTCACAGGGAAAGTTACTATGGAAGATGTTCCCCTTCACTATTTTGTGGGAAGTTTGGAAGGAGAGGAATGATAGAATTCTTGAAGATACAGTCGTTCCTCTCTCTTCCCTCGAGAGAGCATTGTTTCATCGACCTTTAGTGGGCTCCTCTGTTACCGAAATTTGCAGGGTTACCAATTGATCCGCTGAGGGGAGAATGGGTTTCAATTTTATTTGTTAGCTAGTTGTGGTTTAGCTCAGATGATTCTTTGTTTCAATGTTGTCAAAATCCTACGATTTATGATTTACGATTTGAGTCAAATCTTAAGCAAAACAATTTGAATCCCTTTTTAGATAAATCCTATGATTCTATGATTTGAATCCTACGAATTATGATTCAAATTATACTTGTTCTTTTCTGTTTTACATTTTACTTGGCTTTCATTTTACATTTTTAAATTGGTGGGAGCTTTAAGAATCGTTTAGAAGAGGTCGATTATTTTATTATATTCTTCGCAAGAGATTGCATGATAGATATTCTCTTCGATGTTAAATCGTTTCGCATTTGCTTATGATTTCTTACAACGCCAATTTGATATAGTATTCAATAGCAATAATGGTGGCTGTAACAGTCAGCCTTATGGCTGTTATGATGCAGACCATACAGTTTTTACACCCTCATAATGGCCATTACAGCCCTGTAATGGTTATTTTTTTGTTAAGGAAAAACTGCACCAGCTCGTATCGACCCATTATGAGCTAATCTTTTTCAAATTGGGCATTACAACCCTGTATCGCATAACAATTGTCACTGCTACCATTACATAACAACTATTGTGGTCGAAACGTAACTGTTTTTTAATACCATGTACAAGACTTATTTGGATTTTATTTTTTTTAATAGACAATCGCCATCATGTTGACCTATATGTATTGTGGTAATGGTGGTTAGAAATCAAAATCTCCTTTTCCCCGATCTATAGAGTCAAATGTGATGCAGGTTGACCGATGATCCATGTGCCCCATGCCCATTAAGCTCAAGCCCAACAGCTAGCCCATCAATAAGGAGGCCCGAGCTTCCTATTTAGGTAGCCAACTTATTTAGGTAATTAGCTAGCAAAATCAATCAACTAGCTATGAATAATCCATTAGTCAAATATTTTTAAATGCATTCTTATCCATTTTATTTCTTTTCCATATTTGTAATAAGTCATTGATTGTCAACGACATTATGAGTTTTCCTTTTATGTACGTTTCAAAAACTTATATAAGGGCCTGGGATGAGTAATATCAAGGCACCTTTGAATTGAATAAAAATTCTAGATTGTTTCTTTCTACTTTATGTGATTCTTTTGCTTAGCTTGGAGGTAGTCAGTAGCCCTGTGGTGAAGTCCGGTTAAAATGTGAATTCATACCTTTTTCTCATAGAAGATTCCCCGACTGAAGAGCTAAAACGTCAGAGAGTATGTTGTCGTAGTTGTTGTTCAACTCATTGAATCTTTCGATGAACATCATCAACTGACTCGAAATCATACATGACCATTTCGTGTCGGATTTCTTGGCGTAACCCTACTCGATAGTGGTTAGTTGTTATGCAGTCTGTCTCGGCAAGCTTATAATGGGCAGAAAGCTCATTTTACTTTTCAGTGTATTCATCCACCAATAAAGCTCCCCGTTTGAACATAAGAAGCTCTTGGATAAGAGTATCCATGTAATTTGAAGGCAAATACTTGCTTTCAAACTTCTTCCTCGTATCAGACCACTGGTTATAGCAACACGACCCACGATGAGATTGTTGTCGTTGGTGCTTCGCCAATAGATTCTTGTTGGGCCCTTTAACTTGACCTTGACAAAGGCCACAAGTTGGACATTACATCCATGTCGTATCATGCAAAATAATCTTCAAGTGTTGTAATCCAATCAACAAAAGCTTTTGCATCAAGGCGACCCATGAAGTCCAAAACTTCAACCCGTACCTTCTTGGTGATATCATCTTTCTTGGGAGTCTCTATCGTGATGTCATGGGCTCCCTCTGCAAAGAGCCATTACATGAAGTCATAAACTGACTCTCGAGGACCTGTACCATTTTGATTCACCGAAGGTTCTAATTAGAACCCTTGTTGTGGATTTAGGTCACCATCAGGATCTCCGATGGGGTCAGGTTGCTCTCCATGCCGTTCTCCACGTAGTTGGTTAACAGCGGTTTCCAAGCTTACTACCCTTGTGAATAGCTCGGTGATGCAATTGTCTCACTATTGATCGGTAAGCCTCCCTCAATAGATGTTACTACTACGAGTAAACATTATGATGCTAGAAAGTAATGGATAGAATATATGGCAGTTTCTGGTTGAGAACAGAAGATTGCTAACAGGCTGAGATTCTAGATTTTACTGGATTAGGGTTGTTAATGGTTTGGAATTTTGGACTTTAATGGATTGTAATGGGGATTGGATTTGGACTGGAATGTGGCTGATTTTTTGGGCTTCTAATGCACTGGAATAGGGCTGATTTTGGAGGTTTTAATAGGCTAAAATATGGTTGATTTTGGGGATTTTAATGGGCTGGAATAAGGCTTCTTTTTTTTCTTTTTCTTTTTTTTTGGGTGGGGGGGGGGGGGGGGGGGGGGGGGGGGGTGTTAATAGGCTGAAATAAGGCTAAATTTTGGGGGGTTTTAATGGCAAGGAGGGGATGTGGAGCTGATTTTTTGGAGTTTTAATGGGCTGGAATGGGGCTGATTTTTTAGGGTTTTTAATGGGCTGGAATGGAGGGAAGATGGCTGCCAAATTTTGGCGGTCTCCCCTTATTAATTGGACTTTTGGGCTTTATAAAAGAAAAGAAAAAAAAGGGTGAATGGGGGGTGGGAATGATGGATGCAGCAAAAGAGAATATGAAGAAATGTATGATTAAAGAACCTAGAAGCAAATATCAAGATTGTTATTGCTCCAGGACTGAAACTTATCTGTTAGGACCCGCTCTGATACCAAAACTGGCACAACCAATTGATGGGGAGGATCTGCCTAAATGTAGGCACCTCCAAGCTAAGCATAAGAATCACACAAAGTAGAAAGAAACTATCTAGAATTGGTATTAAATTCAAAGGTGCCTTGATACTACTCATCTCAGGCGCTTATATAAGCTTTTGAAATGTATGTACAAGGAAAACTTATAATGTCATTGACAACCAAAGACTTATTACGAATATGGAAAATAAATTAAAGGGATAAGAATACATTTAAAAGTATTTGACTAATGGATTATTCATAGCTAGTTGATCGATTCTGCTAGCTAATTACCTAAATAAGCTAGCTACATAAATAGGAGCTTGCACCTCCTTATTGAATGATGGGTCGACTGTTAGGCTTGGGCGTAATAGGCCTGGGCCTAGGCTGGCCCATGGATCATGGGACGAGATCAACCTACATCAAAATGCCACTTTTTTTTTGAAAAGTGAATACACACACTCTTACACCCACACACACACCACATGGGTTCTCGAACCCATGACCTTACAAAAGAAACACACAATGCATCAAAATGCCAGTTTTCCAATGTGATTATGCTCTTAAGAAAGCTAAAAAAAAATTATTAAAGGACTCTTCTATGTTTTTTAAGTAAATTTCTTAAACGACAAAAAAGAGAGGATATAGTCATATTACTTGGTGCATATTGATGGGAAATTGATGATTGATGAGTTTTTCTTATTATTTATATTTTGCATATTTTTTTCAGTTTTTTAAAGAAAAACATAAAAAATCTTACGATTTAGGATATGATCTGCGATTCAATACGATTCAACCCTTATTACGATTTGCAATATGATAACGACTTTGACAACATTGTTTGTTGCTTTTTAGATGTATTTGATGTTTTTTCCTTGGTCATAGAGAGCATTGTGGGGTGACCATGATTTTTTTCCCCAGCCGTAGGGAGCATTGCAGGGTGATGATGATGTATTTTCCTTGGTTGCAGTAAGCATTGCAGGGTGATGTCCCTTGCAATTGTTAGCTAGTTGTGGTTTGGACGAGGTAGCTCTTTTTTCTTTTTAGATGCATTTGATGTCTTTTCCCTGGTTGTAGTGAGCATTGCGGGGTGATGGTGATGTTTTTCCTTGGCCATAGTGAGCAAAGTTGGGTGGTTGGCCGTAGTGAGCATTGCAGGGTGACAAGAGGGATCCCTTGCAATTGTCTGCCTTTTTTTGCATTGTATCTTTTTGTTGGAGTTTAATGATAAGTCTACCTTGAAGGAGGATGAGGAGGAGGAGGATCTAGCAAGCCAAATTGATTATGGAGAAATTCGTATCAGTTTTACCTGGGCATGAGTAAATTGAAGGAATTGTTGCCAAGTAGAAACATAAGACAATGCACAAGTTATCAAAGGTAGTATTCCAACAAAACAGAGGTAAGAGCCCTCAAGGAAGACCTTAGGATCTTCTCTAATTCTCTCTCAAGATTGCTTCTTGTTTAAGATAACTCTTCTATTGTCATCTTGTGGCCAAAGAATCCTTGTTCCTTTGTTGATTTAACTTTTGATTTTCATCAATGTATTTCCATTAACCTCAGAAAATAATTACCAGAGGTAATAGGAAGCAACGACTTATGTATCAATATCGCACAATGTATTGCATGGGATACAAAAACATATTGCTACATGAGAAATATAGCTTGTATCGGGAATCCATATCATTCACGGTCTTGAGGGAAACATTGAAAATTTGGACTTTTTTCGCTATAAGTTTAAGAAATGTTAAAAGGAACATGATTAAGCACTTAGAACTCAAAAGATTATGAAAACAACCATGCATATTAGGTTCCCTTATATAGGGGCTCAAACTATACATTGTCAGACAAAAGTATGCAAGTGTATCCAGAATGAGTTCATATCATTCACACCTCTTACAATACATAGAAACAATACATCCAAAAACTAAAAAGAAGCAAAGATACACCTCAAACTCATATCCACGTGGAGTTATGAGGCCACTAGAAGTCATTGTCCCTCTCCCCACTAGAATGGCCATTTATGATATTGTTTTTTGTATTGATATCACAACCTTAGAATACAAAAACACATTGATATCTCTCTTCTTTTTCTTTTTTTTGAAAGGTTATGATTTTATCATAAGAGGCCAATGCCTGAAAGAATACCTAAAGAAAGACCGGGGGGGGGCATCCACTATCCAACTACTTCGATTCCAAAACATAACGGCATTGCATGAGAAATATCGCACGTAGAGGGGAATGTATCGTAGGCTCGTAGCTTGAGGGAAATATTGGGAAAAAGATGAAATTTTCCAATGAAACTTTAGGAGATGTTAAAAGAGACATGCTAACACACTTAAAACTCAAGCCATTGCCAAAATAAGCAACTATGCATAATAGGTTTCCATGGGATAAGGGCCCAAACCAATGTTTTCAGTATATCAACGATCTCGGCCGATATATCTTATATCCCACCTATGCAATACAAAACACACAGGTAGTGTATGAAATTTTTTGTATCATAGGATTTATCACAATATATTGCATGGTATCACAGATATCATGAAATATTGCGAGATATCGCAACCAATCTTTTACAGAAAAAAATACTTCATATCAACAATATCTATCAATATCGATAGATATCGCATGAATTGGGAAGTCTAGGTCTAAGGGCAGAAAAATCGAAAGAAGAAAAAAAACATCCAAACCTCTTTTCTTCTTGATTTCTCTCCACTTCTACATAGATTTTTATGGATTTCAACCCATCCTTGTGAATCCCTTTTAAAAAAAACACCAATGTCAAGCCAGAATCAATATCCAAGCCAATTTAAGGCCGTTTTCGATCCAGTGAGCACTGTTGTCAAAATCATTACCGTATCATAAATCGTAAGATTTTTTATTATTTTCCTAAAAATATGAAAAATATAATAAATCAGAAAAACAAAAAAAAAAAATTATAAAAAAATAAAATTGAGCAATCATCCTTTTGACATCAATATGCGCCAAGTAATACCTTGTTATGATAGTGTTAAAGGATTCTTATCTTTTCTTTCTTTTCTTACCTTTTTTTTTGTCTTTCAAGAAATTTTTCTTAAAAAACATATAATGATCCTATAATTATTTATATTCTTGTTACATTTCTTGAATGTAGAATCACATTGGAAAAACAGCATTTGATTCTATAGACCGACAAAAAAAAAAAAAAGAAAAAAAAAGGATGTTTTGATTTCTAACCATTATCCACAATATATACAAGTCAACATGATTGTAACCATCCATAAAAACATTCTAGAGAAGTCATACATCACTTTGGTATTTCAACCAGTTAAGAAGTAAGAAATTATATTAATAATTTTTTTATTTTTTTTTAAAGCTCTATGATTTAACGTTGAAGAGAAGATGTATCATTTAATCTCTTATAAAGAACAAAATAAAATAATTTACCTTTTCTAAACAATTCTTTTTTTCTAAATTATTCTTAAAGCCCCCACCAATTTAAAAACATAAATAAAATAAAAGCTAAGTAAAGCTTAAAATAGAAGAAAACAAATATATTTTGAACTGTAAATCGGGGATTTAAATCGTAAATCGTAGGATTCAAATCATAAAATCGTAGGATTCATATAAAAAGGATTCAAAGGTAGGATTCCAATCATTTTGCTTAAGATTCGACTAAAATCCTAAATCATAAGGATTTGAAAACACTATCGGTGAGTATTTTCAGTTTTCAATCCTTCTTTTTTTTTGTAAATCATGTTAAATCAGTGCCAAATGGTTACAAACCCATGATTCTTCATATTTTGCATGAATAATCATGGATTTGGAGCGCTTGATTTCGAGATTTGTGAGAGACGGGCCAAGTTGCCAAATTTTGAAAAAAAAAATAAAATTTCCCAATTTCTCTCAAATCGATTGCAATCTTTGTGTCCAAACACAAAATCAAATATGTATATTACCTAATCAAGTGATTCTTGGTAATTTGGGGATTTTTCAAAAAAAAAAATATTTTTTAATTAAAAAATTAAAAAAATGTTAAAAGATCTTTTTTTCGAAATTCCACTATGACCAGCAGTCAATTGGCCCCTATTTCAGAGTATTTAGGACTGTTTGATGAAATGATGGGCCGATATGCAAAAAATTATGGAAAATTCAAAAAAAAAAATCTAAATTTTCTCAAATTGAAGATGATGAGTAACAGCGTTATGTTAGAGAGTATCTTCACCGGTATCATTCTACTACAACCTGGGCATAGTATTGTTGATTTGTAGAGAAGCAATACTATGCCCAGCTCCATTGAGATGGAGATGATAATTTTGAGCCACCGCACAGATTTATGTACGTCTGAGCCATAGCCACAAACATTATTCATAGGTATATTTTAAGTTTTATACTTTGTCTTTTGCTTTTGAATGTATTGCTCATGTTTCCATACATATCTTCTTATATTTATAAATTATATGGATTAGGACCCGTACAAAGGAAACATATTATGTGCACTTTTTTTTGTAGTGTTTTGATTTCTAAGTGTGTATTGATGTCCTATTTATCAATCCCTAAAGTTTCATTGAAAAAATCAACCAATTTCCAACTGTTTCCCAACAACAGCGATACATTACGCAATACAACTGATATATCCTGTGATAACCGATATGTATCCGTATCCCAAAGGTGTGATACATTATGGAAAAACAATACGGAAAACATTGGCCCAAACTTTTAGACAAAATTGATACAATTATATACAAATTGAGTTTATATGTTAAAGTTTCAACTCTCATAGAATACAAGTAAGAAAACAAAGCAATTACGTCCAAAAATCAAAAGAAGCAAAAATACAACTTGGACTCGTATCACACGGAATTACGAGGCAGCTGGAAGTCACCATTCCTGTCCCCACTAAAGCGACCATAATTGCTGCTCCACATAACGACAATGATGTTCCCACTCATGAGATGATGATATCAGGCTGTGTACTCTCTAACATATCTCAAATACTCATCCTCTCCAAACTACACCAGTATGTCCATCGATGGATACTGCGTGGACTCCATAACTGTAAATATTTGCTGTGACAATGGCTCCACACCTCCATACCCATATGAGTGTACTCCCTAACATGTCTCCAACACTCATCCTTCATTTTATTTTATTTTTTGCTTTTTTTTTTTCAAAAAACACCGAGTGTGGTCAATCTGTAAATCGGACCACGCTCATCAATATCTGTAGATCAACCAATTTCGGTTGATCAGCATATTCTTTTAAATTGTGATTTTTAATTAAAAATAATATTTCTTTTGATACATATAATTTTAAAAATAAATAATAAAAAAATAATAATAAAAACAAAAAAAAAAAAACATGACCAATCCGTAGATCAGCCTACAAGAAGCAACATGTAATTTTTCCACTCTACTTGCATTATAAAAGCGAGAAAGCGGAAGAATTTTGCATTTCCCCAATTTATTCCATTTTCCACCTTTAAATTCGGAACAAACTTGTCTCAAATCCATTTCAATGCATGAAAATCATGCATATATATGGAGCTGCAAGTAATTTCTTTGCACCATTACCATTATGTTACGGCCGTTATGTAACCATTTTTTAATACCTAGGTTATCTTTCTACAAAACCTAAAGAAGATCCAGTGTCAGAGGGATTGATCCTTCAAAAAAAAATATCCAGTGTCAGAGGGGTAGGGCATCAATTAATGAAATCAAGAGGTAGAACCGAAATTTGTAACTACACAAATCTGTTTAGCTTGTATCCATCAAAATCCTCATATCCAACATTACGAACTCTACAAATAATAACGAAACAAAATGCATTCGCTGAGTGAACCATATCAAACTCATTATGATAATATTTTCTTGTATTTACAGTTACTTTCATGGAATTAGGTCTGTGATCTAACTCTGAAGAAAACAAGAGAAATGCCTTCTGAAAGGGATACTAAGCTCAACTGACACTATGATTTATCCAGATACACAATCATGACACACAGTACTTACCAAACCACGGTATAATGCACTTGTAAGAGGAATTGGACTAATTGAATTTATTCTAAGAAAAACATTGCCCATGAGACTCTAGCGTCTTGTCAAGAAAATCATCATGAGACTCTAGCATCTTGTCAAGAAAATCATACAAAATTGCATAGCACATAATAAGACGAGAAACTGAACCCAAATAACTCCGCTTGCGCCTGTCTCACCAGTTTCATGAACCTTTCTTTTTGGGTCTTAAGTAAATATAGGCAAAAGGCATCAGCAGATGAAAGTCAAGGAAAATCCACTTTGTTCTGATCAGCTATTTTTCTTTCTGAGTTCTGAAATTTACTTTAACAGTATCCATATTTAATAGAAATGGAATTTGAGCATGGAAAATGCATTTGAAAAGGGCATTACAGCCAATCAACTCAAATTTAAATGCATCTGCTGGATCAAGGGCTGGTGAGATCTACCACACGAAATCCAAGAAAAATACACTGTATAAGGGAAAACCACACAAAATCCAAGGCTCTATCTGCTGGATCAAGGGCCTCCATTTTAATCAACACACAAAATCCAAGAAAAATACACTGCATAAGGGAAAACCATTGTTCAATATCTTCCCCACTAAAACCATTCTCAGGTCATTTTAGATACTTGATTGGATTGAATTGCAACAATGCAACTGAATAAAGGAAAAGAACAAAACAGCAGAGGAGCCATTTTAACTCATAATGAAGATGAACCCCTAATTTCAACTCAACATGTTTTGAGTTGGACTGGCAATTATCTGAATAGCTATCTTTGGGCTAATCCTTCATTATGAATGTAGTGGAACTAGCTCATGTTGTTTATTTCTTTTTACTGTTCTGGAACATTGCAGTTCTTTTCAATTGAGCATCTAAATGCACCCTACACATAACAAGCAAGGCATTTATCCTGAAAAGCAACTAGGAAAATTTGCATAAAAGATATTTATGCGAATGATGACATCTCATAATTATTAAGGCTGCCTTTGTTGCACCATATATCATGATATTTGAATTTGATACAAAAAATACCATGAAATTTCATGATATTTGGTGCCATGAAATGCACCTGAATATATATATATATATATATATATATATATAGAGAGAGAGAGAGAGGAACGCTAAGCTACGCACCGGTTCGCACGTCATTACGTACGAACCTTCCTATCAACCGTAGGATAAGGTAGACGGTTTGGATGAAGGCGCTCTTAGCGCGAGCCTAAAAAAGCAAGTTTCCTTCTCTCGCACACCTCTTCACCCTCTCTCCGAAGGATGCGGCAAAAGCCTTTTCACATAAAATTCGTTCGCTGGGATGCTAGGTGGGTCCCACCAAGATGTTAATGATAAATCCACGCCATCCATACATTTTTAAAAATAATTTTATGATATGAACCCAAAACTGAGGTAGATCAAATTCTCAAGTGGGCCACACGGTGTTGATTGAACTCTCACCAATAAAAACCTTCCTAGGACTACCAAAATTTTGGATCAAGCTGATATTTGCTTTTTTTTCCATCATCCAGGTCTGCATGAGCTAATGTACAGGTTGGATGTCAAATAAATATCATGGTGGGCCCTAAAAAATATTTAACGGTGAGAATCATTATCACCGCTGCTTCCTATGGTGTGGTCCACTTGAGATTTGGATCTGCCACAGTTTTGGGTTTATGCCCTGAAATGATAAGGAAAAATGGATGGACGGGGTAGATTTCTCAAAAACATCATGGTTGGCCCCACCTAGATTTTTAATGAACTTTGCAAATTGCGAGCGTAATTAGGGGGCAGATTTGATTTCACGTGAAAGCCTTTTGCAAGAGGTCCCTGCGCAAGGATGCTGGGTGGGGCCCACCACCATGTTGTTGGGAAATATACACCGTTCATCCGTTTGTCAAGCTCATTTTAAGAAAATCGACCAAAAATGAGGTGGATCCAAAACTAAAGTAGGCCACACGAGAGGGAAAATTGGAGAAAGAAATACCTATCGTTGAAACTTCGCAAAGTTTTGTGGGCCCCACAACGATGCATGTGTTGTATCCACACCGTCCATACATTTGGAGATATCATTTTAGGGCATGATAAAAAGAATAAGTCAGATCCATGGCTGGAGTGGACCCCACCACAAAAAATACTGGGGAGCGTGATGCCTACCTTTGAAACCTTCCAAAGGTCCACCATGATGTTTATTTGAGATCCAACCTGTTCATGTATTAACTCAAACATGAAAGAAAGGAAAACACAAATTACAGCTTGATCGGAAGCTTTCGTTGCCCTTAGAACTTTTTAATGATGGGCGTTGCTCTCTCCACTATTTTGTATGGTGGGATCCACTCGACATTTGGATCTAACTCATTGTTTGTACCATGCCCAAATATGATCTCTCCAAATGAATGGACGGTGTGGATACAAAACATATATCATGGTGGGGCCCACATAACTGGGTTACGTCACTTCATAGCGAGTATGGCGGCTCAATCGGCGCACCAAATAGACAACGTGCATTACAAGAAACCCAAATACAATTACGAAATCGGACTGCGTACTCAGTACGCTCTTATTGTATTGAGTAAACTCTGTTGGGCCCACTATAAATTCATGTGTTTTATCCCCGTGTCCATCTGATTTTTCAGATCATTTTAGGGGTTCAACCCAAATTTGAAGTATATCTAAAGCTTAAATAGACCATGAAACAGTGGAATTATTTATTTCCACCGTTGAAACCTTTCTAAGGTCCAGTGATGTTTATTTGTCACCCAACGGTTCATAAGATCACAATGACATGGATGAAGGGCAAACACGAATATCAGCTTGATCTAAAACTTGTGTTGCCTCTTAAGAAAATTTCAACAGTAGACTTCAATTCAGACTGTTTCCAGTGGTGTGGTCCACTCGAGATTTGGATATGCTCAATATTTGGGTCAAAGCCCTAAATTTACACGATAAAACGGATGGATGAAGTTTATACAATCCATGAACAACAGTGGACCCCATAGAGTTTACTCAGTACTGTTAGCGTACGTTACTCAGTAGGCAATCCGCTTCCTGCAATTACCTTGATGGGATTCGCGAATTAGCTCCTAGCAGGTTGAGTAGCGAAACTGGCTACCAAAGTGACTTCACCAACTTCTGTGGGCCCACCATGATGTATGTTTTGTATCCACACTGTCCATACATTTCTAGAGATCATTTAAGGGCATGATAAAAAGAATGAGGCAGATCCAAGGCTGTAGTGGACCCCACCACAGAAAACAGTGGAGAGAGTAACACCCACAGTTGAAACCTTCTGAAGGTCCACCATGATGTTTATTTCAGATCCAACCTGTTCATGTGCTAAAGTAGACATGAAAGAAGGAAAACATAAATATTAGCTTGATTGAAAACTTTCACGGCCCTTAGAAGTTTTTAATGGTGGGCGTCAATTTCTCCACTGTCCACTAGAGCTTTGGATCTGACTAATACTTTGTATTAAGCCCTAATATTATCTCTCCAAATGAATGGACGATGTGGATACAAAACATACATTATGGTAGGGCCCACATAAGTTGATGACATCACTTCAGTTGAAGACGAAAAAAAAAAAAAAAAAAACGTTTAGAGTTTTTTTTTTTTGGAAAACTCCGTTCCATCCGTTCCATTTGCTGACGTGTCCTCTGTCATCTGACGTAACCACTCTCCACTAATAAAGGGGCAATGGATGGACATATATCACTGTGGCCCACTTGAGAATTTGATCTACCTCAATTTTGGATTCATATCATAAAATTATTTTTAAAAATGTATGGACGGCATGGATTTATCATTAACATCTTGGTGGGACCTACCTAGCATCCCAGCGAACGAATTTTATGTGAAAAGGCTTTCGCCGCATCCTTCGGAGAGGGGGTGAAGAGGCGTGTGAGAGAAAGAAACTCATTTTTTTATGCTCGCGCTAAGAGCGCCTTCATCCAAACCGTCTACCTTATCCTACGGTTGATAGGAAGGTTTGCACGTAATGACGTGCGAACCGGTGCATAGCTGAGCGTTCCTCTATATATATATATATATATATATATATATATATATATATATATATATATATATATATGAGAGAGAGAGAGAAGAAGAAGAAGAAGAAGAAGATTTTTGGGTTTCCCATCTGTCTGACATGTGCTATTTAGTTACATGTTACAACTGGGCAGTTAGAAATTCAGATTCGGGTGAACAATTTACATGAAGATGCAGTAGTCCACTGATTTCTACTAAAGGATGGGCCATGTTCTAGGGGAGGAATTATCTCAAAATTCATTCATTTTAGCTTCATATTTAGCGCAATACTCTCCCTTCAAATGTAGTTCAGGTAAATCTAGTAGAAATCCAGTTATTGAATGCTGAAAAATCATTGGAATGTAAGAAACCTGACCATTCAAATATTCAATCAATGCAATATTGATGCAACCAAATGGCCACACAAGCTGATTCATTAAGATTTTAAGAATCCAACCATTCAAACTGTGATGATTGATGATTAGGACTAGATCCGAGGTTTGATGATCAATCTGATGGGATCAGTGGTTAGATTACATTATGGGGCTGAGAGGATCAATGGATGGTAATTATATTTCTAGGATTTCTTTGTTTTAGTTAGTTATTAGGGTTTGATTAAGTAATCTTAGATTTTTTTTTCTTGCTTAAGCCTTTCTTATTTTAGAGATTTTATATCATGAAATAAGCATTATTAGGTTTCCTTGTTTAAATCTTTTTCCTACTTTGGAGATATAGGCTAACTAGGAATCCTATTTTTAGATTCCATACATTATGTGAATATTGCAAGCACTCATTATAAATAAGGCTTAGGCCATACAATAAGACAATTGAATGGTATTCTCTTTGAGCAAATTTTCTTGTTTCTGTATGGTAGTTGTTGAATGGGGGGAAGTGACCTCTAGCATAAGACTAGAGGACTGATTAGCTTGCTCAAAGTCCTTCCATTCATTTCTCTTTTGTAATTCGAACTTCAATCTAGGTCGTTGAATCTTATTGCAATTAGTTTCTTCCTTAATCTAGTTGCAATAGATTTATATCAAAGCAATTTCTGCTCTTGGGATCTTTTCTTTCACTTTTCTCCTCTTCCCCATCTTCTTTCCACAATTTTTGTCCCAATATTCATCCAAACCTACCCTCAATTACCTAAACCAGTCTATTCATTTAGCCCTTCCACCACAAACCATATATAATCTCCATCTTACTTAAACCATCACCCTATGTCCCTATCTCCATCCCAAATTCCATTGGTAAACAACCCATACCCTATCATACACCCAACCTTCCTAAAACCTTTTTTTCCATTCCCTATATTAAAATACACACATGCACACACACCCCAAACCCTAAACCATACCCTTTCCCTTTTCCCTCCCTTACCAAATCCTACCCAAAATGCTTCGAAACCTAATTGTACCCACCTTAAAATAATAATAATAATATAATAATAATAATAATAATAATAAACTTAGATCTACAGTCCAAGCTTGAAGTCCAGCACATGTTCTTTCTTCGAGATGTTGTGGGATAGAAAGATGTTCATACACATCATATGATTATCCCCTTTTGGACTCCCAATTCCCTCCACATACCTCTCATGTTATTCTTATCCAAGTTACCTCGGCTTCCACAATCATCCCTCATATTGCCTAGAGTCTTACCCATCTTCATATGTGTCTCATGGCAATTTCTTTAAACAACCCTTCCGATATTATGAACGACGACAGCCATATGTCGGCTACTCCAAAACATCTTCTTACATGGAAATGTCAGCAGCGGCTAAGAATGTTCAAGAGACTAGGGTGAAAATTTTGCAGGAACTTAAGAAGTATATTGGAAAATTAAAGGAAGAAATTACAAAAGAATTTAAAGAACTAAAGGAGGCAGTGTTGAGCCCTTGACCGAACAGGAAAAGCACTACAGGCTTCAATCTACTTTATCTAGAGTTCCTAGGATGACGTGGTTGTAGATTGTGTGGCGACCCAAGAGGAATCCTCATTTGAATTGCTTGATGGGTTCATAGATGGAGATAGATCAACAGGCAGATTGGAGGAAGTTCAAGTCAAACCAACAGATTAGATGATGGATGATCCAATTGAAAAGACGGAAGGATTAACAAGTATGCATGACTTGATGGTCGAAGAGATGGATAGTTTCATGATCACCATGGCGCATGCCATCTCAATGTCAATCAAGGCCCACAGATCGAAAGCCAACTGTGACAAAGGAGCCACAGTCGACGTCTAAAACATGGAGGGCCAACAAGAAGCAAAAGAAAAGATGGTGTGCATTTCAACATCGTATTATGCATAAGCTACCCCGTTGGGCGTGTATGTCTCCACCATCAACTGTCAAGTAAGCTGAAGAATATGTGCTACAAATGAGGATCTTTGCAGGAAATTAAAACTACTGATTTAAACTTGAGGACGAGTTTTTCGAAGCCAGGTGGAATTAATGCAACTGAATGGCCACGCAGGCTGATGCATCAAGATTTTATGATCGAACTGTTCAAATTGTGTTGATTGATGATCTAGACTAGACCCAAGGTTTGGACTGAAGAGATCAACGGTTAGATTACATTGTGGAGTTGAGAGGATCAATGGATGGTAATTATATTACTAGAATTTATTTGTTTTAGTTAGTTATTAGGGTTTGATTAAGTAATCTTCTTGCTTAAGTGATTTCTTATTTTAAAGATTCTACGCCAAGAAATAAGCATTATTAGGTTTTCTTGTTTAAAGATTTTTCCTATTTTTGAGATCTTAGCTAGCTAGGAATCCTATTTTTTTATTACATAGATCATGTTGAAGATTGTAAGCACTTATTATAAACAAGGCTTAGGCTTATGGAATAAAACATGGTTGAATGGTATTCTCTTTGAGCAAATTCTCATGTTTCTCTACAGTAGTTGTTGAAGGGGGGAAAGTGGTATCTAGTATAAGACTATAGGACTGATAAGCTTGCTCACAGTAATTGCATTCTTTTCTCTTTTTGTGATTCGAACTTTAATCCAATACATTGAATCTTATTACAATTGGTTTCTTCCTTGAACTAGTTGCATTAAAAACTCTTCTTTCATATGTAGACCACTGATATTGTTTCTTTTTCTTCTTCTTTTCTTTTTTTATTTTGTTTCTTGCTCAATTTTGCTTAACCATCCATGTTCAAGCAACTGATGTAACGGCTAGGATAGTCGAATCACAGTGACTTTTATGCCATAGCGCCCCCCTTTCAATTGGTGGCCCACCATTCATTCACAACACAATGCTCGGGCAAAAGGTTGGACGGTGCTGTTTAGATTTCAAGTTTGTATGATTAGATGCAAGTGAGGCCCATGATTCAGTGATCCAAACAGCTGATATTATGGGCCCCACTTAGGATGTCCTACTACCACCAAAATTCCCTTTAACTGGAAGAATCACAACCCTTCAATTGGCGGCCAGCATGTAAGAAGAAAATACAGCAACGGTCCACATTCAACCAAGGAAAAAGGAAAGATATTATACAGCATGGCCATTCGATCAGGGGGAATTTCCGTACACGCGCCATCCATGGTGAGGCCCACCATATGAACGGCTTAGATGATCAAACCATGGGCTCCACTTGTACGAAATCTGCCCCGAGTATTGCATAATAACACCTCTAATAAAAATGCACCGCACAAGAAAACCATAGATAAAATAGTGTGTGTGTGTGTGTGTGTGTGTGTGTGTGTGTGTGTGTGTGGTGTGTGTGTGTGTGTATATATATATATAGAGAGAGAGAGAGAGAGAGAGACCTGAGGAGTTCGTTATCGTCCTTAGAGAAGGAGAAATCGATAGCCCAAAGCCTCAGATAAACAGCTACTCCAAGAAACAAAACCAAAACCAATCCGATGAAGAAAGGGCTTCTCTCCATTCCCATCTCCTCTTCTCTTCTCCTTTTCTCTTCTCTTCTCTTCTCTTTCTCCTCCCTCCAGACCCAAATCAGTTCCCGGATTTTTATTTTCCTTCGCGGGTTTGCTACACCGAAGACGGAGAGGATACTCGCTCGACTATTATCAGATCCCTGTAATACCTTCTTTTTTCAGTTTCATTCGATTATTTTTGGGAAGGCTTGCCCCAATCTGCTCGCTCCCGCCGCATGATGATCCTTACTATTTCCTGTGGTGTGGTCCACTTGAGATTTGGATCTGTTTTATTTTGATCTGCCAAAACGGATGGACGGTGTGGATATAGAATAATACATCAAGGTGGGCCACGCGTATTACCTGCCACCCATTTGGATTTTCAGAGCATGACCCGTTCGCTATTAGCAAATAACAAATGGAATGTTTTTATCCTGTCCATCCGTGGCACGTGTGCAAAGTTGACAAAGGTATACAATAAAGGGTAGATGGATTGTTGGTTTGGTATCCGATCAGACTTTGGTCGAATTCCCTGTTCTAGTGGGCCCACGATGATGTCCGTACACCGCATCGGTGATCCCAAACCTTAAGAAAATCCAAATCTCAGGTGGACCATACCGCTAAAAACGATAATGAATGACCATTAGAAACTTTTTGTGGGACACAAAAGTTTTGAATCAAGCTGTTCTTTGTATTTTTCCTTCATCCATGTCTTCTTGACATAATCAACAGGTTGGATGGGAAATAAACATTACCAGAACCTTACGATGGGCCCTTTGAAATTTTTAACGGTGAGGCACTCAATCACCACTATTTCCTGTGGTGTAGTCAACCTGAGATTTGGATCTATTTAATTTTTGTTACAAATCCTAAAATGGACTGGAAAAACAGATGAACGGCCTAGATTATCATTAAGGTGGCCCCTACGGTAAGGAACCCGAGTAACACCTAATCCGCTCCCTTTCCCTTTGTCTTGTATGGCACCAAGGCAGGCCCTACGAAGGATTCAATGGTTCCTGTTTCCATCCCTACTGTTTGTGGGGTGGCCCACTTGTGTTTTGTATCTGCAGCTTGTTTGGGCTTATTGTCCTAAAAATGAAGTAGCAAAATAGATGGACGGATGATATATAACACGGACATCACATAGGCCTCAAGATTATTAGATTACCAGTGTTGATTGGCTAAGCTTGGCTATAGTGAACATGAATTTCGAACATGCCCAATCTGAATTAATTGAAATCTTGGCCTGAGACAGGCTTGTGCCATTTGGTAGCCTTGGGGCTCATGGCCCACTAATCCATCGGCCTAGATGGTACATGCTTTTCTTTGTTTCCCATTTTAAAGTCTGAATTATATTTGGATCATGCTAGTTAAAATGTATGTTTGGTGTACTAAATTACAAGGGTGTTACCTGTACTCGAGGTCTAATTCCTAGTTGGGTCCTTACTCTTGCTCGGGTGGTAGATTCTCAGGAGTTTCAACTCCCGGTCAAGGGTTCGAGTACCCATGGGTGGAAGTGGAATGCGTACTGAGTAACTAAGTACCCTAAGGGCCTGTTTGGCCAGGCAGATCCCACGGTATTAGGAGGGATGGGATCGGCAATATCCTGGGATAGGCATGACGAGCCAAACAGATCCGGTGAACTTGTCCGGATATGAGCAATCCCATGGATCTTAAGACAATCCACTGACATCACCATCATTACCTTAAAATTGATCCTATCCCTTGGTTGGATGGATTGGAAGATAAAATCCCAGGATATGCATGGCATGCCAAACAGACCCAGTGAACTTGTCCCGGGATATAAGCAATCCCATGGATCTTAAGACAATCCACTGACACCATCATCATTACTTTAAAATTGATCCCATCCCTCTTAATACCGTGGGATCTGCCCGGCCAAACAGGCCCTAAGCGTACTGAGTAAACTCTATGGGGCCCACCGTCATTCATGCACTTTATCCACTCCATCCATCCATTTTAACGGATAATTTTAGGACTTTAACTCAAAATTTAAGTCTATCCAAATCTCAATTGGACCACACCAAGGAAACAGTGTGAATTGAACGTCTACCGTTGAAAACTACTTACGGGCCACAGAAGTTTTGGATCAAGATGATATTTGTGTTTTCCATTCATTCATGTCTGACTGATCTTATTAACAGGTTGGATGACAGATAAACATCACTGTGGGCCTTAGAAAGGTTTCAATGGTGAAAATTAATAGTTCCACTGTTTCCTGTGGTATGGTTCAGTTGAGCTGTGTATATGCTTCAATTTTAAGCTCAACGTCTAAAATGATCCAGGCGCGGATAAACCACTTGCATTCACAGTGGGGCCAATAGAGTTTACTCAGTACGATAAGAGCGTATTGAGTAACTCAGTACGCAATCCGATTTCCCTATAGGTGGTGAAATTCCACCAGTGTGAGTGTGTGGGGTAGTGTGTGTGCGTGTGTAAAAAAAAAAAACAAGAAAAAGGTCTAATTCCTAGTTGTTTTAGCATTATATAACTTCATTGGTATACCAAATCTTTTGAATGATGTTGTAAAAATCACTTTGATTGGATCACCATAACTCTTTGAAGGGGGCTAATTTATTATAATCATCCATTGTTTATAAGTCATAAATCACATTATTAGAATCATCAAAGTAAATTACTATTTTGTAATGGTAAGTAATATGGAGTGGAATTTATCCGGTAGATGTTTCGAGATGATGATTGTTATGGGAAGATCCGAGCTCATTGTAATTCCAAGGTCTGATGCCATATTGAGCCGATCATAGGCACTACTCAGTAACTCGGCTCAGACACAGAGCAGACAATATCCGATGAAGACCCATAACCACTCCGATTGGAACCTGCCTGCCCAGAGGTCTGAGCCGACTCCACATTCCGAGGCGGGGCTCCTCAAGCCAAACTTAGAAATTACTATAAAGGGATGTGGCCGATTACTTCGCCCGAAGATACGCATGATGCACACGATATATTACACGATCCTTGGATTGCGCGCAGTATCTCTACGATTCGAAAATCTCCCTGATTGAGTGAATCGTGTCATGATTAACAGGCCCAGACCATTCGACAGTCAGTTATAAATACATTGGGACCACATTGCTACAGGTACGCAAGATCTGACGTTCTCCCTCTACATTCTACTTAGACCCCTATTCCCTTGACCTGACTCAGGCATCGGAGGGTCCCTCGGCTAAGCCAGGGTCTCCTTTGCTCACCTTTTTGGCGATCAAGATTTTGACCTCAACATTTTTGGCGCCGTCTGTGAAAAAAGTTGCTAAATTGGCCTGTCTGCATGAGGGCCAACCTGGATCATCGAGACAAGCACAAGTATTGCCGTTTCCACCGAGACCATGGCCACAATACAACTAACTGTGTAGATCTCAAAGATGAGATCGAAGCCCTTATTCGGAATGGACATCTGCGTCGACACACCAAGGAAGGAAAAGTCGCTCGGAAAGGAGAAAGAGAGCGAGAGCAGCCAAACAACGCCACGGAGGAACCTGCCGAAATCCGTACCATCTTAGGGGGCTCGTCTGGAGGAGGAGATTCAAATAGGGCGCAAAAGGCTCACTCCCGAAAGTCCGAATCAGAACATTACGTCCATTTAACCGAGCGGCCCAGTAAAGAACTTCGAGTTAATCCGTATACTCTGACCTTCACGGAAGAAGACGCACGCGGAATCCAGCACCCACACGATGATGCCCTAGTTGTGACTATGACCATAGCGAACCGAAAGGTATACCGCATCTTGGTCGACACCGGGAGCTCAGCTGAAGTGATTTATTCCAAAGCTTTTGAAATAATGGGGATTCTGCGGTCTCATCTCAAACTTGTGAAGACCCCCCTACATGGCTTTGCCGGTGAAAGAGTTATCTCCGAAGGAGCATCTCCCTCCCCGTGATCGCGGGAGAAGGACAATACCAAGTCACACTTATGGTGGACTTCCTAATTGTCAATGTGTCATCTGTACACAATGTTATCCTGGGCAAACCTTCTCTTAATGCAATAAGAGCAATCGTCTCCACATATCACCTGATGATGAATTTTTCCGCTGAGGGCAGGATAGGCTACCTCTGAGGCGATCAGCGAGAGGCTCGAAGATGTTACGCAGTGTCGGTAAAGAATGGGTCAGTTAAGCAGGCGCTCACCATCGACGTTTTAGACCCCCGATGGCTCGCGGAAGGCTCATCCGTGGAAGATCTGAAGAAAGTGCTGCTTGATGAAGATGATCCGAGCAGAACTGTTCAACTCGGAACATCATTGAATCCTGCGCAACGAATTGAAATTTTAACATTTCTATGACAACATAGGGATGTCTTTGCATGATCCCATCAAGTATGCCCAAATTTTCTCTGGAAGTCATGGTCCACAGGCTGAATGTGGATTCAAATCACAAACTTGTCAAGCAGAAAAGAAGGTCATTCGATGTCGAGCGATACGAAGCAATAGCTGCAGAGGTCTCCATTCTACTCGACGCCGGGTTTATACAGGAGATGCATTATCCCGATTGGATCGCAAATGTGGTCCTCGTGAAGAAGGCCAACGGGAAGTGGCGGGTCTGCGTGGATTATTCGGATTTGAACAAAGCTTGTCCGAAAGATAGTTTCCCGTTTCCTCGGATAGATCAACTGGTAGACAGCACAACGGGACATGAATTGCTATCTTTTCTAGATGCATATTCCGGATATAATCAGATTGCGATGCACCCCCAGACAGGCAGAAGACTACCTTTATCACAAACAAGGGACTCTACTATTACCGGGTCATGCCATTTGGCCTGAAAAATGTTAGGGCCACGTATCAAAGGCTAGTGAATCAAATGTTCTCCAAACAAATCGGACGCACCATGGAAGTGTATGTTGACGACATGTTAGTGAAAAGTATCAAAGCATCCGATCACCTGACGGATCTCGGAGAAACGTTCGACATCCTCCGAGAATACCAGATGAAGCTGAATCCGATGAAGTGCGCTTTCGAAGTCGGTTCAGGAAAATTCCTTGGTTTTCAAGTCAGTCAGAGAGGTATCAAGGCGAACCCCGACAAGATCAAAGCACTTCTCGACATGAGTTCGCCTCGGACTGTCAAAGAAATACAATGTCTTACGGGGCGAGTTGCGGCACTCGGACGCTTCATATCCAGAGTAACGGATAAATGTCTCTCCCTTTCTTCCAACAGTTAAAAGGTTATAAGAAAGCGGAGTGGACGTCGGAGTGCGAGCAAGCCTTTTAACAACTGAAATAGTACCTGGGTACACCTCCTCTACTGTCCAAACCTGAAGAAGGTAAGCCCCTATTTCTGTACCTCATAGTCTCACCTCGGTTGTCAGCTCAACCCTGATCAGGGAGGTCAGAGGTAAACAGCACCCTGTTTATTACGTAAGAAAGGCCATGATACTGACAGAAACAAGATACTCACCCCTGGAAAAGCTAGCACTCAGCCTCGTTGTTTCAGCTGGGAGGTTACGCCCATACTTTCAAGCTCATTCTGTGATTATGTTGACAGTTTTCTCTCTCAGACAAATACTTCAGAGACCCAAGGTGTCGGGACGGATAACAAAGTGGGACATCGAACTTGGTGAGTTCGACATTCAGTTTCGTCCGAAAACGGCAATCAAAGGCCAAGCTGTAGCCGAATTCACTACTCCGAGCACTGGAGAAATCAATAATGAAGTTGAAGCAAGTCCGCCCGCTCCTCTGAGTGACAAAAAAATGGAATCGGACCCAGGATGGGTTCTTTATGTGGATGGGTTGTCCAATATCAAAGGGGTCGGGATTGTCCTGATCGTGCCTGACTCCACGACAATTCAATATGCAATCAGACTGGGGTTCAAGGTCTCAAATAATGAGGCGGAGTATGAAACTTTGCTGGCCGGACTCAGACTGGCTGCAAGTCTGGGTGTCCAATCCCTTGAGGTTCAATGCGATTCTCAGTTAGTAGTAAATCATATATCTACCGAGTACGAGGCTAAGGAAACAAGAATGATTATTTATCTCGACGAGGCGAGGAAATTAATCGAAAGGTTTTTGAATTGCACTATCCATCAAATTCCGAGAGCAGAAAATTCATGGGCCGACGCCCTAGCACGGCTCGCCTCAGCCGCAGAAGGGAAGATCCCGCGAATAATCCCCGTTGAATTCATATAGCGACCTAGCATTAACAAGGAGGAGAAAGAAGTCAATCCAGTTCGAGCAAGTCCGAGCTGGATCGACCCAATCTTTAATTATCTCACGTTAGGCGAGGTCCCTTCAGACAGGCTGGAAGCCAGGCGGCTAAGAGTCCGAGCAGCCCGATATATCGTCCTAGATAGTATATTGTAAAAGAAGGGACATTCCCAACCCTACCTCAGGTGTCTCCAGGCCGATGAGACAGAATATGTCATACGGGAGATTCATGAAGGAATCTGTGGAAATCATTCCAGCAGTCCGTCCTTGGCCCTGAAGATACTCAGACAAGGGTACTTCTGGCCAACTATCAGGGAGGACACCAAGAACTACGTTCGGAAATGTGATAAATGTCAGTGCTTCGCGGCCGTGCCGAGGCAGCCAGCTCAAGAAATTACCCCCATGAGCGGCCCATGGCCGTTCGCTCAGTGGGGAATCGACATTATCGGCCCTCTACCCACAGGAAAAGGACAAGTCAAGTTTGCTATTGTTGCCTCGACTACTTCACCAAATAGGACGAGGCCGAGCCTGTTGCCAAAATCACTGAGCAGAAGGTGATTGACTTCGTCTGAAAAATCATTGTCTGCCGATTTGGGATTCCCCGCACCATCGTGTCAGACAATGGTCGGCAGTTCGACAACGACAAATTTTGAAGCATGTGTCGAGGACTCGGTATCACGAATGCATACTCTTCTCCCTGACATCCCAGTCGAACGAACAAGTAGAGGCAATCAACAAAGTCATCAAACACCATCTTAAGACAAAGTTGGAGAAGGCGAAAGGCAGCTGGGCCGAAGAACTTCCGTTCGTCCTTTGGGCCTATAGGACCATAGCTCAGTCCTCAACGGGAGAGACTCTGTTCTCACTCTCCTATGGCTCGGAAGCAATGGTGTCAGTTGAAATCGGTCTCCCTACAGCTCGAGTCGAGAGCTACCAAGAAAGTCAGAATTCCGAGTAGATTGCAGTCAACCTGGATTTGCTCGAAGAGGTTAGGGATATCTCGAGGCTCCGAGTCGTCGCTCGGCATCAACAAGTGACACGATTCTACAATTCGAAGGTCAAGACCAGGTGGTTCCGACAAGGGGACTTAGTCCTCCACCGGGTATTCCAGAATACTGCTGAGCCGGGGGCTGAAACACTCAGACCGAACTGGGAAGGGCGTTATCGGGTCGTCCGATCAACCAAGCCAGACTCCTACCACTTGGAAGACCTCGAGGGTCGTCAGCTCCCCCACCATTGGAATGCCGAACACCTGAAAGTCTACTATCCATGATGAAATAGCCTTTAAGGCCCTTAACAAATGTATGCCCCCGGGCGACAGGCCTTTAAGGCCCTCAGTAAGATGTACACCTCCAAGCGACAAGCCTTCAAGGCTCCTAATAAAATTCGCCTCTTTGCATCTATACGAATGAATTATCTACTCAGCAAAAGTTGTCTCTCACATGCAGGGGCGGACTTAACATACCAATCCCTTAGAGAAGAGGCTAGTACGTTATCCCACAAAAACTCTACATGGCATCCCCTCTAAGTCAGGGTAAAGCCAAAAAACTGACCCGACTCTCTCAACATAAGAGTCGGTTCACGGACTAACGGGTAAAGCGGAAGGTTCTCACCAATTGTGGGATGGGCCGACCCCTTAGGGGTCCGGACTCAATAAACGGGCTATGAAGTTCTCAAACTTTACGAGGAAGAATTGGAAGAAGCCGACTCATTAAAGGATCGGCACAACCATCCCTTGGCGAAAATCAGCAACCAACAATCGACAACCAACATCCAAAAGTTAACTACGGATTAACATATGGATAATCATCATTCATAAACCTTCATCAAAAGGTCAAAGAGTAATAATAAAAAACTTTCAGCTATTCCAAGAAGAAAAAAAACAGCAATCCGAGCTACGCAAACGGAGGAGGAGCTTGGGCGTCGGGGGCTTGATCCGGGCGGATGTCATCAGCAGGGGTCTCTCCAGCTTCTTCAGTCAAGGTTAAGGTCCGGATACATGTCCTGGACCGCCCCGATACAATCATCGTAACCGCGGTTGTAAAACTTAGCAGCCTCAGCGTCTCTTTCCTTGGAAGTCCTAAAAGCCTTTATAGCTAGCCACTGCCTCGGCAAGAGAAGCATCGTCTTCAGCCCTTTGAGTTTCCCTCGCCTGAACGACAGCTCGGGCCTACTCTTCTGCAGCCTCAACTTTAGCTCAATCAAGGGCTTCACCCAGACGAGCATTCTCCTGAGCCAGCGAGTCCGCTTGAGCCCTGGCCTGAGTATTGAGCCTTAAAGCCCTCTACGACCCCTTGTAGTCGCAACTCCCTAGCTTCGAGGTCATTCACGATCTCCTGTAATCAAACCTCCCTAGCTTTCTCATCTTCAAGCTGCTGACGCAACTCGCCCTGCTCCAGACGGAAGAGAGTCGCCTCCTTCCGCAAGACTTTCACCTCAGCTCGGAGTGTCTCCACTTCGGCGTCTATCTTCTGACGCTCCCCAGGCCAGGAGGAGCCTCAGAACGAACTAAATAAAAACAAAGACAAGGAAATAAAAAGGTGGGTACGAAAAATGAAGATTAAAAGATATGAGGAGAAGGAATACCTTGTAAAAACCGTCGCCAGATCGTTCAGGAAGGAGTCATTTGACTTGGAAAGCAGATGGGCAATCTCTTCTTTCGGAGCATGTTTGGCCGTCTAGTAAGCCAAACAAGACATATGGAAGCCCGACTCGTATCTTGTGCCACTCGCCCCCACATGCGCCGAGTCGCCCTCCTCTGAAGCCCCAGTCCTACTACCGGCTGAAGCCTGAGCTTCAGCTCTGAGATCGCCTCCGACCTTGGGAGGAGTAATCATGGCGTCGCCATCCGAACGGCTTCCTCCCGCTCGGATGATGAAGGGATAGCTATGCAGAAAGTCGACAGTTGAGCTTCCCCTGTGGGAAGAACGATTGCGGGCGGAACGGAAGGAGTTATGGCTGCGAGAGCTGGAACAGTGATTGCTGGGACTGGAGCCTTAGCAGGTGTCGTAGCGGGAGTTGTCGTAGCCATGACCGTAGTTGGAGTCGTAGCCACGACCGTAGTTAGAGTCGTAGCCACGACCGTAGTTAGAGTCGTAGCCTCAGTACCCAGGCCTGAGGGACCCCCTCCGCGAGGAGTAGCTCACTTCCTCCGAACAGTGGTCTTTGTCCGGGGCTCGTCACTCAACAACTCTTCCGCCGTCGGAGAGACTTTCCTCCTCCGAGAACCAGATGCCTCAGCCATGCCTACGTAAAGAACGACAAATTAGCGACTAAACAGAGATCTGGTTCCAAATAAACAGAAGGAAAACTTACTGAAGGACGTCGGGAGAAGTTGAGACTTGCATAGCCTAAACCAATGAAGGTTGGTGGCAGTAATCAGGTCCGACCAGGAGCGAAGCTCCCCCTATTGCGCCCTAGCCTTGGCTATGTGGTTGTTCTGAGCCTAGTCGAGGGGAGGTGTACCCCTTCGAAAGTCTACAAAGATAAAGGACAAAGGTCTAAGTCCGACCTACGTAATAGAGGAAAGCATAAAGATAAAGAAAATAAACTAGTCCGACCTGGTTTTGAAAATTAGGTTGAAACCCGAGTTGTCAGAGTCCTTACTTCAGCCGCCGGTGTCTCCCATTCGCCGCAGCCCAGAACCATTTATTTTTCCAGTCCTTGTTAGAGGACGGAAGATTCATCACCAACCCCGACCCTTTGCTATCTGGGTCGCGAAGTAATATCAAGGTTCTTGACTATCGTGCTTGACCAGGTACAAACTCATCAGTTCACTAGGGTCAATTCCGAATTCTCGACTTAACGCCAAATGATGAAGGCAGAAATCAGCACCCTCCAAGCATTGGGGGTGAATTGCCCTGGAGCTAAGCCTAGGTAGGTTGTCATGACTCGGACGAAGGGATGCAGAGGAAGTCGAACCCTACATTGTAGCGCGTAGAGAAAAATAGCGACTTCTCCCTCAGTAGGCGCGCCAGCAGTATCAAGGACTCAGGGGCCCTTATCCGAACGGAGTCTGGGATTTGAAACTCCGAACGGATCCATCCCATTTGAGACTCCGAGAGAATGGAGCCTCCTGGGACTACCTCCGAGGCCCGCCCGCTCTCTGGCATCTTAGTGGCCTCAGCAGTTGTGGTCCGGGAAGCCCGAGTGGCTTTCTTTCTGTCAGCTCTACAAGTCCGAGCCCCAATCTCCTTTTGCTTTCAGGGCGGAGGGTATAAGGGCACAGCTTCATAGGGGCCTTTAGAGGCCCCTCCCCCGTTGCTAGAACTTTTCGATTCGGAGTCGTCACCATATCCCGCACAGTCTCCAGGTCAGACGACATCTTAAGTAAAAAAAAAGGAAATGCAAAGGGACGCGCGGAAACTCACCGGACGGTCACTGGGAATCGCTTCTACTGGAACTACTCAATCGGTCAGAATCGCCTTCGCCGGAAATCGCCTCCTCCAATATTAGCTTAAACACAGCGAAGAAGTGGGCCGGAATATTCGAATGAGGGTTTATATAGACCCTACCAAGACTTCGCATTAATTGCCTGCAATGATGGCCGCAATCGAATCGTTGTGGGCCGACTTCGGAGCTGATGTGGTCACACACCATTGGTTTGGGCTCTGTCGGGCGGGATGCTTCTGACATCAATCGGCGTGCTTTGGATAAGCGAAACGACGCCCGAATAATGAAAGGTTCTGTCCAACGCGCTATTCCAGGTACATGTGGCAACAAATCATAGGCGAATAACAATTCGAAATCGTAACCGTCGCCACGCGTTCATTGCGCATAGACCCGTGAGCGGGAAGCCCTAAGGGCATGAAGTTTCAAAACGTAACAACTTTGGCATACTCGGGAGAATCAGCGAATGAGGCGTTTGATCTTTCATGTGTTTACTCTCCGAGCCCTTAGCAGATCTCAAAGAGTAGGGGGCTTCTGTTATGGGAAGATCCGAGCTCATTGTAATTCCGAGGCCTGATGCCATATTGAGCCGGATAGCTAGTAACTCGGCTCAGATCACAAGAGCGGGCAGTATCCGATGAAGACCCATAACCACTCCGATTGGAACCTGCCTGCCCAGAGGTCCGAGCCGACTCCACATTCCGAGGTGGGCGCTCCTCAAGCCAAACTTAGAAATTACTATAAACGGACATGGCCGATTACTTCGCCCGAAGATACGCATGATGCACACGATATATTACATGATCCTTGGATTGCGCGCAATATCTCTACGATCCGAAAATCTCCCTAAGTGAGTGAATCGTGCCGTGATTAACGGGCCCAGACCATTCGACAATCAGGTATAAATACATTGGGACCTCATTGCTACAGGTACGCAAGATCTGATGCTCTCCCTCTACAATTCTACTTAGACCTCGATTCCCTTGACCTGACTTAGGCATCGGAGGGTCCCCCGGCTAAGCCAGGGTTTCCTTTGCTCACCTTTTCGTGCAGGACCAGGGTCCATCCGAGGAGTGGGGGGCGATCCAGATTTTGATCTCAACAATGATTAAAGCTATTTTGTTTCTCTGCATAATCTTAGCCATTGGTTTTCCATGATATTGACCAGAGGACTCTTCCCATTGGCACGACTTTTGCACCATTCTTTGCTCTTAGTTGTATGAATGAATGAATGGTTGATGTTGATGATGGGTCACTGCATATGACATTTAAAGTTTTCAATGCATTAGTGATGTCCCAAAACCTTTTAATGGTATTATTATAGATCCAAAGAGATGACAGTGGAATGCTACGGGTAGAATTGGAAGCCTTTGGGTTTCCAGAATCTCATTTTCCACTTCAAGTGACTTTTTAAGAGGAATGAGCAATCAAAGATGGGACCTACATGATGGAGGGTCTAAATAAAAAATGGCGAGAAAGGTCAATATGGAACGTACATTTTCTAGGCAATGATTATAGGTTGGAATCCCCCGACCCAAGTGATTTTTAAAGGGGTGAGGAATCAAAGTCAAACCCAAATGATAGATAGTTTAGATTAGGGGTGCACACGGTTCGGTTTGGTCCGGTTCTGGGGTGAAACCGGAACCGAACCATTCCTAATGGTTCTAGGAAATTCGAAACCAGAACCGGACCGTTAGCACCCTAGAACCGAACCGGAACCGAACCGTTAAAACCGGTTCGGTTCCACGGTTCTGGGCTTTTTATAATTCAGCCCAATTGCAAGCCCATGTTCATCCATGTTGTGGTCCATTTGATGAATGGTTTAGATATTGTATAAGGTGTGCAAAAATACATTTACGAAAATAATTGTTCTAGAGAAAATAATTATAAGGTGTGCAAAAATACATCGGTTCAGTTCGAGGTTCGGTTCTACGGATCGGATCCACAGTTCGGTTCTACAGATCGGTTCAGTTCTACATACCCCCAAACCGAGAACCGAACCGATGTCACCGGTTCTTTGATTTTTGGAACCAAAACCGGAACCGGTGCACTCTAGAACCGGACCAAACCGGACCGTTCGGTCGGTTACGGTCCGGTTCCACGGTTCTACTAGTTAAATGTGCACCCCTAGTTTAGATCAATGATTGGACCATTTGTAGGAGGATGAATCCGGATCTTTCACTTCCCTAGGCATTTATTGGATGGTTAGGATTATCTGCCTATTGTCTTTGTTTAGCAATTGGCAATCAAGAGTGAGACCCGCATGACTGATTATCTAGATTCATGATTAGACCGTTCGTAATATTATCAACATGGATCATCCATTTCCTTGGGCGTTGATTGGAGGATTAGCATCATCCAACCAAAGTCGAGTTTTTGAGATGGATGGGGAGTCAAAGGTGGGGGCCTGTGTAATGGATGGTCCAGATCTATGATTGGAACATTTGTAGTATGATTAATATGAACTTAGGCATGATTGTTAGTGGAAGATCATCCAACAAAGTTTATTTTTATGTACCATCCATTTCCCTAGACATTGAACGGACGATTAGGATCATCTGGCAAAGGTTTTTTAAAATTTTTTATTATTTTTTTTTTTAAAAAAAAAAAGAAAAAAAGAAAAAAAGAAAAGAAAAGAGGGACGAGCAATCCAGGGCAACACCCACATGTTGGATGGTCTAGATCAATGATGCGACCATTAGTCGTATGATCAATATGAGCTATCCATTTCGAAGGGATGGTTAAAGTAATCCGACAAAAGTGATATTATAGTGCTTGGCTATCATTCTATCAAGGGTGGACATGTATATTGAATAGTTCAGATTGTTTGAATGATCAATATTGACCGTCCATTTCCCTAGCCAATGAGAATCATCTGACAAAGGTTATCTTTTAAGAGGGATGGGCAACCAGCACATGATGGATGTTCTACATCAATGATCAGATCATTTTGCAGAATGATCAATGCCACCTATAATTACGACCTGTAAGCAAACATAGGTACTCAAAAAGTTATGAAATCACAATCACCTGCTCCAAAACGTTACCCAAACACAGGGATTATAATTCCCAGCAATTACCGGTCTTATAATAACTGGTAATTGGATTGTTCAAGCCACTCAAATGCCCCCAATACAAACAGCCCCTCGAGGATACCTACAATGGTCTTCTCAACATCTTGCGTAGCTTTTCTCCATTTCCTGGTAGTATTCTGCCAACCGACGGATTGATCTGCAGCATCCATCCTCCGTAAGGATCCTGCCATCTATTCAGAGAGTTGCATGGTAAGCAGGGCGCATGTTGGTGGGTCATGTTTGAATATTCTTCCTTGTTTTAATATGTAACCTGTTCTTAATGAAGATCAACTGCAGAAATCAAGCATCATTTACTTGATTCGTTGGATGAACTGATGGATGGGGATTTCTATGATCGGTCTTTATTTGGGTATTACTCCCTCCAAGATACCGTCAATTGTAGCTAGCACTTCCTATTGTAATGCAAAAGACTCACATTTGGAATTAGACAGCAACACTGGCAATGCGAGGCCCGCCGTGTCCAAACATAACTACCTGATGTGGCTTGCTTATGCTACCTTAAACCACTACATGCTGCATCCTCATGTTAAGTGCGTGCGTGCGTGAGAAAAAAAAAAAAAAAACTTCTGCAGAGTGAAAAGAGCCTATAAGGAGAGACGGAAGAACCTCTAGGGCAGTATATGAAGTAGTTTTTGTGTATAAAGGTCTGATGATCCCTTCTGATGCAGCATACTCAGCATACCTTGGCAGTGAATTCTTTTGAAAAATAACTAAGAAATCTCTAGCTTTTAAAATGACAAATTATATTTTAGACAGACTTGAATCTCCTTAAAAGCAAATCAGCACCTTAATTTTACAAGGAAACAAAAGCGCCAGATGAAGTTTCCCATTCAGGAGCTTGGATTTGGAATGCATTGGAATCCAAACTGCCATTCCATTGGAATTAATGATTCCAAATCCTCATTTGTGTTTAATTGAAATGCACTGAAATCCAAGTCTCTCATTTGGCAGCTTGTATTTGGAGGGCATTGGAATTCTTAGATATATTCACTGGACTTAGATTTGATTAACTAAATCAGCTTTCATATACCAAAATTTTTTTGTGCGTGTGTGTATAATGTGTGTGAGTAATATTTGATAGAATGATTGTAATAAGCCCATTAAAATATATACTTCGGCCAAAAAAGAGGAAGTTTTAAGCCTTGGGTGGGCCACAAATGCAAGGATCACAAACAAGAGATTCAACAACGTTTTCTAACCGCCCTTTAAATGTCCAACGTTTGGATGGTTCAATCTTTCTATTGCTGTGATTTTAGTGTTGCAGCTGATAATTGGATTGTTTTGGGTATCATGTGTCATATGTCCAATGGATTAGTAGCATAGAGACGCCTTTGTTACATGTCCGACTCTCTTGGCCTTAAAAAGCAGGCAAAAAAATGCATTTCCTTTAGATTACACCGGAATCTCAACATTTTGAGGAAATTTTAAAACATGCCAAAAAGGTAGATTTAAAATATCTCCAATTCCATTTACCTCCAAATCCAAGGCTGCCAAATGTAAAAACAGCTATTTGAATTTGAAATACACACATTTACCACCAAACCCAAGGTGTCAAACAGGATGTTAGGGTACCTTGGTGAGTTCTTCCCAAATCAATGAATAAGAACACAGATCCCACCTGTTCTCATCTGACTAAAGATTTGTGGGGCAGAGAAAGTGGGTAGACAGTGAGACTGGACTAACGTGGTTATGGTTTTCTGAGCTGTGCCAGAAATGCCAAGAGCAAGCCCGCCCGACCCAACAAGCCCCTGGCTTTGGGATGGGCACCTGCTAGCTTGGCCTGTGGGCAGGCTTGGGCCTTGCTTGCATTGCCCAATCAATTTTCTAATCGAGCTTAAGCTCAAGTCATTTTTACCTGACCTGACCCAACCCTACTTCATACACACGTATCATATCCTACAAATACGTCATTCTAATCCTTAGTCACCTATCTAACATTGAATGCAGACCATTGGCTCCATTCCTCTAATATGTTTATTTCTTTGTGCATGAGTGGCCCACTTGCTAAATGGATATATTAGGAAAATTGAAGGGGGAAATAGGGATTTTATCAATTTTCAAGACCAGTCGGTTCAGGCCTGGACCCAACCAAAATATTTAGGTTGGGCTTGGATCTGCTATGCTAGGTCCATGTCAGGCTTGGGTCGGGTTCAGGACTAGGGTCTTAAGTGGCTGGGCAGCCCAGGCCTCGCCTGACCCAGCCCATTGCCACCACCTCACAGTTTTCAAGACTTTGCACATTGGCACATTTGGCATGGAGGAAACAAAAGCCTAAGGAGCATGGCCTAGCTGTTTTCTTTTACCTTTTTAAAGACAGTTACATTAACGGCAACCTGAGGGAGATCCCACGTGAGCCTGTGATACTCATCTTGTGGTGGTTGTCAGGTTATCCTTTAAACATTCAATCCATGGATTTGTGCACAGAAATGCAACAGTAAAACTAAAAAACCAACATGTAAGCGATATAACTCCATATCATACACAGATGCTCTCTATTTACTCAACCATAGTCATGCAATATACAGGCGGAAACCATTGAGGCTAAACTCTAGATAACAAACGGTAAAAGGAACAAACAAATCACAGCAACAGTACTGACCAATTTGGGAGAATGGCTTTTGTTTGCTTTCTCAACGAGATGCCAAGGACCAGAAGTTCAAGAGAAAAGAAGGGGAAACGGTGAACCAGCTGAGGAAGGCCATCGCCGTTGCAGTCTCAAACCTTGCACAGTGGTTCTTTGCACATTGGCCGAGGTCATTGCCAACGAGGACTGTGATGCCCGCAGATGCACAAGCAGCTGCAAATGTGAGGGTGGAAGTGATCTGAATGGGAAAACAAGACGATGCTAAGGTGAGAAAAGATCATTTTATGGAATTAATGAACATGGTAAAGTATAAATTTCAGCATGCATGCATATGGATTTTTATTCTGTATTTTCCTATTCGTTTCCGCAAAATTGAAGAAGTGCTAGACTGAAGCATCTTGAGTGGCATTTGATCTTCAAAACTGGTATCTATTCTATCTATCCTAGTAGACTCAATCCCATTTTGGTTGCTTTATCAGTCCTAGGCATTGTCCAGTCAGTCTTCAATTATGGCTAATTCTTCAAAACAACCTGACAGTGACAAGTAACCTCACTTCTAACATGAACAGTAGTCAACTACATAGTTGCATATGTGCTCTTCTTTTCCTTTACTACATACTAACAAAATCATTTTACTTACCCCATCACCAATGGCAAACAAGCACACAACCCGAGAATTCCGCAAGCAGCGCTTCACTAGAAGGGCATAGATATCCACCAAGGCTAACGATAGGCTCCACAAGCTTTGCAAGATGACAGCCGCAACAAGGTAGCTGACACACCAAATATTAAAACTTGTTCTTGAGACAATTCAAAAATGCAAATTCTATGATTCAACTTTCTTCTGTGAGGGCTTTGATTGCTCCCAGATTTATGTAGAATAGAATTACATAAATACATGATTTTGTAAGTCTTTTTTTTTTTTTTCCTGAATGCATGATTTTGTACCTCTCAAGAAAGTACATGAATTTGTCCAGCGTCGCAAGGAAGTATCTATATGGTATATGGGTTATAAGCGGAATACATGGACCGATGGTGAAATTTTTACCAATAGCATTGGTAGTGTTTTGATCATTCCCAACAGTTGATAGGATTGAGAAGCAGGCATGTCAGTCATAAGTGGAGAGAGTGATCCAATAGACAAGTTGCAGACTATGATACCCAGATGCTTCAAAATGCATGACATGTCCATATTGTATTGTGTTCAATACTTCAAATTTGTGTAAAATATGTACACCTGCAATATCTCTACATCTGTGGTGTATTCTTGGCATATCTGAGTATCATAGGCTGCAAAGAGAACCATTAGAGGCAGTGAATATTACGAATCATTACTAAGTTTCAAACTTCAACCATACATATTCAAGCAGTTTTATGTGTAGTCATCAGTTCAAGAGGGATATGCCTCTGGGTTTGGCAGAACCAGAAGTATTGTTAGATACAAGACCTGAGGCTTTCACCACCATGCTCTTCATTTCAACTCAAATTCTGCAAAAACCTTGAACATTGAGGCCAATTGTATAACCCATTGGAAGTTGAAGAGAGTGAAGGAATGTCCCAAAAGGTTAAACTTCTAAAATGTCATCATTTTGTACTTTCATAGGAGCCAAATCAACTTGAATGGCTTGAAGTGCATGGTGGCACCTTTGGTTTTTATAGGCATAAGACAAACTCAGCAAAAGGGAAGAAATGTTCAGATGCAAGATTTAAGCCTTTCACCGTGATAGCTTTTCAACTAAAAGTCGTCAGCTTGTCTTCAGCTTTTAAGTTAAAAAACAATCACTTGACAGCTTGTCACTATTCAATCCCTTTGGTGGATTATGATAATGGTACAATATGATTAATACTCTATTGACCTTGTGGATTCAGGAAAGGTAGGGGTAAATTAGCATCGCTTCTTAAAATACATTTGTGCCTGGCTTCAATTTCAGCTGTTAATTTCCACCATATGAGGCTCAGCCTCTTAAAATACCTTAATGCCTGGCTTCAATTTCAGCTGTTAATTTCCACCATATGAGGCTCAGCCTCCCAATAAAGTCATCTGCCCCCTCTCAATCACACGGTCATGCCATAATTTTCAATGATTTACAATAAGCATGAATTAGTGCATGCAAAGCATGTGCAAAGCACGATCATTTTAACAATTCAAGACAAAGAAGCCTATATAAGGAAAGTTGATTCTAGATAAAATTAGTAAAAATACAGCACAAGGATGGGCACCATATCATCAGCCTCCCTATAGCCACAATGACATGTAGAATCTGACCTAGGAAAAGGACCAAATGTCATCAGAGATCCACCATTCTTCCAAGCAAGCTTCCATGATTGCACTTTCTCATTGTCCATCAAATCACACTAACAAAGTCATACACCATATATGGCTGGCTAATAGCATATGCAGTTATGATCAAATAAAGTTTACCATCTACAGAAAACAGGAGAAACCTGGCTCACTGTGTGAATTATCCCAGGTGATGGTGATCAGAAAGAAGAAAGCTGCTCAATTTGAACACGGGCACCATTCATCTGGGAGAGGCATGTGTATAACTGTCTAAGGCCAGTTCAGGTGTTTCTTGCAGGAAATCCAACAATCCCATGTATTTCATGCAGGCATAAACTTTCACCATGGTGATGAATGGGGCAGTACTTAGTAGAAGTCAAAGTGGAGGGCTTCAAATTCACTCCTATCTGCAGCCTTATCCTTGGTCAGTGAACAAGCCATCACATCCCTACCCACCACCTCAAGCCAAGTCCTTTTAGGTTTCCCCTTGTCTTCTTTTCAGCCCGTCAACTCTTAATCAAAGTTCCTTTCCTCCTCGGAGCTCGCTCCTGTTCTCTAAGACATGACAACACCATTGTGATCATATTCATAAAAATAAAAGATGTTGGACCAAATTGACGGAGAACTCTAGCAATGCGATACATGGACTTCAACACACTATCGCACGTTTTCCATAATATGCTAACACATTCCAAATTCCGGAGAAGAGCATTTTCCTCAACATAATGACACTGATATGTATTGAGTGCCCAAGCCCTGTGCCTGCAAACTTTTGGTCCCCTTCAATGAGCTATACTCTACTACAGCTTCCGCACCCCAAAAGGCAGCTTATGACAATATCTGTCTGATTTTGTAAATGGTGACCGTTGCAAGTAGTAGTATTTTGATGAGGTGGATCTAAAGGCTCTTCAAATGCAAGTAGTCTGCTCCCATCGAAATGTTAAATGTATCAATAGTCCCAACATAAATTCCCACAGAGGCAAACGAACAAATAGAATCCTTTGATAGACTACCCAACGAGGTTTGGGCGAATGGTCTTCACCGTAGGTTTGCTCCCTATAGGTGAGGGTCGATTCCCCTCCTTGGCTTTACCCGATACACGTGGTTGTAGGTGATTACGTGCATCCGTAGGGATTAGTCTCACTTCAAAAAAGAGGTGGGGACACCCTGTGTCTTCAAAAAAAAAAAAAAGAAGATAGACTAAAGTTGTATCCAAGAAGGCCTAAGATGATATGCCACATAAGCTTCAAAGTTTAATCCATTTACTATTTTGGCCTTGGTGTTCCTCCTTTTCGCTCGATCAGTATCCCAACATGAGAAAGGTGAAGGGAGAGAAAGAGGAGGAAAGGCAGAAGGCAAGAAAGAAAAACAGGAAGAGAGAGAGGAGCATAATCTATTGTTAGTGTCAAGAGACTAGCACTATTTTGTTAATATAAGAGAAGGGAAAAAGTATGGTACTCTGTATGGCTACACTATCGATACGTATATGACTTATATATCTCTACCCCCCGTCAAGATGGAACACGAGCCCAGCTTGTGGTAAACCCAATCAAGATGATGATGACCGACTCCTTTAGTTAGAAAATCGGCAAGTTGATCTTGAGACTTCTGATATGACATCACTTCCTTTTAAGTTACTAAAAAAATAACAATCAACTTGAACATGCTTGATACGTCCATGATAAACCAGTTTGTAAGAGAGATGAATTGCAACCAAGTTCTCATAATGAAGTTTCATCAGAAGAGCAATAGGAATCCCCAACTTTGTTAAAAATCTCTTCAATTAGAGGAGTTCACAAAACCAAAGAGCCATAGCAGGACACTTCACCTCAACACTAGAACAAACCAGAACTGGGTGCTTCTTACTCTTCCATGTTACCACATTACCATCCACAAGCGTACAATGGCCAATGGTAGAGCACTGCTCGACGTGAGACCCTATCTATTGTATGACTCAACATTTAAATGGCCATGCTTCATATACAACATACCTCTAAAATGGGATTTTTTCCAAATACGATAGGCAGCCTCTAGGTGACCAAAACGTGGACCATGCACAAAATGACTGACAACTCTAACCGCATAAGTGATGTCTAGCCTTGTGATGGTCAAGTATATGAGCTTCCCACCCAATCGCTGATACATCCCAACATCACGTAGCAAGTTCTCACTGTCCAACTGAAGCTGGTGATTCCGCTCAATAGGAGTGTCGACTGGTCAAGCACCAAGTTCACCAGAGTCATAAAGCAAGTCCAGACTCCAGAGGACACTTGCACGGTAAGATGATTACACTATAGATATGTATATATGTGTACATGACTCTTATAACTCTAAAACATCCGCTGAATAAACTTTTCAGTTTTTAAAAGCAATGTCCCCTACAAAATAACATAATACATCCATTGTTCGGAGTATCTCCAATATTATCGAAATATCCCTGATATTATACATACCTCTAGCTCAGCGATACCAATAACACTAGTAGCCTAGGTAATGCAGGGGCATTTTCACACCGGGCTCGAGTGGGGTAGCCCGTGGGATGCGGGGACACACTAGAGGTCGGTGACCCATGTGATTTGGGGCCCACAGGGGAGGTCTCGTATTCAAGACTACTCATCGAGGGTGATTAATGTGCATTTCACACCGGGCTCGAGTGAAGCGGTAGCCTGTGGGATGCAGGGACACACTCGGGGTGGGCGGCCCATGTGAAGTGGTACCCATATGATTTGAGGCCCACAAGGGGGGTTCGGCCAAGGTCCTAACTCATGCAATGTGGGGTTTGAGCTATGAGAAAAGGGGATTAATTCGCCATACTGTAACAGTTCGAGCTTTTAGAGCAAGTGGTTAATTATCCTGCATCAAATTGGTATCAAAGCGGGAGGTCTCGTGTTCAAGACTCCTCACCGGGGGTGATTAATGCAGGAGCATTTCACACCGGGCTCGAGATGGGTAGCCCGTGGGATGCGGAGACACACTCGAGGTGGTGACCCATGTGATTTGGGGCCCACGGGGGAAGTCTCATGTTCGAGACTTCTCACCAGAGGTGATTAATGCGCATTTCGCATCGGGCTCGAGTGGGGTAGCCTGTGGGATGCAGGGACACACTTGGGGTGGGCGGCCCATGTGAGGTGGTACCCATGTGATTTGGGGCCCACGAATGGAATTCGGCCGAAGTCCTAACCCATGCAATGTGGGGCCTAGGCTATGAGATAAATGGATTAATTCGCCATACTCTAATAGTTCGAGCTTTTAGAGCAAGTGGTTAATTGTCCTGCATCACTAGGAAATTTTAGGCATTGGCGATGTATTGCTAAGTATCGCCGATGTATCAATATTGCCAATATTTTCGACTGTGTAAATTCCAAGAGTTGCTTGTATCGCCAATCCGCAATATTTCGATAATATCTCCAATGTATCAATATCGCCAAAAATCTATTTACTAAAAAAATTACCATTCTAGTTTTTATATGGGCACATGGTAGTATGTAGTATTCAAATTGTCGACGATAATATCAATCATATCATGATATTATCATTGCGCAACATGGGCGATATCGAGGCCACAGTTTTTCATTTCCTTTCCAATTGTTGACAATTTCTCAATAAAATACCGTGTTGTCAATATTATGAAACATCAACGGATGTTTGGATGAAAGGTTGAATGGTTGGATGGATGGTTGGATGGACAAATGGCATGGTTGGATGGATAGATGGGAAGGATGTGATGGTTGGACTGATTTCTTACGACAACACATACCTTTAGGCCCCCACTAAATGGAAAGTTATTATGTATGTATTCTTTTTGTAATTTTTAATTCATAAATATGCAAATGTGTATTTTAGCATATCTTGAAGTTTCACTGGAAAATTCCATTGTTTTCCTCATGTTTCCACTTTCCCCACATTTTCGTTTATCAATGATATCAATATTGTTTCCGTATTCCCCAACCAACAAAACTTGTAGCAATACCGATACTTGGAACACTATATACATCTTAAAGAGTTTACAAATTTGGTTGACAAAATTGGTGTTAGTGAACAACAAGATATGCTGAAGCTATAACACATTTACATCAATATCTCAATCTCCATCTAATAATCTGAATGCATCAACAGTTCAACACTATATATAAAAAGAGCTATCCGGGATGGAAAAAAATTTGCACGCAATTAGTTCTTCAAATTGCTAAAACTGTGCATTATTAAAGGAATGGAAAGGGCTTTAGACCAAAATAAAGATGTTTAGGTAATTTATAGGGTGAAGCTCGTGATAAGAGAAGCTCTCCATCAAAGAAGCCTACTTCTTACAAACGCTTTCCTCCCCTCTTCCCATGCCATGTAAATGACTTCCTCTCTCTCCACATATGTGTATTGCATTTGTCATGTAAACCAGAAAGTTAGTGCATTCCTGTGAGGAATGAGATCCATCCACAACAAAATTATCCAATCCACCTGTTTGTGACAAACCTATTTTGGTGGTATTGTAAGCCAAAGGGTCAAGTTACACTGCAGGAATCAGTGTTGGATTTAACCTCCTACTAAGAAAGATTAAGGGCATGTTTGCCCCAACCGCAAGAAAAATAGTTCGCAATTTCTCAGATTTCCACTCTACATAGAATTTCCAAAAATCACGAACTATACTCAATAGGATACAACGAGCTCTATCCAATGCAGCATAAAGAGATCCCTTTCACAAACTTTTAGAAACTCCACTAAGGGTAGATATTTGCAGCATAAGAGTAGACTGTAGATATTTCCAAAATAGCTAGGACAAGTTTATTACAACGGCAATGATGATGACGAGTATAAACTCCAAAATAAAAATTTAACTTTCTCTGCACCTGAAATGGCCATGAACCAAGTGGACTTACTCCACTGTCTTCTCAAACTTCACTTTTCCTTTTTCTTTTTCTTTTTCGAAAAAGAAAAACTTATCTCTAATCGTTTCGATGCTTGTAAATGGGGCTAATTGTAAATGATTTAGAGGTAAATGGTTTACAGTCTGTGTTTGGATGCTGAAAAATGCCTGTAAATCATTTACAGCTTTCAGCCCCATTTGATTTACAGGCTCTCCATTTACAGGACTTAAACAATTTACAGCCTATCCAAACACAGGCAATCATTTACCTGTAAATCATTTACATCTTACAGCCAAACAGGAAAGGCTGTAAATGATTTACACCTGCAACTCATTTACCACTAAAACCAAAATATCAGGATACAACATAAGATGTATGTAGATAATGGTTGAAAATATAAGCTGAAAATGCTGCATCAGATTATATATCTCAGTATCTAGAGAAGAACAATACGATTCTACTTTTGTATGCATCACCAGTACAAGGATCAGTTTGGATTGCCGCCGATACATGCTCCAGTATCAGTAAGGAACCTGCGTGCATATGCCATCAACTTACAACACCAGAAGTGGCAGTAGTGTAGTGTGTTCCTAAACATAGAATGCGTGCGGAATAGCACAAAAGGAACCAAAGCAAATTCAGAACAATACCTACACCCATATAGAAAGAAAATCAAATTCTAATAAATTATAAAAGAAAAGAACATCATATGACTTTGTTCGATACCAGAAGGCGGTGACAGACGTGAAATCGCTGGTGGAAGCCATGACGCAGAGAGCTGCGGCCGCAAATGCAAACTGGAAGAACCGCAACACAAGGCCACCGTGGGTTCCGGGCATGCCTTGGATGTCCTTCATCCTCACTCTAAGAGCATCCTCGCCAATGTTGGTGAGAGGAGGAGCTTCCACTGGATGAATTGATGGATGGCTCACGTTCATCGCTTCAGCGACTGCAAATCATACCCCCAGATTCACCGATTCCTACATGTAAACAATCACAAATCCAAATCAAGAGCTTCAATCCGGAGAAAGCAAGCAGTCTCTGAAAACCCTAATTCCACAGATTTTCAAAGAAAAGACACGAAAATAGGTGATTGGAGCCCTAATTAGGTGGATTTAGAAAAGAAAAGCTAGATCTTTGACTTTGAAATTCGAACCGCATTGATTTTCGGAGAGGAAATGCATGAGATCGCTCGTTCCGAGATCGAAATACGTCAGCTATTGAGGATTATGAGACGTGAATCAGTGAAATTTCGGCTTTATTTGAGATGGATTTCAATTCAGTTGAATGGAATGACAGAAAAGCGGTGGCCACCAAAGCCAGTAGAGGAGATGACGTACAAAATGGAGAAAGACTTTGATACTCTGGCAGAGCGTGATGAATGATACGCAGGCACTTAGATTGCTTAAAATTGCATACGTGCCATAAGAGTGATTCAAGCGAAACTGTCTAAGATACGTGTATATATCATGAACGAAATTTAATATTATTTGATTATATGACCGTCGGATTCGTGTGCATTTAAGTAACGGTAATAAATGAAAATTATCCAACGGTCCTGTTTCAACAAAGATGTGTCCACGAATCAGAGAATATTACTATTTAACCAATTTGATTTATAGATGGTAACTGAACGACAGTGGGTTCCAAATTTTCGACGGTTTAGTTTGAGCTAATGTATTTCACGTGACACTTTATGAGTGTCTGAGTATCAAGCGTAGCATGCAACCGGAGTATCAAATCACTCTCCAAAAGAAGGATGTAAGTGAGAAATTTTGCAAACTATACGACGAGTTTATGGCCCACAACCTTTTTAAGCCCATTTCTTTTTAGTTGTCAAGGATACTATCCACG
>JAJHSJ010000003.1:77580786-77839010 GCA_021015155.1 Magnolia officinalis
TTAGGCATATGAAGTAAGGAATGGTAGGTGTAAATAACCAAAAACCTTGAATTTCTTTAGAACATAAAACAAACACTAGTGACCTTTACCAATTTTGCTGCGTTTGATGGATCCACCGTTGGATGCGCCGCTCCTAACAAATGTAGCAGCGAATGGAGGAGTTGCTGATTTCGTTGCATCATGGTCAACATCTCTTCTTCTTATTTATGTTTATTTGAATCTGTAGAAAGATAATGCTGGAGTCTGGTGGTGTCAGCTGGTTTCTCTTTTTCTCATTGCTTAGTATCTCTCTTTTTCTTTTTCTTTTCTTTTTTGGCTTTGCAGTTTGTGGTTTCTCTGTTGCTGTGGTTTGTTTAATGGCTGCTGCCCGCCTCCGCCTCTGTTTGTTTAATGTCCCATGCACTTAGTTACAAGTTATCCACTGTGTCCAGTGGACCTTAACCTGTGGTCCAACTCTCTCTCTCTCTCTCTCTATGTATGGGAAAATGTTCATGAAGTGAAGAAGATAGAAGATATGTAGGCCCCACTGTAATGTGTGTCGGATATCCTTATCCACTAGATAGACCCTTGGCCTATCCTTAGTATCAATCACTAACTTGAATCATATTTTCCAATAATCCATGGCCTATATAATGGATGGTCTTGATCACTCACATAAAAGTAGTTCCAATCACTAACTTGAATCATATTTTTGTTGTGGCTATGTATGATTTATGGTTCTAAAGAATCCCTTCTATAAAAGAGCATCCTAAATTCCCCATCCATGTAGCGCTGTCAACGGGCCAGGCTCAGGCCCAGCCGGGCAGGCTAGCCCGACAGTTCAGAATATGAACAGTGAACACTATAGCTCATATCGCGCTACGAGCAGTAAATCATTTCTATAATTTATATAAACCATAATCTTTAATACATAATTACTGTTAACTTAAATGAAATAAAATCACTTTTAAGTGGCAACAAACACCTTAGAAGGGAAACAAGCTCGCTATGAGACGAAATCACAGTCTGGAGGGAGACTGGGAGACTACTATCACACCAGAAACCGAAAAATACGAAAGTGAATACAAGTTCAGGACGATTGGAATATCCAAGCCTGTATGTAGAAGGTTGGGCTCCAGTCAATTTCGCAAGGGTATTCGGGAGGGCAGGCGTAGTCATGGAAGTTGTCGTCCTAAGAGACAGGAACGGGAAGAAGGTGGCAATGGGTAGAAGAATGGGTAGAAGAATGCAACCATATCATTACAAAGAAGAAGAAGAAGAAGAAGAAGAAGTCAGATGCATTGAGAAGGGAGTTGGTGTCACAAGTCGGATGACAAATTTTTGGTTTACCTGGTCCAATGGGTAGAAGAATGCAACCATATCAACGATTGACAGATTTTTGGTTTCGGCGGATTAGCTTGAGAAATACCCTCTGGTTAGTCAGGAAGTTCTTCCTAGGTGGTATCTGATCATCGATCTATCACTTTTAGGTTTGAAAAAGCCTGATTGGAAGTGGATAGTTTCTCTCAGATGATCGCAGATTGGTGGTCTTCATTTGAAGGCAGTGGATATGCAAGGTTCAGATTGAGGAAAAAGTTGTGAATGCTGAAAAAGAGGCTCAGGCAGTAGGAAAAAAAAGAAGAAAAAAGAAGAGGTGTTGGGCAGGAGGGAAGAGTAGTTTGATGTTTTGGCTCAAGAAATTCACAAGTTTGACCTATTGGAGAAGAGGGATGGCCTGAGGAAGATAGATTGAAAAGGACTGAAATGATTTCCAGGTACACAAAGCGGGTGAAAGAAGAAGAAATAAAATGGCATCAGAGATTGAGAGTGGTTTGGTTAAAGGAAGGAGACAATAACATGAAATTCTTCGATAGCATTGCTACCGCTAGAGCTCGGGTCAATAGACTATCCTCCTTAGTAGTTGATGGAGTTAGAATTTCTGTTAAGGATAAAATTTGTGACTCTATTGTTTCATTTTATCACAAGTTGCTACAGGAGAGAAATGGGATCGGTCGAAGTTGGATAATCTTCAATTCAAGCAATTCTCTAATGAGGATATCTTATATCTTTGAGGACCAATAACAAAAGAGTAAGTAAAAGCCACTCTAGATGCTATGTGTGGCGATAAGGCCCCGAGTCCTGATGGTTGTTTCCCCCTTTTTTTTCTCTCTCAGAAGTTCCGGCATGTAATCAGAAGGGGTGTTTAACGCCTTTGCTTATGTCCAATTTTGCTAAATGAATTCGGCAATTCTCTTATGAATAGGGAAGTAGGTAGCAGAAGCTTGTTGCAAGTATGGAATGCAATATGGGGGCTGGTTCGTTAAGAAGTCTTCATTATATAGAGCTTCGGGCATATGGAAAGCAATTGCAGAAATGGAGCATTTAGTGGGTAGCAGTATATCTTTCAAGCTTGGAAATGGAAGTTAGATTTGCTTTTGGGTAACTATTTGATGTGGAGATAGATCACTTGAGAATTTGTTCTTGAGGTTGGCTCGCATAGCCTTGGATTGCTTTGCTACGGTCGGGGAGAATTTCACTATCCACGGGTCAGAAGTCGTGTGGTTTCCATTGCTCAGGAGAAATTTTATGGGATGATAAGGTTATCGAAGTTACAAGATTATTGGATCTCTTAAAGTCTGTCAAACCTGATATGCAGGCAGAAGACAGTATCTACTGGAATAGAAGCTGATCAGGACAATTTTCCTTCATTGCGGATCTCGACTGCCACACCGATGTCTCCTTTCCATCAGTGGTTCTATGGTGTGCCACCCTGAGTGGCGGTATTTTTTTGGCTTGTTGAAAGGAGGAGGTTCCCCACAATCGACAATCTTTAGAAAAGAGTTCATCCTCCCCAACGTTTGTCTTATGTGCATGAAGAGTGAGGAGATGGTCAATCACTTGTTCATCCTTCTTCTTCAGTGTGGGTTCATTTCTTGGATCTTAGCCCATATCGCATGGGTTATGCCAAAGTCTGTTAACTTGCTTCTCTAGGCATGGTATGGGGTAGGTGGGCCGGGCAAGTCCTCATGGAGACACCTTATTATGACCGTCTTTTGGAGGATCTGTGGCACTAGAAATGGGTGATGTTTTCGTAATTCCCCAGAAGATTTGGATGAGGTCATAAGCAAAATCAATCGTTTTATGTTGGATTGGGCAGGTTAGGTTTTCATGGCTTCATCTACTAATGTTGTCGTTTTCTTTTTCTTCTCTTTGGGGTTGTATTCTTTTCTCGTGTATGACGAGCTTCTTCATAAAATGTTGTCATATTTCAAAAACAAAAAAACAAAAACAGAAAACAGAAAACAAGACAGGGCCTTAAGATTTGCTAATTGCTATATTCAAAGTTGGAATCACTAAACTCAATGGAATGGCCCCCACCGCAACCCTACCCCTTGCTACCTATGCCTATTTTCTTTTTGCAAACCACGGTTTATCTTAGATTTTGGTGAATAGAGGCAACCTGCATAATAATAATAATAAAATAATAACAACAACAACAACAACAAATAATAATAATAATAAATAAAACCTAAAATTGGCAATACATTATCCACAGTAGAGATAAGACTGCATTTCATTACCCATTCACCAAACTGATATACTATGGAAAACGCACATATGTGCGATAAATCCATCATTGACCTGATTCAACATAACAAGTTTTTGTTTAGAAGCTCCATTTGATGCATGCAATAGAGACGAATTACATTGTATGATCGGAAACGTGAGCTCACATAGCTCGCACAGGTTGTACAAAATGCTAAAATAGGTGAACAATTTCATTTAAAATTTTAAATGTCAACCATCCCATCCATTTCTTGCATTGATCTAAAAAATCTATTCATAATCTTGAAAGATCCAAAATTCTGGTGGGTCACATCATAGGGAATGGTGTAAAAGCATGCTTTAAAGCTCTAGATTTACATGTTATAGGCAAATTGAGTCTTGACACTATAAGAAAACTGGCCTTTACCGGCGGTCAAAAGCGCCGGCAAATCATTTGCCCGCGGTCATCTAACAGCCGGTAAAGCATCAGTCAGTAAAGGATTTATCAGCGGTCAGGACCTTTACGGACGGTTGTGTTGGACGCCGCTTAAACATCAGTTTTTGCTACACTACCAGAAAATCGGTCAAAAGCTACGAATAATATCCGTAGTGAAAGAAGGCTAGCCCACAGTACGACCGTAGCTATTGGTACCAAGCTCTTTAAAACATTGCTACGGATTAAATTCGTATCTTGACAAGTCATGGCCACCAACAATCCGTAGCCATAGAGAAAATCTTTCTTATCAAAAAGTTTTAAAAAAAGAAAAAGAAAAGAAAAGGTGACCCACATGTATCCTAGTTTTATTATTATTATTATTATTATTTTTAATACACCAGTCTAAGCAGCTAACATACCTTGGTTAATGTCAATGATCTCCTTGTTGCCAATGATTGCTACTGTTTCCAAGGGACTGGTTTCTTCTGTCAATCTTTAGTGAGCTGTGTAGCAGTAAAAGGCATCAACACCAGTATTTCAGAGTCCTTCAGCAGGTTTAGGCCCTCAATGATATTGAGGTTCACCACCTGTAAGCGGAGGTTCTCTGTTTTGTCTACCAGAAGCTCAATCTTCTCACCATGGTCCAGAACCTGCACAAAGGGAGAGATTACAATCGGTTTATGTTGTTCTGCACATCACAAGATTTAAATAATTTGGGGGCTTCAAAAGACAGGGCTGCATGGAGGACACTAATCTTGGCATTTGGGTGGCCCAAGGAAAAAGATTTTCCTAACTGCACATTGAAATATTACAGGCAACCATCTGCACATTGAAATATTACAGGCAACCATTTGTATCATAGCCATTGTCGGGAAGTTATCCCGTGCAGTCCTACTTTGCAATGTGGTGAAAACAAGCTGGCTGATTCCAGAATGTGATGAAACATGTTCAGAGTCAGTTCACAGAACACGAGATACAGATATTCTTATAGTATTCTCTAAATGCAAAGTATCTACTACATAACTTGTAATGATACACATCTGATAAATTACAACTTTTAGCTGTTTAGAAATCCAGATTGTCCAAATTGCTGACCCAATTGTAGATGAAGCTATACATCACTGTCAGATCTTGTGGGTTTGGTGGTATCATAGGTCCCCACAAAAGAAAAGAAAACTAAGGGAAAAACGATATAGCTTTTGATTACTTGCTGTCACCAACGAAGTCAGTGAAAACCACATCATCTTCAATTAAAAAACAATCATCGGTGGCCAAATATCAAGTTATGAGCTTACCTAGTAATATCAAGAGCAAATCTCAGAGCTTTAGAAGGCTGTAGATGTCCTTTCTTTTAAAGGTAATTTGCCAAATCTCCCTGAAATCCACCGAAGTACAAGAATCCATATGGTTTAATGACATACATAAATGTTACCTAGACAATGCAGTCTTCAAAATAATATTTTAAGTGATGCCATACGTATTATCAACATCGATGTAAACAAGTAAAATGTATGGGGAAACTGCAATAGAATGGAATTATGGGACAACTCAAAGAAATAAAAAATTTTACATCACAAATCAGACAACCAAACTTTTATAGCAGACTGCAGCAACCAAGTGTGCTATTAGAAAATTTCCATATGAATGCAAAGATGCTTACTTTTGGATGGTACTCTGAAACAATCATCATGGGTATATTCTGGAATTGCCTGTTATGATTATCCTAAACAGGGCAAGTTCTTAGACTGCCATTATAAGAGGGCTATGATTATCCTAAACATAAGAGGGCAAGTTCTATGGTGAGTGCAGAGAATTGCAAGGAATTATAGAAAATAGTAGGCATATTTGATTGGAAGTCTTTGAAAGTTTCTATAGTGAGTTTTTATTGAAGAGATTGTGTAGATGATTAGAACGTTACCAAGTTTGCTTGGTTGTTAGATAATCATCACGTGACTTCATCCTAACCATTGATGTAGATAGCTAAAGGTTTTCCAATCTAAATAAAGGAGGCTTCTCATTTGTAATCAATCTCACGAACCTTAGAAGTTATATGCTATTAAGTTGTCAAATGCAATACAAGTTCTCGTCTTCAAATTCTATCAAGACGTCCTCTCTTCTTCTCCAAGTAAGTGGCTACACTTGAGTGGTAGGCTGATTCGCTCACAGAAGGGCAAGCACAAATGTTGCAGTCTGCGACCTTTTTTCAAGAGGTAACAATGAATTTTATTAAACAGCAAAAGCAGGAAAACAACAAAGAACCGCTGAGATGGCGACCTGACTACAAACCAATAAAATCAAGATTATATCCCTTGAGCTTTGTAGAAGAAGAAGCTCATTCAACAACAAGCATTCTATCCCTTTGGGAAGTGCCCTCTGCCTTTTTACTCTTGTTGCTTAAGGATCTAGTATTTCTTTCTTCCCGAATAACCCATCAAATTGCGAGTAAAGACATTCTCCACAACATCTTCTTGAACTTTTCTTAAGGCCACTACAAACCACACCAGCAAGAGATCACCCACTGACATCAGTAAGGATCAAGAAATTTTGAAACGAACCAGGAAGTCTGCCCAAATCAATCTGACAAAGAAGCAATGCACAGAGATAATCGACAGACTCTTTATCATTCATGCAACAAAAGCAAATGTTTAGGATAATCATAGCTTTTCACGGAGGAACTTGACATTATAAGAGGGCAAGTTCCCTGTTTGTAAAGAACAAGGAAGATCCCTGTTATGCCGAGTTTGTACATGTGCAACCTGCAAAACAGCTAGAGTATAGGTTAGGCTAGATAACACAGAACAGTTATTGATAGGGTATCTAGAAATATAAATAAAAGCACCCCATCTGCCCTCACCTTTGCTAAGTTTCTATAGTGAGTTTTTATTGAAGAGATTGTGTAGATGATTAGAACGTTACCAAGTTTGCTTGGTTGTTAGATAATCATCACGTGACTTCATCCTAACCATTGATGTAGATAGCTAAAGCTTTTCCAATCTAAATAAAGGAGGCTTCTCATTTGTAATCAATCTCACGAACCTTAGAAGTTATATGCTATTAAGTTGTCAAATGCAATACAAGTTCTCGTCTTCAAATTCTATCAAGACGTCCTCTCTTCTTCTCCAAGTAAGTGGCTACACTTGAGTGGTAGGCTGATTCGCTCACAGAAGGGCAAGCACAAATGTTGCAGTCTGCGACCTTTTTTCAAGAGGTAACAATGAATTTTATTAAACAGCAAAAGCAGGAAAACAACAAAGAACCGCTGAGATGGCGACCTGACTACAAACCAATAAAATCAAGATTATATCCCTTGAGCTTTGTAGAAGAAGAAGCTCATTCAACAACAAGCATTCTATCCCTTTGGGAAGTGCCCTCTGCCTTTTTACTCTTGTTGCTTAAGGATCTAGTATTTCTTTCTTCCCGAATAACCCATCAAATTGCGAGTAAAGACATTCTCCACAACATCTTCTTGAACTTTTCTTAAGGCCACTACAAACCACACCAGCAAGAGATCACCCACTGACATCAGTAAGGATCAAGAAATTTTGAAACGAACCAGGAAGTCTGCCCAAATCAATCTGACAAAGAAGCAATGCACAGAGATAATCGACAGACTCTTTATCATTCATTCAACAAAAGCAAATGTTTAGGATAATCATAGCTCTTTTCACGGAGGAACTTGACATTATAAGAGGGCAAGTTCCCTGTTTGTAAAGAACAAGGAAGATCCCTGTTATGCCGAGTTTGTACATGTGCAACCTGCAAAACAGCTAGAGTATAGGTTAGGCTAGATAACACAGAACAGTTATTGATAGGGTATCTAGAAATATAAATAAAAGCACCCCATCTGCCCTCACCTTTGCTAAGTTTCTATAGTGAGTTTTTATTGAAGAGATTGTGTAGATGATTAGAACGTTACCAAGTTTGCTTGGTTGTTAGATAATCATCACGTGACTTCATCCTAACCATTGATGTAGATAGCTAAAGGTTTTCCAATCTAAATAAAGGAGGCTTCTCATTTGTAATCAATCTCACGAACCTTAGAAGTTATATGCTATTAAGTTGTCAAATGCAATACAAGTTCTCGTCTTCAAATTCTATCAAGACGTCCTCTCTTCTTCTCCAAGTAAGTGGCTACACTTGAGTGGTAGGCTGATTCGCTCACAGAAGGGCAAGCACAAATGTTGCAGTCTGCGACCTTTTTTCAAGAGGTAACAATGAATTTTATTAAACAGCAAAAGCAGGAAAACAACAAAGAACCGCTGAGATGGCGACCTGACTACAAACCAATAAAATCAAGATTATATCCCTTGAGCTTTGTAGAAGAAGAAGCTCATTCAACAACAAGCATTCTATCCCTTTGGGAAGTGCCCTCTGCCTTTTTACTCTTGTTGCTTAAGGATCTAGTATTTCTTTCTTCCCGAATAACCCATCAAATTGCGAGTAAAGACATTCTCCACAACATCTTCTTGAACTTTTCTTAAGGCCACTACAAACCACACCAGCAAGAGATCACCCACTGACATCAGTAAGGATCAAGAAATTTTGAAACGAACCAGGAAGTCTGCCCAAATCAATCTGACAAAGAAGCAATGCACAGAGATAATCGACAGACTCTTTATCATTCATGCAACAAAAGCAAATGTTTAGGATAATCATAGCTCTTTTCACGGAGGAACTTGACATTATAAGAGGGCAAGTTCCCTGTTTGTAAAGAACAAGGAAGATCCCTGTTATGCCGAGTTTGTACATGTGCAACCTGCAAAACAGCTAGAGTATAGGTTAGGCTAGATAACACAGAACAGTTATTGATAGGGTATCTAGAAATATAAATAAAAGCACCCCATCTGCCCTCACCTTTGCTATGTTATATAATGCAAAACAGCCCCACAGAGGTTACTCAGTAAATTGCGTATTTTTGGTAACATTATTTATGGATTGTATTTTTTGCATGAAAGCTATGAAAAAAGAGAGGGGGGGTGTCTGGACAGACAGAAAGATGATAGGAAAACAGAAATGGCCAATGTGATTTATTTTATTTTTTCCAAAAAAAAAAAAACTTCGTATATGGCTCTAAAAAAAAGCAAGATGAAATGAAAAGTTTGCTAATATGAATTTCACTGAAATATGTTATATACAAGAAAGCATTCATCATTTATTTTAGTAAACCATTAAAAGTAGCTACAATACAAGCAGATATATGGATCTACACAGCCAGTGAAAGGAATAATTCTTTCAAGCATTTGTTTGCATGTGCAAGGAAATTACAACAATAGAGAGGCCAAGTATTCTGTGCCCTCAAAAGCAGGAATTTGAAAGACAAAATACTGCTTGAAAAACATATTGAATACCTTAGATAAAAAAAACTTTACATCAATGCCCATAACTAACATTTCAGTCCGAAGGCAGATTACATATAGCAGAGGTGAGACTGTTAATTCATGAAATGGAGGGAGATAAGAAACATAAGGGCACGTTCACATGCATTAAAGAGCTTCTGCAGAAATCCATTTACATGGAAACACCATATTTCTTGTACGGACGCACGGATTGCGTCCTACCCCCGCCCGGACGGTAATCCGTCCGGGCAGGGCTCTGTGGAGCCCACCGTGATGTAACTGTTTCATCCTGCCGTCCAACGATTTTTTCAAAAAATTTTAATATGGAACCAAAAAATGAGGCAGGTTCAGGGCTTGAGTGGACCACACCAAAGGAACCTGCACTGATATGACACCCACCGTTGAAACATTTCTAAGGGCCCACGTGATGTTTTTTTTAACCATAAAACCTATTCATAAGGACACGTAGACGTGGATGAACTTAAAACACAAATATCAGCTTGATCCGAAACTTCTCTGGCTCCCAAGAAGCTTTTAATGGTGGACGTTCAATCCCCACTTTGTGGTCCGCTGAAGCCCTTAACCTGCCTCATTTTTTGGTTCACATGTTGGTTCACATATTAAAATTTTCTGAAAAAATCGTTGGACGGCAGGATGAAACAGTTACATCACAGTGGGCTCCACAGAGCGACGCAATCCGCGTCCTTCTTGTACAGGTCATTAGCACAGCAGTTCATGCATCTTTACATGGCTGGCCACCTGTTGGAAAAGATTTTGTCCATGGATGGTTATCTGATATGAGAGTTGTGAAGAGTTGTGGATTCAGCTAGCCACTAATGCATAGATTGACCATTAACAATGGACATCATCTGCACTCAGCTAATAAAAAAAAAAAAAAAAAAAGAAAAGAAAAGAAAGAAACCAAGTAAGAAGAAGAAAGAAAGAAAGAAACTGACTCCGACTGCATCATCAATATAGTGCAGTTTATTATTGTTGGGCTTCATTTGTACCTTCTACATTGAGGTTCACTCTACTTGCCTTCAAACAGGATGTAAGAGATTCTCCATCTCTTTCCAATCCTTTCCTTCCTACCAACTTCACATTATTGCCTAAAGCACAATCAACATTTAGCTTATTCAGGATTTATCATCATTATATTAGCACCCAGAACTTTTATTGACAGCTTGTTTGAGACGCTACATTCCTACCTTCCAACTCTTGTCCTATGCTAGAACACCCTGCATCAGCTTGCATTAGCTTTTCCAATCAATAAATATGGGTAAGCTAACCACAGTTCAAGATCCATAAACAACAAATCAGCAAATAAACTTACAGAGATCAAGATAGGATCTCAAACATCTTTTATTAAAAGAAAGGCATAATAAAATCTGATAAATCAATTTTAGTGGCATTAATCTCAATAATAACTAAGTAAATAAATGGTAGGACATGTCTCAAACCTAAGAAAACGCATCCTCCATAAAGTCCAGTTTCAAAGTGAAGAAAAAAGACTCTAATAGCCACATATCCTCTCTTTTTTATGGGATTTGCAGTTTTATTCCACAAAGCAACAATGTTAAATATAACAATATGAAGGCCATTTCTTACTTGTTCCACTTTACTACCATTTTCACACCCAGCTCCAGCCATGACTATTTTAACTGCTGCTGCATCAACATCCGCCTTTCATATTGTGCATGAGATGGCAAACCTCGTATAAAAAAAAAATGCCAATTACCGAAAATCCAAAAACACAATGTAATACACTGTTACTCACTGTCAATGGACCATGCCCAAAAATGGTTACAGTCTCTCAATCTGGAAGAGCCTGGTTCATCCTCAATCTGCAATGGATCCCACAAGATCAATATTGTGGATCAACGATAATGAGCCCCCCGTGTATGAAATAGGTACATCAGGATACTAACTACCATTTTAAATTCTAATGCATTGGGACTATCCTCCAATTTCTCACTTCCCATGAAGGATAATATGCTAAAATTTATAAAGAAATGACAAATGGGCGACACGGGCCAATAGAAGAACCATCACATTACAGATTTGATTAAAACATGGATAAAACTGAGTTGGATACATTTAAGCCATCAAGCAAACACGTTAAATGCAGTAACCAAGGCCTACCATTGCAAAGTTATACAGAAATCGTGATCACTGTATACCTCTAGAAGATCAATCCAATCCCTTAGACGGAAAACTAGAAGATTATGGCCAGAAATCAAAACAAATCAAAATCCCTGGTGCCTCTAAAATCCTTAGGTCAAGACAAGCAGAAATCGGTAAATCAAACTGGCTCTTTGATGGAATATTTATATGCAGATGAAACTCTAAAGAAAGAAAGAAAAAAAAAAAAAAAAAAGTAAACAATACCTGCACAAGGAAATCAGACCTGAAGCCTAATACCTGCACAAGGAAATCAATACCCAAGCAATCTTCAAACCAACAAAGTAACAAAATATGCCAAACTCAGAGAAACCCAAAAAAATTGGACCAACAAATCGGCAAAGATGCAGACCAAACCTGTCATGAGACCAATACCAAAAGACAAGATGCACCACCTGGGCCAATACAAAAATAGAAGATATCCAACCAACTCTACATAATAACTTGCAACTTAACCTACTGGGAACCGTCATGCACCGTAATGTCTTCCGGCAGAGCAGGTTCTGAGGAGTTACAAGTTAGTCATTTAGAAAAGTATATAAATGACGCAACAAAATATAAATTAAGCATACCAAATTCAATATCAGATCCATTAAATTAAGTGCCTTTATAGGTATAAGCATAAAATAAGATTAACAAACAAAAACAAAAACCATTGCGTCTCTCTTTTAGACTCAACGGGCAGATCCGGTAGTTCCACGCTAAGACCCTTAGGTCAACGTGAAAGTGGGCTCCAAAGGAGCTACTGCTTAGAGAGCACGGCTAGAGGTGTTACCTCTTCTACCAAACAGGCTACTGTTCTAAAGAAATTTAAACTAAATTTGCAAGCCAAAACATGCAAACAGAATATCAGCAGCCAACAAAAGATCCAAATGCAATCAAGATATGGATAAGACCACAAAAGTAATAAAGAGAATCGGCTATAAAATTTACAGATCTTGTAACAGTGTGAAAAAATGGCAGGCCAAGTCTCAGCCATAGTATTTATCAAATATTTTATTGCAAGCATTTAAAATGTGCTTCTTTATGCTGTCGAGACCACTAATCATGTTTGTCATAATGGAAATTAGAATTTTTTGGAAGAAGAGATTATAAGATTTCTAGGATTGGGGGCTTCTTTATTCTAACTAGGAACTCAAATGATAGGAGTCCTAAAAGGGTCATGAAAGGCTGATACGGCAGATGACTTCTTCTTGGTGTATTCTGAAAATTTCAGAAACAATGGAATGGCTGGATCACATTTATCCACATATGGCCATGTGATAAATGTAATTGCTGGTAAAGGGCTATCAGAAATTTCTAGGAAGACAAAAAAAAAAAAAAAAAAAAAAAAAAAAAAAAAAAAAAAGAAGAAGAAGAAGAAGAAGAAGAAGAAGAAAAGAATTGGGACTGAAGGACTGCAGAACTGTTCTAAATTAATTCAGACTTTCTTCAGCAGATACTACAGAGCACCGAAAATTCAAGAGAATTACCAAACTGAAAGAAAGTAAGAAAAGAGCAAAGTTTAAAGAAGATGACTCTGTTTCCGTTTGGAATTAAGTGTTTTTTGTACATACAATTCATGGAAAACATTATTATCTGTCACAAGTATTTAAATATTTGAGTGTGAATGAGTATTGTTCAAGGAATGAAAGAATCTTAGCATCTACGTGTATCATGATATACTACTCGAAAGAACTACTAGATAGCCATCAAAAGGTGGGCTAGTCCTATACTTGAAGATTTATTTACTTAAACCAAGTAATAACCACCTGTGTGAATGTTGGTTGGGATCACTTGAGAGATCATTGGATATGCCCAGAACAAATTATCGTTGCTGCTTTGGTTTTGAAACAAGGCACCATGTTGCTGACTAGACAAGGCAGCAAGTTCAGTTGATATCCTGCATTTATTAGATGGACATGTTTAAATCACTGCATTTAGATTGAAGAGGAAACCAGTGACAAAAACATATATCAGACAATGTCAAGGAAAAGAAAACCACCATCAAACCCTTGCAATGCTCCAGTAAATTCAAAAGGTGTGGTCCACTTGAGTTTTGGATATACCTCATTTTTTTTGCTCATATTATAAATTCAAAAGGCATGATGGATGAACGGTGTGGGTAAGCGAAATGTATCACAGTAAGACCCATATATATTTTGTAATATTATCAGTTTCGTGTTAAAAAAGTAAGTAGTCAAATTAGGTATATTTACAATAATTATTACTCTTTTTCCTAGCATTTACCAGTGCACTGGAAAATCAAACAGGCCTAAGGGCGGTGGGATTAGAAGGGATCACGTGAGATGGGATTCAAAAAACATAATTATTACCCATGGCAGGGATTGTCCCTGTTGCCATCGGATAAGATTAATGTCATGTTTTGTTGATAATACGGTGGTACATTGAATGGATATACCCACCATCATTTGAAATGAATGAGAATAACATACATGTGTTATATCTAAACCATTCATTTGTTTTGTAACTTCATTTTATGGCATGAACCTAAAAATGAGGTAGATCCAAAACTTATGTGGCCCCAAAGAAGTTTTCAACTGTAAGTATTCAATCCTCGCTGCTTTCTATGGTGGGGTCCACTTGAGCTTTAGATTTACCTGATTTTTTGGCCAATGCTCTAAAATAATCTCAATAACTGGGTGGATGGTGTGGATATAGCCCACACATCATGGTGGGACCTACACAACTTGCTAACATTGAGTGAAATTGGCACAGGACCCAATGGAATTCCATTTAATGTGATTCCAAGCTTTTCCATTCTTCCCAAACATGGAGTGGAATTGGCACAAGACCGGATGAATCCCATCCCACCTAATCCCTTCTAATCCCACCGCCCAAACAAGCCCCAGGGATGTTTCCGTAAATATAGTAAGTGAATATCATGAACATATATTTTCGGATAAAAACCCCTTTTAATTATAAGAAGGTCTCTGTCCATTTAGTTAGACCACAAGTTAATGCCCACCAGATGAATAACTTCCAACCTGTCATATTTGTACGACATCCAACCTATCCAATAAATTGTACCTATGATGAAGATTAACTTATGAAAAAATCAGCCTCATCGAATTATTGAGTGCACCGCATTTATAGTTTTTCATTTATCAGTGGCTAGATATTCTTTTCAGCAATGGTGTCACCAATTTAATAGGTGGATGGGTTGATTTTTGAATAATGTGATTCGCATGATGGAACCAACCTATTAGAATGGTTGGATGTCGCTCGCATGCGATAGATTAGAAGTTACAAGAGAAATTTACGACTGTGGACCCCACCTTTTATCCAGCGGTTTTTTTGAAGCAATACAAACTTAGAATACGCACTTGGATCTCCTCGTACCGAGTCGGAATTTCAGGACGAAAATACCCCTCCTTTTGACGGAAACGGATTCGGTACTCCCCTACCACCAACTAATGGCGGACGGTCTGTGGTCCGTGGGCCCCACCATGATGTAGGCTTTTCATCCATGTCGTCCATATATTTTTCCAGATCATTTTATGGTATGAGACCAAAAACGATGTATATCCAAATCTCAAGTGTACCACATTACAGAAAACAGTGTTGAGTGAGCGTCAACAATTAGAAACTCAGGTGGAGCCCACTATGATGTTTATGAGAAATCCTCCCCGTCTAAGCTCATTCATAGGGTCACAAAGACCTGGATGAAGACGAAAAACAAATTTCATAATGATCCAAAACTTCTGTAACCCCCTAAAAGGGTTTCAATGGTAGACGTTCAATTCCCCACTGCCTTTTCCCCACTGCCTTTTACAGTGTGGCCCACTTGATAGCTAGATCTGTCTTATTTTTCACCTCAAGCCTTAATACGAGGTCGCCAAATAGATGGATGGGTTAGATATAACACATACCTCATAATGGGACCCACAAAAATCGGTGGGGATTACAACAGGAAGGAAGGAAGAAAAAAAAAAAAAAAAAAAACAGCGAGTTGGGGTCGACTGGGTTGGGACCCAGTCAACCGAGTCAGAGCTGGGCCTATCGCTACGGATTATAACCGTAGCCATAACTATAGTGCTATGCACTTTTTTCTCTTTTTTATTTTTATTTTTTACATGGAGAACATTTTCCTCTTAAATTTTTCTATAATATATAATTATGTAAATATGTATATATAAGTATATAAAAATATTTTTCTATCTTTTAATTCATTTCTTTGTCTATTTATTTAACAAGCATATCTCCTAAACTAGAATGATTATTTTTATTTTATTTTTTTACACACACTCACACTAGTGGAATTTCACCACCTATGGATACTCGAACGCTTGACCGGGTGTTGAAACTCCTATAGTCTACCACCCGAGCAGGGCAAACATGAAAATGAACGGGGCAAACTAGAAAATCAGTAAGGCAAACTGAAATATGAGCGGGGCAAACTAGAAAAACAACGGGGCAAACTGAAATATGAGCGGGGCAAACTAAAAAAACAACGGGGCAAACTGAAATATGAGCGGGGCAAACAAGAAAAACAGTGGGGCAAACTGAAATATGAGCGGGGCAAACTAGAAAAACAGCAGGGCAAACTGAAATATGAGAAGGGGCAAACTAGAAAAACAGCGAGGCAAACTGAAATATGAACGGGGCAAACAAGAAAAACAGCGGGGCAAACTAGAAAAACAGCGAGGCAAACTGAAATATGAACGGGGCAAACAAGAAAAACAGCGGGGCAAACTAGAAAAACAGCGAGGCAAACTGAAATATGAACGAGGCAAACAAGAAAAACAGTGGAGCAAACTGAAATATGAGCGAGGCAAACTAGAAAAACAGTGGGGCAAACTGAAATATGAGCGGGGCAAACTAGAAAAACAGCGGGGCAAACTGAAATATGAGCGGGGCAAACTAGAAAAACAGCGGGGCAAACTGAAATATGAGCGAGGCAAACTAGAAAAACAGCGCGGCAAACTGAAATATATGCGGGACAAATAAGAAAAACAGCAGGGCAAACTGAAATATAAGCGGGACAAACTAGAAAAACAGCGGGGCAAAATGAAATATGAGCGGGGCAAACAAAAAAAACAATGGGGCAAACTGAAATATGAGTTGGGCAAACTAGAAAAACAGTGGGACAAACTGAAATATGACCATTTTAGGATGAAAACCACCTTAGGGCAGTAACGATGCCGACTACTCATCTCTTGGTCTCAAGAAAGTGTGTAATTGAAGCGATAGAAATCATCAACCAACAAATATTTCACATTCATCACCCCACCAAATGGGTGGTTCTTATTTGTAGGAAAAGTAATGATCACATACAATCCATTGTAGCTTAGCTTAAGATACAACTAATCACATGTGCCAATATGTCACGTATAGGATATTTGAACCATGAAGAAATGTGACCCACCATGTAGGTCAGCTGGCACAAAAATCAGTCATACTCATTTATCAGGTGGGCCAAATGAGTACATGGAAGCACACCATCAGCATCTCTGATTTAAACTCTCTGTTTTTTTCATGCACAATGACCTGATTTTTTCACCAAATGATTCTTCAAGGTGAGTCCCTCCTTTAGCATGACCCTCATGTCCCAGGCAGATGATAGGTTTACAGGTTAGATGGACTGTAGTGTAAGTTATCCAACAACTGGTTGTAGGAGATCATTACTCTCAAAGAAAAGATGTTCAAAATTCCAAATTCATCAGCAAAATCAGATAGTTTGCCCCACTCATATTTCAATTTGTCCCATTGTTTTTCTTGTTTGCCCCGCTCATATTTCAGTTTACCCCGCTGTTTTTCTAGTCTACCCCGCTGTTTTTCTAGTTTGCCCCACTCATATTTCAGTTTGCCCCGTTGTTTTTCTAGTTTGCCCCACTATTTTTCTTATTTGCCCCGCTCATATTTCAGTTTGCCCCGCTGTTTTTCTAGTTTGCCCCGCTCATATTTCAGTTTGCCCCGCTGTTTTTCTTGTTTGCCCCGCTCATATTTCAGTTTGCCCCGTTGTTTTTCTAGTTTGCCCCGCTCATATTTCAATTTGCCCTGTTGTTTTTCTAGTTTGCCCCACTCATATTTCAGTATGCCCCGCTATTTTTCTAGATTGCCCCGCTCATATTTCAGTTTGCCCCGCTGGTTTTCATGTTTGCCCCGCTCGGGTGGTAGACTATTAGGAGTTCAACACCCGGTCAAGCGTTCGAGTATCCATAGGTGGTGAAATTCCACTAGTGTGAGTGTGTGGGGGTGTGTGTGCGTGTGTAAAAAAAAAAAAATCATTCTAGTTTAGGAGATATGCTTGTTAAATAAATAGACAAAGAAATGAATTAAAAGATAGAAAAATATTTTTATATACTTATATATACATATTTACATAATTATGTACTATAGAAAAATGTAAGGGGGAAAATGTTCTCCATGTATAAAATAAAAATAAAAACAATAAAAATAAAGAAAGAGAAAAAGTGCATAGCACTATAATTATGGCTACGGTTATAATCCATAGCAATAGGCCTAGCTCTGACCTGGTCGACCGGGTCCCAACCCGGTCGACCCAACTCGCTGGCTTCGTTTTTAAGTAAGTCGGCCTATGGCTACGGATTTGGCGGTCTCTATGGCTACGGATTATAATCGTACCCATAGGTACCGTTAATCCGTAGCCATAGGTACCTTGGTCCAGGGACCGATAAACTGGGTTAGCTAGTTATCCGGTCGACCCCATTTAGATAAATTTCACCTAAATGGGGTCGACCGGGTCACAACCCGGTCGACCAGGTAACTGTCCAGCGAGTTGGGGTCGACCGGGTCAGACCCGATTGACCCCGTCTGTTTTCCATTTTGTTAGATTTCAATCTGCACTGTTTTCTATCACGTGGCCCACTTGAGCTTCTTATTTTGAAGCGAATTTGGAGACATCATTTTCATCAATAGAGAAATGGCCAGTTTCATCATCTGGTGGAGGATTTGAAGTGGAGAAGGTGGGCGACAGAAGTTTTGGATCAAGCTTATAATTGTGTTTTTTTTTGTTTAATCCATGTTTGTATGATCTTATGAATAGGTTTGATAACAAACAAACATCACTATTGGGCCGACTATGGTTTCAACGGTAGAAATCATTATGCTCACTGTTTCCCGTGGTATGATCCACTTGATCTTTTGATATGCTTCAATTTGGGGCTAAATCGTTAAAATTAGATTAATTATGAGCGCGGCAAACTAGAAAATCCGCGGGGCAAACTGAAATATGAGCGGGGCAAACTAGAAAATCAGCGGAGCAAACTGAAATATGAGCGAAGCAAACTAGAAAATGAGCGGGGAAAACTAGAAAATGAGCGGGGCAAACTAAAAAATCAGCGGGGAAAGCATGAAAATGAGCAGGGCAAACTAGAAAATCAGCGGGGGAAACATGAAAATGAGCGGGGCAAACATGTGCATTGAACTTGATCAACGAGCATAGTGAGAAGTATGCTATACACCAAACCGAAAATATAGTGGGATAAAGTATAAATTTCATTTCATCATCCACAAAAATTACAAAGTATGTTATACATCATAACTTACGATTCCAGCGAATATGCATAATAATTCCAAAGTATGCTATCCACCAAAATTACAAAGTATGCTATACACCAAAACTTACAAAATATGCTATACATCAAAACTTACAATGTATATTCAACGATGTATATAATACAATGTATACAACATCTTTCCGAAATTCATCCCATGCCCTGAACAAATATTATCTACAAACTAGAGACAAATTCATCCCCTCTGTGTATGACTACATTCCTTCTCCTTAATAAACTCCTCCCTCTCATTCGCTAACTTTACCTTGTCCTCAAAATCAGCGGACAGTGAAACAAAAAAATCAGCGGGTAAACTGAAAAATCAGCGGGGCAAACTGGAAAATCAGTGGGGCAAACTGAAAAATCAGCGGGGAAAACTAGAAAATCAGCGAGGCAAATTAGAAAATCAACGGGGCAAACATGAAAATGAGCGGGGCAAACTTAACAAATAATTTCATGGCTTGAGCCGAAAAATCTAAACATATCCAATGTTCAAATGGACCACACCACATGAAATTTCGAATTGAACTTCTAATGTTGATCATTTCTTAAGGGCCACAGAAGTTTCGGATCAAGCTTATAATTGTGTTTTCTATTAATCCATATCTGTATGATCTTATGAATAGGTTTGATAACAAATAAACATCACTGTTGGGTCGACTATGGTTTCAGCGGTGGAAATCACTATGCCCACTGTTTCCCGTAGTATGATCCACTTGATCTTTTGATATGCTTCAATTTAGGAGCTAAACCCTTTAAAATAAATGGAAAAACAGATGAACGGCGTGGATATACTACATACATTTAACGTGGGCCCAACTGAGTTTACTTAGTACGATGGGAGCGTACTGACTAACTCAGTACGCAATCCAATTACGCTCGTTACGCTCCACAATGATGTTTTATTTGTAATACATCATGTTCATCAGATTATGTAATACCCCTCCATTTTCATCGCAATATGTATTCACCAAAACCCCATATATGGAAAGGAACCTAGACATTGAGGGAGGGAACCTAGACATTCAGCGGGACAAACATGAAATTGAACGGGACAAACATGAAATTCAGCGGGGGAGACATTAAATTCAGCGGGGAAAACATGAAATTCAGTGGGAAAAACATGAAATTGATCGGGGTAAACTTGATATTCAGCGGGGGAAACATGAGATTCAACAGGGCAAATCATGAAATTCAGCGGGGCAAACTAGAAAATCAGCGGGGCAAACTGAAAAATCAGCGAGGCAAACTAGAAGATCAGCGGGGCAAACTAGAAAATCAGCGGGGCAAACTGAAAAATCAACGGGGTAAGCTAGAAAATCAGCGGGGCAAACTGAAAAATCAGCGGGAGAAACTAGAAAATCAGCGAGGTAAATTAGGAAATCAGCGGGGCAAACATGAAAATGAGCAGGGCAAACCTAACAAATAATTTAATGGCTTAAGCCGAAAAATCTAAACATATCCAATGTTCAAATGGACCACACCACATGAAATTTTAAATTGAACTTCTAATGTTGATCATTTCTTAGGGGCCACAGAAGTTTTAGATCAAGCTTATAATTGTGTTTTCTATTAATCCATATTTGTATGATCTTATGAATAGGTTTGATAACAAACAAACATCACCGTTGGGCCCATTATGGTTTCAACAGTGGAAATCATTATGCCCCACTATTTTCCGTGGTATGATTCACTTGATCTTTTGATATGCTTTAATTTGGGGCTAAACCGCTGAAATTAGATAGAAAAACGGATGGACAGCGTGGATATACTACATACATTCAATGTGGGCCCAACTGAGTTTACTTAGTTCAATGGGATCGTACTAAAAAATCAGTGGGGTAAACTAAAAAATCAGCGGGGCAAACATGAAATTCAGCGGGGCAAATTAGACAATCAGCGGGGCAAACTAGACAATCAGCGGGGCAAACTAGAAAATCAGCGGGGCAAGCATGAAATTGAGCGGGGCAAACTAGATAATTAGTGGGGCAAACTAGAAATTCAGTGGGGCAAACTGGAAAATCATTATGACCACTGTTTCCATGGTATGGTCCACTTGATCTTTTGATATGCTTCAATTTGGGGCTCAACGCCTTATGTATGTATGTGTGTGTGTGTGTGTGTGTGTGTGTGTGTATACCTCGGGCATGCATGCACATGTGTCGTGTGTATATATACATGTGGGTGGGAAAAGGTTCTATATGGTCGAGCTCATGTGAACTACCCATGAGGTTGAGCTGTGTGGGCCCTATCATAAAGTATGTCAAACATCTACCCCATCAATCAGATGCACCATTCCATGGTGGGCCTAGAGCTTAAAAATCAAGTTAATTCATGACTTTCGTAGGCCACACCACGTACAAAACTTGAGAGGGGTTACCTTCCATTAAAACATTCATATTTATTTTTTAAGCCCACCGAGATGTGTTTCACAAATCCCGCCCATCCATAATGTGTCCCACTTGGATGAGGGGTCAGACCGAGTTTCAGACACATCCAAATTTCAGGTGGGCCCCACCGAGTAATTTTATATGTTTTAGGCATGTCTTCACATGATTTTAGATGGTATGGCCCAACTGAGTTCCGTATACGGCTGATTTTTCTGCTATCCCATAATTTAAAGGGGACCCATCAAGTTCACGGTGTTGATGTTCGACATACATCATGGTGGGGCCCACACAGCCCGACCTCATGGGGAGTTCCCATGAGCTCGATCGTATAGAACATTTTCCTCTAGTACAAAAATAAAAATGGAACTACATACATTCAATGTGAAGCCAACTGAATTTAAAATATACCTGTGTTGCATGCTTTCTTCATTGGACCGACCATTTTCAAAAGAAGACAAAATGAAATTAAGGGGGGCCCACAAAAAGGATTTTTTGGAGTCTTTCTACCGGAAACACAGTGAGGAATGGGGGTGAAAGCAACGGCAGTGAAAGCAACAATGAAAAGGGAGAGGAAAAACAAGCAGTGGAAATGAGAGAGGAAAAGCTACAGCCGTGAAAGGAGGGGTATTTTCATCCTGAAATTCTGACTCCGTACGAGGAGGTCCAAGTGCGTATTCTAAGTTTGTATTGCTTCAAAAAAACCGCTGGATAAAAGGTGGGGTCCACGGTCGTAAATTTCTCAAGGTACAATCTTGGACGGTAACTTTTGGTCCAACCGGTTGTACAGTATTTTGAATTTGATTTGGCGGTGTGTCGCCAAATTGGCATAATTGAATTATTGTTTACACCAATGGGCCCTTCATCACACTCAATATGAGATCTCAGCCGCTTTTATGATCATCCACCTGGGTAGATGCCACGTGCAAAAAAAAAAGCTGATATGATGATCAGGTCGGCCACAAGTGCACGAAATTAAATAACGGTCTGGAGAAAGTAACTAACGGTCCAAAACCTATGTACAATATGTGGCCTACCTGATGATAAGGTTCACATGAGGAATTTGAAATATGGCATCTATGCGGTGGGGATGACGTAGTGGAAGTATCAGATATTTCATACGTGTGCAGAATTTCGGCATATGAGTCGTGTGAGTGAGTGCACTTGCATCCGATTTCCATAAATATTTTATTTGGTACACCAAAATAGAAAATCGCGTGTATGTAAAATAAAAGTGAGTGGGCATAAATGTCATTTTCTCTGGTGGGATTTGCTGGGGAAGTAGTAATAAGGGATCGGCGGTCAATCAATGCGGCCGAACGGACGGGGGACAGTGCTTGGAGAATCCCACCCATCCGTCTCATGTTCCAACGCTCTCCAATTCTCCGCTCCTGTTAAAATCGGCGATCTTGGCCTGTTTGGGCGGGGATTAGAAGTGATTAGGTGGGATGGGATTCATAAAACATAATTATTACCCATGGCAGGGGATAAGATTAATATCATGCTTGGTTGATAATACGGTGGTACATTGAATAGATATATCCACCATCATTTGAAATTATTGAGAATAACACACGTGTTATATCTAAACCATTCATTTGTTTTGTAACCTCATTTTATGGCATGAGCCTAAAAATGATTAGATCCAAAACTTATGTGGCCCCAAAGAAGTTTTTAACAGTGAGTATTCAATCCCAGTTGCTTTCTATGGTGGGTCCACTTGAGCTTTAGATTTACCTGAATTTTTTGGCGCATGCGCTAAAATAATCTGCATAAATGGGTGGACGGTGTAGATATAGCCCACACATCATGGTGGGACCTACACAACTTGCTAACATTGAATGAAATTGGCACGGGACAATTTATAATTCCAAGCTTTTCCACCGCCCAAACAGGCCCCTGGGGTTTGCGAGATTGACAGGGATTGTCGATTTATATGGTCCTCAACCCGAGGATATATATTGTATGGCCCATGGGTCATCGATTCGGATCTTTGGTTTGTTAGGGCACTGGTTTGAATGTAAGATCCCCAAAATCTTCTCCATAGGATAATGATGACGCTTTGATCTTCTGTTTGAAATAGACAGTTCGTATGTCAAACAGCGATGGCCCTCAGTTTAGAAAAGACTGACTGGTCCATCGCTGGATGTGGACCCATGGTTCACCTGGACGCGGCTTGGCTAGTGACGCTGCCACAAGCAAGGTGGCTAGTGGTCGGTGCTATGTGGACCCACCATGATGCATGTGTTTTATCCACGCCGTCCATCCATTTTGAAAGATAATTTTGGGGCTTTATCCCAAAAAAAGAGGTACATCTAAATCTCAGGTGGACCACACCATGGTAAAAGGTAGTGATTGAATGTCTACCATTAAAAACCTCCTGGGCCCACTAAAACGGTTATTTGACGTCTAAGCTGTTGATTAGGTCATAGAGACTTAGATTATGGGTATGGGTATATATATATATATATATATATATATATATATATATATATATCAGCTTGATCTAAAACTTGTGCCCAAGGAAGTTTTCAATGGTGGGCGTTCAATCAACACTGTGCGGTCCACTTGAGATTTGGATCAACCTCATTTTTGGGCTCTTACCATGAAATGATATGGAAGAATGGGTGGACAGCATGGATGAAACACATACATCAAGGTGGGGCCCACAGAGAACCAACCACTAGCCATTGGCTGGCTAGTGGCAGGGTCAGTTGCCAATCCGTTTCCCTGATCCAGACCATTGGTGTGTCTGGCCCAAACTGTGGATGGGAATTGCCTAAAATTGTTGTAAAGAGTAAAATCTTGATCGTTGATTCTGTGGCCTGCAAATAGACGGCCAAAAAGAGAAATACTACAAGAGCAACGATCACGTACAGCTAAACTCGTGTATAACAGGTTGGATGGATGGTTAATACAACACATTCATCATGGTAGGACCCACATAACTTGGTGATGTCACTTCAGTAGCGAATCTCGCTACTCAAACTGTCAGCAGCTCGTCTGCAGTGCAGTGCCCAAGAACTGATCCCAGATAGGGTACTACCCCACCAGGATTTAGATAGAGACGACGGTTTTGTCAAGGGATTTGTGGGGCGATGTATATGTTTTATCTCTCAGGCAGACCATGAGCATAAAAAGAAGGCAGCCCGAAAGGTTGAGTCTACCACAATGTAGGAAGCAACGGTGATGGTGACACTAAATAAAAAAACATAAATATCAGCTTATCCAAAACTACTATGGCTCCGGATAAGTTTTCCACGGTAGGCTTTTAACCCCCACTTCCTCCTACGGTGTGGTCCACTTGAGCCATTGGAATATGCTTTCAGGTCCACTTTAGATTTTGGATATGCATTTTTTTCTTGGGCTCATGGCTAAAATATTCGGTGAGAGAAAGCATATACATCACAGTATGCGAGATCCCCTGACAGGAGCGTCCGCCTCAATAGATAATTAGGATTAAATAAAACAAAGAATTCAGTTTCAAGTGGCACCCAAACAGGCCCTAACAGCATTAAATTTTGGCTAATTTAAGCTCATTAAATTAATAAGTGCAATTTGATTGGATAGCGCATTCAAACACACCTAATATAAGATTAAAGTGATTACACCGTACCTTACCAAAGACAGTTGTCTACAGAAGTGAAGGTCATGTTGTATCAAAGAAACCTGAAAAAAGGGAGTGAGGAGCTACTTCTTGCTTCTTCTTATTTTTTTCCAGTTAGCTTGTCAGTACACCCACTGCCAGTTCACACTTCACTGTTAGCCACCCCCACTAAGGAATCAATACCAAGACCTTAATGTTGAAACGAGGTATCTTTCACTCAGTCTACCACTTGAGCTATGGATCAGGGTGAGCTACTTCTTGCTTGATTTCCCTTCTTCTGGCCTGGGAATTCTCTTGTACTCGTAGCTGTTTATGTCTACTTTCTGCTGCAAAGCCTAAAAATAAAACAACCACCTGCCATCAACAAAAGCTACACAAAGGCTCTACTTGCATCAAATCTATATGCAGCACACTCCTTACCTTCAGCTCTTCCTCCAATGAAATCTTCTTTGGCTTATAACCGTCTACAGGTCCTGTTCTTGAAAGTGCTTTCGTAGTCTCTATGATTTCCCACTCATGATCATCCTTTACCTTGGCCACTTCTTTGCTGATCCACAAAGATAAATTGCATTTAAGAAGAAAAACAATTAAGCTAGATGTGTCAGAATGCTTAGAGCCGTGTTCTTTACTGATCCATAGCATGTGGCTTAATGCATGTCAGTCCAAGCTATACAAATTAGGGGTGTCAATGGGCCGGGCTCGGGCCTGCCAAAATCAGAATTTTGAACATCTGAAACAGTTCAAAATCCGGGCCGAGACCAACCATAGGCTCGACCCGTTGACAGCCCTAATCCGAATCATGGGCTCCATTATGGATGGGCATGAGTTGCAAGGCCCACATCTTGCACTACTCGGACTATCATCTGTCCATTCAATGGCCCTATCAAATAGACAATTACCTATAGTGTATTGATGATCATAGCTACGATGTTTATTGTATAAAATCACAAGGGCAATGTATCAGACATTACAGTGGCCATTAAAAAATAAAATAAAAACTAAGGAAAATGTCATCTCGGACTGTTGTTTCTATTAAAATCGGCCATAACAAATGACATTATGGTCCATAATGGACTAAGCACCTGAATGAAATGAGCCGGTATATGGAATCAAAAAAATTTCCTAGAACATGTTCTGAAGCTACACGCCCTTTCTTTCTAATTTTGGTTTCAGGATAGTAACACGTTCCTATCCTAAAACCGAAAGTAGAAAGAATGGGATTAAAAATAGAGGGTGTGGATATCAGTTCCCTTTCAAATTTTTAAGAAAAATGATGAAAAGAACCCATTGATTGCAACCTACTTGTTAATTGTAATCAACCTATGTAATAGACTATTAGATAGTGATTGATTGTAATCAGCCCATGTAACAGACTATTACATGGCACCTGTGGGAGTTTATGCTCTCATAGCCGGTCCCCTGCCCCAATAAAGGAGGATAGTTAGGTTGGCAGCCGGCGTCAAACTTATGCCATAACTTCCAACGTGAATCTAAACAACGATGAAGAAAAATGATGAAAAGATTAAAAAGTATTTAGAAGTGAAGAAAAATAGAATACATTCAAATCAACCATATTCTATCACTAAGTTTTTATCGATTTATGACAGTCCATAACATCTCTACACAATAACAGAAACTACATGGAGCATCCATGTCATCAAAACATAGTATGTCGCTAGCAATTCAATTTCATATCCCTTTAGTCCACAGAACAACAACTAGCTTTAAACGACCATTCTGAGTCACAGAATTCATGTATGAATTGAGTCCAATTCATGTACGGATTTGTGAAATAACGTTCAAATTGAATCACAAACAATTTCATGAAATCCAAATCATATAGTAAATAATACAATTTTAAGATGACTAATGGATAGTGATAGCTTGCCTCCCATGTAAGAGATGACCTAGGCCAACTGTCCCTAGGACGGTGAGTGAAATGAATGGAAGCCCGTATCTGATAAACGGATACTTCCTGCCCCATCTTTTGAATCGAGAAGCAGAATGCTGAATTGTAGCGATGGAAACTGCTGGATCAACCTTCTTAGCAGACTCCGTCATCATTTCAGACATATTCATAGTAGATCATGTGAACCTGAATTCAATGTCCAAATATTAATATAGTCGATCGATGATGGGAAGATAATGATCAAAAATATCCTTATGAGGAGCTTATTTGAAGGGAAAAAAAGTAACATAGTTATTCACGTAACAATTAACAAATCATCATTAGTCATATTGACCACATTACTTCCATAAAATAGTCTGCATGCTGTCCATGAAATTGCTATCCCAACTGGAAAAAAAAAAGAAGCCCTCATAAACTAGAGAATTGGTCTAAATGAATATGATCGATTCACAATATTTGCAAATTTTTCTTTTAATTCCAGCAATAAATTTTCCTGTGGGAGATTGTAGACTTCTTTTCTATAGGACTGTTTGGATTGAGATAAATTGTAGGAAAGGAAAGAGGGTTTCTCAGTTATACCCGCTTTCAAGCTGTTTGGATAACTGAAACGACAGGAAATAGCGAGAAATTGTATTTCCAATGTAGCTAATTTTCTGACAAAATCTCCAAAATATTTTCCCACCCTCCGGCCTCGGAAACTGTATTTCCTTTTCCACATTTTCCAACTCATCAGTCGTCACTAGTTATACCCATACCATTTCAAAGGCAGCGATCTATCTTCTTCAAAAGTTGGGGGCACTTGTATTGAATAAAATTATCCAGAACGCTGATCTGGTGGGCCCATCATAAGATAGGTCATGCAACAAAATCTTCTTCATTAGATATAACTGTCCATGTAATTACTTGCAAATGGACGGCAAAGAACGGATAGGACTAAATGTCTATAATTAGTTGAAAAAATGTCCTTCAAATAGATGAACATGATCATACTTGTAGCATGGACCATCTATGATCAAGACTGCAAAATGAGCAATTTGAATCTCCAGCAAGTGGGTCATCCTTGTACTAATTTTGAGCCGAAAAATAGTTGGATGTGATTTCTAGACTATGACCCATCCAAAAGATGGTTTGTGTATTTGAATTGAAGGGAGGTGCAGTTATGTACACCAACTCACCAAGGCCCATTGCTCAATTCTCTACATTCATATGCTGCAAATTGCATCAATCGAACATAGCCCACACACGTATATAAAGCAAATCCTCCGCACCTTATATTCCTTGGTACATCAATGAAAGATCTAAGACATCCATTGTGTGGATTTACTGAGAAAAACATGCATGTTTGCTTATCATGTGGCCCATGATTTAAAAAAATAAATGGACATGCATGGAAAAACAAAGTTTTGAGTCAAGGCACACACATGCCAGTAGCTACTTGATGAAAGGCTTGGATCTGAGAGGCACTACGGAGTGGACACTAATTTATATTAATAGTGGAAACATGGACTCCTCACACATCAATGGATGTGGGAATAGTCAACTAACCATGCTTTTTTGCACCCATTTCTGCAAAGTATTCCAGATATGCCATCATCCATCTTCACTCGGTATGTGACATATGTGCTTGTGTGCTAATGTGCATATGTGTTGTCACCTAGCTTTAAGGGCCTACATGCCCAAGAAATTTTGCTTGGTAAAGTTTTGTTTTGCCAAACAAGTAACAACACATCTTGTAACAGGCCCTTTTTCTGGGGGGGGGGGGGGGGGGGGGGGGGGGGGGGGGGGGAATCGAAAAAACAAGCAGGGGGGGAAATGATGTTTTCTTTCCCATAATTTCTTGGAAATTAAGTTTCCTAAGAAATATTATTTCCTTTCTCATACTTTCCACAAATCCAAACAGGCCCTAAAGGTTCAATCAATGTTCACAGAATAGCTAAAACATCTGGAGAACCTGTATGATCTGACTTGAACAAAATTGTTTTTAGGCCATTTCTCACTAATTGCACTATGAGCAGATTAAGATTTATGTCATTGCATTGTCGTTCATGGCATTCTCTACCAAAATTCAGTACAATTTCCATACCCATGCCATTTCTCCCTCGAAAAACTTTTTCTTTGAAAATTGATAATTTTATTCCATTAAAATTAGTATTTTAAATAGCTTATGCTACGTAGTTAGCATAGCTTTCACGTAGCTCATGAAAATAGCTCAAGTCATATGTAGCCTACGCTACACACTAATTATCATGCTCTACATGCTACAGCCTACATTACAAGCTATGTAGCTTACACTACAAGTTATTTTTCACTAAACATTAAAATTAATTAAAGTCATAAATGATTTGTTATGTTTTTCTATTTTTTAATAAAATTAGTTAATGTTTTCAATGATTTTAGTAAATAATACAAGTAACAGTATGTTAAAAAAATATTATATTAAATCGGTTCCTTGCTATTTCTTTATTTATACTTAATCTTCGCCTAGTTTTTCCTATTATTTTAAGATGTGTTTGGTTGCACCAAATATCATGGTGATGAGATCACTTAGTTGGGCTTAGTCTTTATGATGTATTACTATTCTAATTAGTGTTATAAATAGTGAATAGGGGCCACGTGATGGTTAGATCCACCCTACTGAATTGGGCGGTGGGCCACACCATAGAAAACAATAGCCAACTGTGATCCACCCAAGAAAATCAATCATATCCAACCATCACATGGGCCATGCCATAGAAAACAATGCACAACCACCCAAACACTTGCACTGAAGCATGGTGGCCCATGTGATGGTTGGATGGGTTGCATGCAAGGTATTCCATAACAGTAACAGTGGCCATAACGGCCACCACCGTTACCTTTACGATATGGGTCGTAACAACTGTAACAGTCCCCATAACGGTTGTTATGGTCTCTCTCTCTCTTTTTCATTTTCTTCTTCTTCTTCTTCTTCTTTTTTTAATTGAAAGAAAAAACTCAAGAAATATGTCTCTGCCCTATAACGTTGAAAAAGATAATCCAAAAAACCTATATTTGCCATGTAACAAACTGTTACGAGGGGCGTAACGGGCCGTTAATGGTGGTTTTCCATAACTGCTGCTACAACCTTTATGACCCCGTAACATGTAATAGTTGCCACTGTTACCTTTACGTAACGGCCTTTATGGCACACCATGGTTGCATGCCTTGCCATACACACAACACAACATAGTTGATGGACGGGGTACAATTCATTAAAGTTCCACGCACATGGCTATGTTAGTAAAACTATGCTAACGAGATAACTAGCATGGAACACCCATTAAACAAATAAGACTGAGAGTCGTGGTCACTACTAGTCGTCAAAACCATTTATGTATCAATTCTAACGTCCGATTTTTTAATGCTTGGTAATAGCATCCAACCTGTTCAGTAAGGTTTTCCAGCCATGAAAGTTGGGCACCTAAAAAATCAGTCTAATCCAACCATCATATGGATAACAAATGAGTTGGAGGTTTTTGGATGGTTGTTCATTGTTTTATGTAGTGGGGCCTTTTCAAGCCAATAAAAAAGAGAAGTTAGTAACATCCATCACCCCGTTTTGTGCAAACCGCTGACCAATTTATCCATGGACAAGCATTTATTTTTTTCCATGCCCAATTGAGTGGGACCAATGTGATCGACGGTTTGGATCTTGCACCTTCACATGGTCCATTACGTTACATGAACATGTGTTGCCTATATGCTAGTAAAAGAAAAACAGAGGAAACTACTCAGATTGATTTGAAAGAAGAAGAAAAAGAAGCTTGGATTGCTAATGAAACGATTAAAAGAATGAGAATCCACATCTATGGGGCCGTTTGGATGCATGTAACTTCTGTAAAATGTAAGAAAGTCATGTGTGACTTTCTTACCATTTGTGGTTTTTTTTTTTTTTTTTGACTCTCTCTCAGCATCTCCTTCCGTCTCTCTCTCAGTGTCTCCTTCTCTCTCTCTGCTCTAGCAAGGTAGCCTGAGCTAGGCCTCACACTAGCCCATGGACCTGACAGTTATAGCCAAGCCTAGCCAATGGCAGATATAAATAGACCCGGATTTGGTGGGCCCACCACCCACATTCCCAGGTTTGCAAGCTTAAAGTTCGGATCCAACAGTGGCTGAGCCCAGATGATGGGCCTGTCCAGCCCATTGCTCATCTCTGGTTGCTTAGTCTTCATCTTATTTACAGAGATTAGGAGGCTGTTACAGGTGAGGTTGAGGGTCAACCTGACCCAAATGTTACCTTAGGAGAGTGACACAAGTTCTCACCCAACACTAAAATAAACCCAAGCTACCCATCTTGGGTTGGGTGGAGCCCAATCGAGTTAGATCAAGTTGGGTAGATTAACACCTCTAACTAATAAACTAATACATAAAATAAAATATCTAGCCATTAAAGTAACACATATAACTATTAAATAACACAGACATGACGAAGTCTACAGCCTTAACTTTTATTGGTAGATTGAATAAAAGCCATTAAAAATTTTCTCTTCATTATTTTAAATTCATTTAGTGATATCCTGTGTAGTGAGTCAGATCACACCAACAAGCTTGTTGGCTACTAGTATGATAAGGACATCCGTTGTCCAAAACATGGGGCCCACAAAAGGATTGGTAGTGTAAGGTGGATATGAGGTGGAGAGTTATGGTTAGGGCCCATCAGTCACCCTTTTAGTGATCTTGCTCCCTCTTTTACATGCTATTTTGTGCTTTTCCTCATCAATGTGTCTACCACGCCACTGCTCAATTGCGGCTTCTTTTCAGGTGAAATAGCTTTTCTTTCTCCTCTTCATACTACCCATCCACTACATAACATGGGCTACATTTTAAAGGCTGTCATCTCTTTTCTTTGTTGTAGGAAATCCATTTGAGAGAGAGAAATTGCTTTCTTGGGAAATATAAATGCCCACAAGATGTTAAGGATAGTTCATGGAAACATCTTGAAAGCTACATAATAATGGAGATGGGTGTAAGGTTGTCCAAGCAATGAAATGTGTCCGACACATTTCAAACACCATCTAAGAAAGTGTTTGGCTGTTTGACATGTGTGGAACGTGACGAAAAGCATCCATCTTGGTGTCCAAAGTCCAACCTAACATGCCCTAATGACCCTTTTATTGGGCGGGAAAAAAAATACAAAGACTTCAATTTGGATTAGGTTTTCTCCAAAGATCTAGGGTTTCATAAAGAATCCAAAAAAGAACCCTAGATTACAATATAAGTAGATATTTAATCTTATTAATCTATTCTAGCACACCCTTTATGGATGTAATGTAATATAATACCATTTTCATTAGACCTCTAGTTAGAGTTTGTGGACTTCAAGTGCTAGTTACCATGATTAAGCCCACATCTTTTTGTCTTTTCTCTCATTCAAACCACTTTTCAGAAGCTTTAAACTTTTAATCAGGACCTATAATCTACTAGGTTAGGGATACGTTTGAAATGTATTTTTTAAGCTTACACCAATACTTAAAAAATGCGGGATCGTACTATACATGCATTGTGTTATGACAGGCGCCAGGTCGCAGTCAATCGAGAATATCATTGTTGTGGGACTCAATACCTACATTGAAAGAGGGAGCAAAAGAGTAATTAAACAAACATTAAATAAGATAGTAGATTATCATACTTCATGGTGGAAAGGTGCATGTTCCAAGTGAAGGTAAGGTGTATGTTTGGATGCACAATCAAATTGAATTGCGATGAACTTATAATTCAACAAGCCTTTATAGACCAAACATTTCCCTAATTTGTCCAAGCATATGGCGGGCGTGACTTTCAGTGCATCACCCTATGTTTGGACTGGAGCCTTGATTATGGGCTATATCATATCAAAGAATTAAAATTGAATCACCCACCGTGGATATCATTAATTATTATATATATATATATATATATATATATATATATTAAAGATGCCATCTAATATATTTTGACTCTGACTCACCTTATGGGAATGACAAGACACCCCCAAAATCAAGACATTCCAAGATTTTGTGGGCCACACCATATGATTTTCAAGGTTTAGTCTTGATTTTACATCATTCCTTACGGTGTAGCCCACCTAAGCCTTGGGGTTGGACTGATTTTTACTACCCATGTTGAAAATGTGACAATATACTTGATGGACGGTGGATCTCATGCATGTTCCTCCCAAAGCAGAGTTGGGCAAACACATGCCTATAAGGTTGTAACCTTTATCAAAGTAGAGTGGCTTTAAAAAAAAAAAATTAAAAATTTAAAAAAAAAAAAAAAAAATCCCCCAAGAACAGCAACCAAATGCCCAACTTACATTTTTCACATGTTCCAACCTTGGTGGTGTACTTGATTTTCAGGCATGTCCCTACAATTTGAATGGAGCAGGGCTAGATCCACATTGGTCATTCTCCCTATGTTCAGTGATTGTAATTCATTTCAATTGAACATCCAAACACACAATGTTAATGATGTGTTATTACTTAAAATGCATACTTTGAATTTCAAGTGAATCCACACAATGGATGGCTTAGATCTTTCATGGACTGTCATAAATCAATAAAAACTTAGTGATAGAATATGGTTGATTTGAATGTATTGTATTTTTCTATACTTCTAAATACTTTTTAATCTTTTCATCATTTTTCTTCATCGTTGTTTAGATTCACGTTGGAAGTTATGGCATAAGTTTGACGCCGGCTGCCAACCTAACCATCCTCCTTTATTGGGGCAGGGGACCGGCTATGAGAGCATAAAATTCCCACAGGTGCCATGTAATAGTCTGTTACATAGGCTGATTACAATCAAGCACTATCTAATAGTCTATTACATAGGTTGATTACAATTAACAAGTAGGTTGCAATCAATGGGTTCTTTTCATCATTTTTCTTAAAAATTTGAAAGGGAACTGATATCCACACCCTCTCTTTTTAATCCCATTCTTTCTACTTTCGGTTTTAGGATAGGAACGTGTTACTATCCTGAAACCAAAATTAGAAAGAAAGGGCGTGTAGCTTCAGAACATGTTCTAGGAAATTTTTTTTATTACATATACCGGCTCATTTCATTCAGGTGCTTAGTCCATTATGCACCATAATCTCATTTTTTTATGGCCGATTTAATAGAAACAACAGTCCGAGGTGACATTTTCCTTAGTTTTTTTTTTTTTTTTAATGGCCACCGTAATGACGGATACATTGCCCTTGTGATTTTATACAATAAACATCGTAGCTATGATCATCAATACACTATAGGTAACTGTCTATTTGATAGTGCCATTGAATGGACAGATGATAGTCCGAGTAGTGCAAGATGTGGGCCTTGCAACTCATGCCCACCTATAATGGAGCCTATGATTCGGATTAGGGCTGTCAACGGGTCGAGCCTATGGTTGGTCTCGGCCCGGATTTTGAACTGTTTCGGATATTCAAAATTCTGATTTTGGCAGGCCCGAGGCCGACCCATTGACACCCCTAATTTGGATAGCTTGGACTGACATGCGTTAAGCCACATGCTATGGATCAGTAAAGAACACAGTTCTAAGCATTCTGACACATCTAGCTTAATTGTGTTTCTTCTGAAATGCAATTTATCTTTGTGGATCAGTAAAGAAGTGGCCAAGGTAAAGGATGATCATGAGTGGGAAATCATAGAGACTACGAAAGCACTTTCGGGAACAGGACCTGTAAACGGTTATAAGCCAAAGAAGATTTCATTGGAGGAAGAGCTGAAGGTAAGGAGTATGTTGCCTATAGATTTGATGCAAGTAGAGCCTTTGTGTAGCTTTTGCTGATCGCGGGTGGTTGTTTTATTTTTAGGTTTTGCAGCAAAAAGTAGACATAAACAGCTACGATTACAAGAGAATTCCCAGGCCAGATGAAGGGAAATCAAGCAAGAAGTAGCTCACCCTGATCCATAGCTCAAGTGATAGACTGAGTGAAAGATACCTCGTTTCAACACTAAGGTCTTGGTATTGATTCCCTAGTGGGGGTGGCTAACAGTGAAGTGTGAACTGACAGTGGGTGTACTAACAAGCTAACTAGAAAAAAAAAAAAAAAAAAAGGCAAGAAGTAGCTCCTCACTCCTGTTTTGCAGGTTTCTTTGATACAACATAACCTTCACATCTGTAGACAACTGTCTTTGGTAAGGTACAGTGTAATCACTTTAATCTACTATTGGGTGTGTTTGAATGCATTATCCGATCAAATTGCAATTATTAATTTAATGAGCTGGAATTAGCCAAAATTTAATGCTGTTAGGGCCTGTTTGGGTGCCACTTAAAACTGAATTCTACATTTTATTTAATCCTAATTATCTATTAGAGATCTTCTTCTTTTTTGTTTATTTGGCAAGGTTTAAAAACATAACCTAAAATTTATATAAATTATGATCTCTAGTACACGGTTGATGCCAACCAAAATGAGACGATCACTTTTAAGTGGCACCCAAACATGCCTTTAGCATTCTCGTTGAGGTTCTGCCAGCAAAATTGCAATTTCAATACTTTCAAGTTGGACCTGAAAGGAATGTGACTGCAATTCAAGGGCTACTTCCTTTCTTGATTATTAGAAAATATCATTATAGGTTATAGGTTATAGGTTTAGGTTTAGGTTTAGGTTTAGGTTTAGGTTTAGGTTTAGGTTATAGGTTATAAGTTTAGGTTATAGGTTTTAGGTTTAGGTTATAGGTTTAGGTTATAGGTTATAGGTTTAGGTTTAGGTTCGGGTTATAGGTTTAGGAATTCAGGTTCGGGTTCGGGTTCAGGTTTAGGTTTAGGGTTAGGAAATCATTATACCTACTGTAAATATATGTAGATCTACATCGTCCATCTGCTTTTTCGGATCATTTAAGGGATTGAAACCAAAATTGAATCATATCCAAAACTCAGGTGGACCATACCACAAGAAACAGTGGGTATAATGATTTCCATCATTGAAACCTTTCTAGGGCCTGTAGTGATTTTTATTTATCATCCAACCTGTTCAGCGGTTCCCACCTTCCAGGGACCCCCGCTCAACATCTGGATAGCTCCGACGCACATCCGGGTCTGCTCCATCAATTTCGAGTTAATACATAAACACGGGTCTGTCCAAATGGTCAAGTCACCCATATTACTATCCATAGGAAATGGACAGCTTCATCATGGTCATAACAGCGGTTCCCACCTTCCGGGAACCTCCGCTCAACATCCGAATAGCTCCGACGCACATCCGGGTCTGCTCCATCAATTTCGAGCTAATACATAAACACGGGCCTGTCCAAATGGTCAGGCCACCCATATTGTTGTCCATAGGAAATGGACAGCTTCATCATAGTCATAACAGCAGTTCCCACCTTCCAAGGACCCCCGCTCAACATTCGGATAGCTCCGACGCACATCCGGGTCTACTCCATCAATTTCGAGCTAATACATAAACATGGGTCTGTCCAAATGGCTAGGACATCCACATTGTTGTCCATAGGAAATGGACAACTTCATCATGGTCATAACAGCGGTTCTCACCTTCCAGGGACCACTGCTCAATTAAATCCTAAATTAGTTACCCATCCAAGATTGGATAGATTGTAATACTTTCATATTCTCATTTAAATGTCCACGCCGAAAATCCAGCAGTATCTCCCCATGCCTCTCCAGATAAGTTGATCTTACGTTACATTCTGATGTCAAATATCTAAAGCAATGTAAAGATATTTGGCATTGGATACGAAACAGAAGAAACATATCCAGAGATAAACGAGAATATGGACTGCGAATCAGGCATGAACATTTAAATAGATTATATGAAAGCATACTATCCATCTAACCTTGAATTGTCCAAAATGGGACAATTTGAGCAATTTCAACGCCACCAAAAACACACCATATCTATGTATGGCCACATAGAAATTCTCAAACAGGTAACTAATTATTTAACTTACAAATCACAATCACAAGTCACAACTATAAACTAACAAGTCACAATAATAATTTAAGAAAAAAAAATGTAATACATATTAAGCATCACTAAGTGAAAGTATAATAGTTTCTTGAAATAACGACAAACTCCGTCATCAACAGCTATGGACAATCATAATCCATCCAAATGAGTCAAACGAAAGGAAGGCAACTTCATTCTCAAAAACAAAATACAATAAAAATAACCAAATATACTTACCAGTATTCATACTACCTCCACAACATAAACATATGTTATGCAGCAATCATCATATAATAAAGAATTCGACAAAACCAGAACAAGGTATTATTATATCTAACAGATTAAAAACAACATAAAAGGTAAGTAAAGCAAGAAACATCTGTAGGAAGATGTTGAGGGGAATGACATGAATGGTGATAGCTTGATCTACATGTATATGTGTTTGGTTTGATCCTACCACCTATGTGTTGTGGGAGGATGATTTGGATGGTGTGAACTTATGTACATGTATGGCGTGTGTGTAATGGATGGTTCCCACTTTTTTTGTTTATGGCAACAATAAATTTATTAAAACAGAAAAGAGTGGATGGGTTGCTTCCTACCACTGTGATTTTCGTACTTGCTCCATCTAAAGTCCTATAAGACTATCTCCTATAGCTGCCTGCGTGGTAACTTGCTCCATCTAAAGTCCAATAAGACTATCTCCTATCGCCCCTCGATTGTTGTGGGACGATGATTTGGATGGTGTGAACTTATGCACATGTATGGCGTGTGTAATGGATGGTTGCGACTTATTCTTCTCTTCTTCTTCTTTTTTTGATTGGCAACAATAAATTTATTAAAACAAATAAGAGTGGATGGGTTGCCTCCTACATCTATGATTTCCGTACTTGCTCCATCAAAAGTCCTATAAGACTATCTCCTATAGCTGCCTGCTTGGTAACTTGTCATGCCATCCCTTCTTTTCTGCCAACATGCCACTTGTGTAGGACATCTGTTCAATGTAGGCATTAGGCCTCACCATGAAGATGGCCTGGCACAAAAGTCAGCTGATCTGCTCATCAGGTGGGCTGTAGCTTTGAAATCAAATGGAAAACCAATGGTCTCAGGTAACTTATAGGCATGGTCCACCGAATGTCTAGATCAGCTTGATTTTTCAAGATGGGTCATGTTGTTTATGGGTATGGAAGTCCTACACAAGTGGCATGTTGGCAGGACAGATGGGATGGCTTGCCAAGTTATGATGCAGGAACCTGTTGGTGATCAGTTCTCAAGTCCTATTTACAAAACAAGTTATGATGACCTCTCTTGATGTTCTTGTTCTTGTTCTTCTTGTTGTGTGTGTGTGTCTGTGTGTGGTGTGTGTGAGAGAGAGAGAGAGAGGTCTCAAGTCCAACTGGTTGGACTAATAAGTTACAATCGACCCAGTGGATAACTTCCAACCTTTCATGCGTGTGAGACATCCAACCCTTTCAATAGGTTGGCCACTTCATGAAGAGCACCTTCTGCAAAAATCTTCCATATCCACTCATGAAGATCACCTTTTGCAAAAATCTTCCATATCCACTCATCAAGTAGCCCACTCTTGTATTTTGCTATCTATCAATAGCTACAGATTGTTTTCATGGTGCAGCCCACGTGATGAGTAGATAAGGTTGATTTTTGCAATAGGGGATCCTCATGGTGGGGCCAACCTATTGGAAGGGTTGGATTGTACATGCATTAATAGGTTGGATGTTAACTGCTGGGTGGACCGTACCTTGTGGTCCAACCAGTTGGACTTGAGACAAAGACACACACGCACGCACGATGATTCAATGCAAAAGTTTTCAAGAAATTACAGTGAAAAAAATGTTGTGGACCGTACCTTGTGGTCCAACCAGTTGGACTTGAGACAAAGACACAACCAGGCCTTGTTTAACCATGGGCCCAAAAATGAGCCTGATCAGAAACTCAGGTGGGCCATAGCACAGGATAAAGTTGAGAAGAGACGCCCACCTTTGATTTCGTGGAGGGACCACCATGTTGTGTATATGCCATCCAGCCCACTCACATGAAACATCTGCCCTGGATGAAGGGATGCAACAGAAATCAAGCCATTTTGAAACTCAGGTAGGCCCCAATGCATAAGGTGGGTGTCCAATCTCGTTTCTGCTGGTGTTGCTCACCTGAGTTTCCGATCAGGCTGATTTTTGGGCCCAAGGCCAAACAAGGTTAGCGCGTCTAATTGATGGAGTAATTTCGAAGTGCCAGTGTATCAATCCCCATATCCTTAAATCCCCAAATCCCTAAATCGGTATTGAGATTGAGAGAGATTGAGAGAGAGATACCTCACGGTCGTGAATGACCTTCAACCGAGCTTGAGAGAGAGAGAGGGCGTGCGTGGGTAGGGCGTTCGGCAACGGTCCGCAAGAGAGAGATCAGAGAGAGACAGAGAGAGGACAGAGTGGAGAGATCAGAGAGAGAGAGAGAGAAGGGAGAGGATGCGAGAGAGACAGATGGTGCGAGAGACAGAGAGAGAGAGTGTATCAGTAGGCGTCTCTTGGACGGCCTACTTTCAATCACGTCACCAAGTTCTGTGGGCCTCATTATGATGTATTTGTTATATCCACACCGTCCATCCATTTTGAGATATCATTTTAAGTCATGAGCCAAAGAATGAGGCAGATATAAATATGTAGTGGACCCCACCACAGAAAACAGTGCAGAGAGTGATTCCCACCGTTGAAACTATCTTATAGCCCATCATAATGTTTATTTGAAATCCAACCTGCTCAAAAGTTAAAAAAATACATGAAATAAGGGAAAATACGAATATCATCTTAATATAAAACTTTCGTGGCCTTTAAAAGTTTTTAATGGCACGTGTCACTGTCCCACTTTTTCTGTGCTGGGTCCAATGGAGCTTTGGATTTAACTGGTTCTTTGGATATTGCCCTAAAATGATCTCTCCAAATGGATGAAAGGTGTGGATATAAAACATACATCATGGTGGAATGAGAGGTATATAAATATCAGGCGGACCACACCACGTGAAAACAATAGTGATTGGATATCCATCATTAAAAACCTCGTATTAACATCCAATCTGTTTATTAGGTCATACAGGCCTATATGAAGGGGGAAAACAAAAATCATCTCGAGCCAAAACTTTTATGGCCTCCAAAATGTTTTAAATGTTTGACGCTCATTTAACACCGTTTTCTGTAATGTGGTCCATTTATATTGGGATATGCCTCATTTTTGGTCTCATGCCGTATGATGTTCTTTAAAAATAGATGGACAGTATGGATTAAATACATACATCATGGTGGGGCCCACAAAGACCAACCACCAGCCATTGGATGATGACGGGGGAGTAGCCAATTTGTTCCCCTTATTTGTAGTGTGGTCCATTTAATCTTTGGATATGATTCATTTTTTGGATAATTCTCTAAAATGATCTCGAAAAATGGATGAACGGTGTGGGTTGATCCCAAATTTTTGGTAAATCCAAAACTCAAGTGGACCATGCCACACGAAACTGTGTAGAATAATGATTTCCGCCGTTGATACCTTTCTTGGGCCCATAGTAATGTTTATTTGACATCCAACATGTTCATGGTATCAAAAAGATATGAATGAAAAGAAAACACAAACATCAGCTTGATCGAAAACTTCTATGGCCTCCAAGAATTTTTCAATGGTAGAGGTTCAATCACATTATTTCCTGTGGTGTGGTCCACTTGAGCTCTGAATATGCTTCGTTTTTCTTATTTATACCTCAAATTATTTGCTAATATAGATTAATGGAGTGGATAAAATAAATAAATAATGGTGGACTCCACGGAGTTTACTGTAGTAAGGGTAATGAGTAACCCACCTAAATGTAGTGGAAAGAGGTTTCCTTAAAACATTCATAATCATATATTGGGCCTGCTTAAATGTGATTCAGATATGTAACCCACTCATTATGTGTGTCCCACTTGGATGAGGGGTTAGACCAAGTTTAAGTTGCATCCAAAACTCATGTGGGCCCCACCAAGTGCTTTTATATTTTTTAAGATATCTTCACATAATTTTAGATGGCATGGCCCACCTGAGTTTCGTATACAGATGATTTTTTACATATATCATAACCTAAAGGAGACACATTAAATGCATGGTGTTGATGTTCGGCATACATTATAACGGGCCTACAAAACTTACTAACATCAACTCTTAGGTTCTCACGAGGTCAATAACGTTGGGTCACAATTTTGATCAAAATATTTGGCCCATTTTACATGTCTGGTCCATTCACTCTATTTTACGATTTGTTACTCAATTTGACTAGTTACTGGTCCTGATCATACTATATATGAAAAAGATATCGGGCATACAAGATTGATCAACAATTTTAGTGAAATTTGATTTAAACATTTGAAGTTATTTACTCTTCAATCTGGATTGATTAAATTGTCCAAAAACAGTTGAAGGTTCGATTAGTGGATGTGCCTAATAATTTACTAATTTTTATTTCACACATAAATTTCAATTTCCATTTAAAAATAACATTTTTTTTTTTCAAAATGTATATTTTTGAAAACTTTTAACAAAATATCATTTTTATTATAAAATATTTCAAAAAAATTAAAATACAAATTCTGAATTTTTATTTTCAAAATCTTGAAAATTTTCTCATATTTTAAAATTTTCTCAAAAATTTCAAAATGCCGAATTTTTTTCCTTCAAAAGCATCATTTTATTCTCAAAATTTTTCTCAAACATGGTTAAAATTTCTAAACTTCTAAATATTCTTTTTCATGTGATATTACAAATCATGTAAATATTACTTTTAAATTAAAAAAATTTCCACTCATTCGATATAAAAACTAAATACATACACACACACACACACACACACACACACACACACACACATATATATATATATATAGGGAAAAGGTACTATGCGCTCGACCTCACCAGTCTGTCCCATGAGGTCGAGCTGTGTGGGCCCCACCGTGATGCATTTCAAACATCTACCCCATCAGTCAAATGCACCATTCCATTGTGGGCTTAGGTCTCAAAAATCAAGTCAATCCGTGACTTGTGTGGGCCACACCACATACAGAAGTGGAGAGGGGTTGTGCACCATTAAAACATTCATAACTATTTTTTAGGGCCCACCGAGATGTGGTTTGCAAATGCAGCCCATCCATTATGTGTGTCCCACTTGAATGAGGGTTCAGACCAAGTTTCAGGCGCATGCAAAACTCAGGTGGGCCCTACCAAGTGCTTTTATATGTTTTAACGGTGTCTTCACATAAATTTAGATGGTATGGCCCACCTGAGTTCCGTATACGGCTGATTTTTGGGATATCCCATAATTTAAAGGGGATCCATCAAATGCACGATGTTGATGGTCAAAACGCATCACGGTGGGGTCCACACAACTCAACCTCATGGGAGCTTATGGTGAGGTCGAGCGCATAGTACCTTTTCCCACACACACACACACACACCACACACATATATATATATAGACATACTATCTTTTCCGACGATTTTTTACTCGTTGGTAAAAAACATTAGGTGATTATTACCGACGGTTTTTGTTCGTCGGTAAAAAACAGGCGATTATTACCAACAGTTTTTGTTCATCGAGGAAAAACAGGTGATTATTACTGGCAATTTTGCTTCGTCGGTAAAATGCATTAGCGAAAATTTCCGCCTTAAATATATAACATTATTACCGACGAATTTAATTCGTCGGTTGTGCTAATAATTTCGTCAGGGAAAGTAGTGTTTTACCGACAAAATTGGTTTCGTCGGCAATAATTTCGTCGGTAAAAGGCTAACTTCTTGTAGTGGACCCACCTTGACTTCTGGCCTGGCTAGGTTAGCTAGCTTGGCTCTATAGGTAGAAGTCTATTAGAATTAAAGAAAAAAATTATATATAACCCTCTTTGGTTGCCATTTAAAAATGAGTTTGTCTTATTAGCTAATTGTAATCAATTAAAGATCATGATTGTTGGTTATTAAAATTATTTTTATTAGATCATCAGCAAGCTTTGATGTTATATACTTGACCGTTTGTGTTTGTTTTTCACTTGTATTTGCTTGGATAATGAAATCTTCGATTTGTAATAGACCATCCAACAATTCAAAACAAGAGAAAACGACCCTTCATCGAAGATTTTCTCAACCACTTAATCATAAGCATGTTAAGAGACGACTCATTGGATTTATAATAGATGCATCCAACCACTCAGATTTGCCCATTCAAAATAGTAGAAAACGACCTTCTTTGGAGATTTTTCTCAACAACTAAATCATAAGTGTCAAAAGAAAAAAGAAAAAAAAAAAAACATTATATTTTTAACTCAATCAAAGGAGCGGATTGGCCACAACATGAGATGAATGCATTTTAAAGTGGAACCCAAAAGCTGATCTAAACATACCATAATTAATTAAACAACCCTAATCTTGATTAGTGTAATATAATAGATTATATTAGTGTGGTGAGTTAAGATCCAATAACCCCATTTAATCAAGATAGCTGTTTTGTGCAATGTAGCTAAGCTTTCATGGTCTCTAACTCACACCTGCATGCATGGCCCACTAGCTTCACTGCAAAACAACATGCTATCATAGATTAGGCATGTCTCAGACCAACATGTGGTGCCTTGTAGAGAAACACATGGACCCATTGATCAGATGACACGTGGGCAGCTATTGATTATACAGGATGCTGAGTTAAACCCAGAAAAAAAAGAGAAGGGTAATGATAGCTAGTGTCCAAAGCCCAAATCCTGTCCATGGCCCACTTTCAACCATATGGGATGATGACTAGACCCACCATCAAAAGGCCAGGGTTCTCTGCCTCCATACCAGAACCCAACATGACCCAAAGGTCCTACAAGGTTCCTCATCCCATTATAACTGTTGCCCCCTCCTTTGTTCATGGCACCATGTGAGGGGTCACACCAACGGTCAACAACCCAAGTCATAACACGTGGTCCACAAAGCTGGTGATCAATGGTAATTTTCTTACACTTTTTTTTTTTTTTTTACCTTCTTCATGAAATCAAATGGCCCACCAAATTTTAAGTGCACGTTTGGTTGCACCAAATATCATGATATTTCATCATTTATCAGTCTAATTTTGTGTGCAACCAAACATAACCTTTTAAAAGAATATTTTACTTGTAATTTAAGTTTCATTCAACTGATAGTAGTAGTAATACGTATTGTTTTCATATTAATCTAAAAAATATATATTTTTTTTAATTAGGAATTTTACAAGAAAATTACCCTTAAATATCAATTTTACCATAAAAAGACTGGTATATTTAACAAGTTCTGGTATATTTATCAAATCTTGCTTCCTGCTCTGCTTTACAGGTTAGCGTAGAGAAAGACATCCTTGTACGGGCGCGGATTGCGTCCTACCCTGCCCCGTCTCCAGCTGGTAACGAGCAGCAGTTTTTAGCGGCCGCCGTGATGTATGGGGTCCTATCCATACTGTCCGTATATTTTTTCCGTATCATTTTATGGGACAATACTAAAATTGAGGTTGATCAAAGGCTCGAGTCGACTACACGATGGGGTTTAAACTCTTATAGTTAAAAACTTTTTGGGGCTACAAAATTTTTGGATGGAGCTGATATTTGTGTTTTCTTTTCATTCAAGCCTACGTAACTTTATGAACAAGTTATATATCAAATAAACTTCATAGTGGACCCTAAGAAAGTTTCAAGGGTGATCATCATTGGTCTACTTGAGCCTTAGATCTACGTCATTTTTGGGCTCATACCGTAAAATGATATGGAATTATGGATCAATACTGTTGAGAAAACCTATACATCACAGTGGCCGCTCAAAGCTACAGGGGTAGGACGCAATCTGGGTCGGTCAAACACGGGGACGCACATCTGATTTTTGGCCACCTCTCTAACTACTTGAAATTCACTCTGGCCATTAGATATGTAAACCAATGTTAGGGCCGCGGCTGAAAGATCAGGTACATATGTGATTCAAATGGGTCACACTAAAGGAAATAGTTGGGAGAGATATCCACCATTGATTATTAATTTTTTAACAAGCCCAAGTTGATTATTATGCTAAATCCGCTGGAACCATTAGATGCTGAAAAATCATTCAATCTAGGGACTCTAAAGTCACGACAACCCCTTGTTCAGGAGGATCGGCACTACACCGTGCACTGTTTCCAATCATATGGTCCACCAAAATCATAAATGAGGCTTTGTTTTGATACCTAAGCATAAAATTGAGTATTTGATCGCAAAACCACATTAAGGTAGGACCACCATGTGAAGATAAATTAGACTTTTTACTGATGATCCGTACCACTATAAGGATATTTACGTAAATATAGCAAGATTAATTAGAATGGTATCATTTTATGAGATAATCCTAAATCGAGGTGGATCAAAGGCTAAAGTGGACTACACAATGGGGATTAAACTCTTATCGTTGAAAACTTCTTGGGGGCCACAGAAGTTTTGGATGTGTTTCGAACAAGAAACAAATGTATTTGATTTGGAGATTTCATTCACTTAATGATAAACAAAAGAAGATAAAGAAGACAGCCACATTATTTTATTCCAAGTTCTTTTACATCCTTTTCTCATTTGATTCCAAAATAAAATATTCATGACTTGTAATGGAAAACAAATAAAGACATCATGCGCTAAAACAATATGTGCTGGAAGCATCATATATTGCAGATTGTTGTGCACTGTTGTAATGCACTAAGTATCATCATGCATTTAGGCTACTGTACGTTCAGCGGCAACATTGTGCGCCCGCCTTGTTGTGCACTCGGTAGCAGCGTTGTGCACCCGCCTTATGCACTTGGCAACAACATTGTGCGCAAACGATGTTGTGCGCTCACTTTTGTTGTACGCCAATAGCGTCGTGCGCAAACAGTGTTGTGCGCCGCACAACACCTGTCTCGCACAATGGACTTGGACTGTACCTCTCTCTCGTCAAGATTTTCTTCTTCTCCTTGATTGGTTACTAATGACCCCATTAGAGGGGTCATGGGATATTTATAGCCCTCTCACATGTGTGAACATGTCACGTAGGCAATGTGCGACATTCCTTTGTGCGGATTTCACTGCGCGAATTCCTTTGCGTGGACTTCACTATGTGCTCCCCTTTGTGCGGACTTCACTGTGCGCAACAATCATCTGCACACAATTAGAGCTGGGCAATGGTCCGAGTTGGATCGGATTTCGACAGATCCGACCAGATCCGAAATTTGGGTGTCCTGATCCGAATCTGATCCTATCTGGCATTGGATCCGAGTCACCTGACCCAATCCGATCCTAACAGTACATTGAATGACCCGATCCGTGACCGACGGATCGCTTCTATACCCTCTGTATGAGGAAATTTAAAAGAAGCAATACAATCAACATGAGCAACAGCAGACCTTCATAGAAATTTAAAAAACAGAAACAGAAAAAAGAAAATTAGCAAAATCTTTTTATAAAGAAAATCAGTAAAATGAAGAGAAAATCAGAGTAGGCCAGAAATAAAAATTTCATACCAAGTAAAAAAAAAGAGCGAAGAAAACAAGAAAAACAAAAAGAATGAGAGATATGAGCTATCTACCTTTTACTTCATATATATCTGCCCGGAATCCCTTCTTCTCCGTCCGTCAAAAAATAAGAAGCTTTCGTCGAAACAACGAAAAATAAGTTAATTTTGCTGGAAGGGAAGAAAGAAAAGCTTCAACAGCGTTTAGAGCGAACTGATGAAGAAAGAGGAGCAGAGACACGATTCGGATTTCGGTTCGGGTCGGTCGGTTTTGTTGCTTATCCGAATCCGATCCGAACTGCATTCGGATCTGCCCTTTTGTACCCGAACCTAACCGATCCAACCCACCGGTCCTGTTCGAATCGGGGTGGATCGGACCCATTTTGCACACCCCTGCGCACAATGCTCATTTCCGCACAATGCTCTTTTGAGTACAATGATTTGCGCACAATGCATTTTCTGTTGTCCTTTCTATCTCTCTCTCTTTTTTATGCCTCAACAGATGCCCCCTTAATCCAGCATTTTTGTTTTTATATCTACAAAAATAAACAATGTAGGATCAAATAAAAAAATCATTCTAACGATTTTTGCTTTCCTTTCCTCTATTGTGCGCGTCATTCAACCCATTGGCGCTCAGTTATTTTCTCTATTGTGCGCTCTCTGAAATGCGCACAACATGTTCCGCACATCATTTTTCGCACAACATTTACCGCACAACGTTTACCGAACAACAAGCCAGACCTCGCCTATAAATACAATACTTTTACTCCTTCATTTTTCACCTGCTGCACACTATTTCCGCGTCAAGTTATTCTTCACACCAACACCGTTGTGCGCCGCATAACACCCATCTCGCACAACAAGACTTCGCACACAACACTTCTCTGCGCTCAACCAATTTTTAGTACAAGGACAGGTAGCACACAATGACATTACGCACAATGAACTTGCGCACAATCATTTTAGCGCACAATGTCTTGTGCACACTGTCTTCTGCACAACGTCTGCACACATTGCCTTGCGCACGATATAGACTTGGACTCCAAATTTATTCGCCCCCTCCTTTTTAGCAATCTTTTATACTTCCCTTTTTACTTAATGAACTTCTCTTCCTGATTTTAATTTGTTCGCTGACTCTTGTATAGGTATCCGATGACTAGCTTAAAAAGACCTCTCGCCTCTCCAAGTACTGCTGGGCCTTCTGACTTGCAATCAGCCAAGACCCGTAGTCAGAAAAGATCCCGATCTGTTGAAAACTACACTTCTTTCTTCAAAGAGCCAACTCCTGTCATTATTAACTTTATCGATCGTATCCAACGCCTATCTAAACATATCTGCGTGGCCGTACTGATGAAGGAAATAGAGGGACCCCCTACTTCAGGACAAGAGTTTGATTGGGATGATTGGTTGAAATGCACAAACAATACCCGTACTTCCGCTGCAGAAGCTTCTCCTGCTCCGACCACTTCAAAGTAATAAGAGAAAAAAGCAAAGCTGAAGCCTTTCAAGAAAAGATTCGAGGACACAATCGGAGGCGCTTCCAAAATGCCTGGGATTCAATCAAGTTAAACGCCAAGGCAATTAAATTTTGTAACCCTTATAGAGAGGAAACTATCGCTCTTCCTCTACAACTCCAACGCCACCGGTCCATCCTTCAGAGCGAACCGATTGACTACATGACACAAAACGAGCTTCTGTACGTGTCAAATTGGGTGATCAAAGATCCGTAAATCCTCGAAGGCTATCTCACAGAGAAAGGCTTAACCCAAAAGACTGGGCAAATAAGATATACGCGCTTCCTCACACCATGTTACAACCCTCATTCCTTATACTTCACTCATTACTTTGAAACGATTCAACAACATTTTCGTAGTCGCGACTCCTTGTGGGGTAAGGAAGAATTTAGGACACGGGGTCTTTAGACAGAACATCCATACTTTAGCGCGTGGGCGAAAACAATCTTGAAGAAGTACGAAGATGTCCTTATGACAGCAAATATATATTATACTATAGAGGCCACCTCAAAATTCTTTCAAAAGGACACGATGATTTATAAAGGTTTCTGAAATACTGGTCTCCCACTATAAATTCTTTCCATCTTTTGGTAGGGGAAGTAAGTATCACCTTATGGGATCTATATAGGATGGTCAGCCTGCCTATTTCCTGATCTTTCCTCGAAGAATTTGCTTATATTGCTCCCAACAGAGTACCCAAAATTACAGCATCAACCATCGAGCTTTTCTACAAAACATCTTATTTTACCGATGTCCATAAGATTTCCCCTCTTCAATGGCTCGCCATTTTTCTCGATACTTGGTGTAAGTGTTTTAACATCTTTCTTCCTTTTCAGACAATATTTACCTATAGATATAAATTGCTCACTCATTCCTTTTCCCAGGTTTCCTAGCAGCCATTGTGCCGAACTAGAAGCCAATCGCTCGACCGAATTCACCACTGAAACTAAATTAGACGCCTTCTTGGCTTATTGGTTGAGCTTAGTCGTGCTTCCCAGCTCGAAAAGCTCGGACTCTATTCGACCAACCTTATTTGTGGTGGCAGGCGCGATGGCGGAAGGTAGAAAAAGATATTCTCTGGCTCCTCCTGTTTTATGCTCGTTATATAGAGCTTTTGATCATGCTGCGGTGCACTGCTCAAGCCCGACACTGGGAGTTACATCTTCTTTTACTCCACGACATTATTTCTCCGGATGGCTTGGCATTTATTTCCCCCGGACTTACAATGACCGAGAGAAGGCTTATGTCCATCCCGATCATTTACCCCAGTGGCATTTCTTAAAGCGAAAGATGATAAAGAAGGGATATGAATGGATAGTGGATAAAATTGACAACATGAAATCTATCGACTTCTTCTATTTTTACTTGGATTACTAAGCTGAACACAAAAGTTGAGGATAATAATGACTTGGAACCTGTTGAGAGAACCTTATTTCTTTGTATTCGTTCTTACAGTCTTCCCCTGCGAGAAGGCGTAAAGTTCTGGCGAGAACCCTACTATCCAAGTCAATTTGCCAGACAATTTGGGTGTGATCAAGCTATGCCTCAAGCAAGTAAGGAGGTCACACGGACAATGAGAAGCTATGGAGTCGGCCCATATAATTGGGCTTTAATATGGAAGCAGCTCTTAGCAAGAAATTTTGGCTCTCGATTTATTCTCCCAGGGTATAATCATCGAGTGACGGCTTCATATACCTGGATGCGATAGTGGGTGCATCATTACTACTTGGTCTGCAACTATTTTCTGGTAGATCAGCCTATCTGGGTTCCTCTTCCATGCTTGAGGAATTACATGCCGGAGCAAGGGATTAGATATTTTTACGAGAAGGATCAAGCTGCCGTTCCAGGACAACTTCGTCGTAAGATTTTTGTGGAAGAGCCCATCAGAGAAATAAAGCCTCCAAACACTCTGGAAGGATGGATTGCTTTCGGTTTTCCTTTGGACTTGATAAAATGGGGAGAAAGATTGGTCACTCCTCGTAATGAATTCGAAACTGCAGGCGGTATTCTGCCTTCCCCTACTCCTGAAGGAGGAGATCAGCCTACACACCCTGCTCCCGTCATTCCTCCTACTACAGAGCCCATCACTTCTACAATCTCTCAGACTGTTGAACATACAACTGCCACAGTTATCCCTGTCGTGGATCTCACAAAAATCACAGCAAATCGTGCTACAACCATAACTTCTTCGGCTGCGCGTCGGATTGTTATTACTACATCTCCTATGACTCGCTCCCGTGCTAAGTCATTGTCCCCTGAAGTTTTGGCACAATAGGTCCCTTTTCCTACTTAAAGTACACGTCTTCTCCCTGTTAAGACCACTTATAAGGGAAAACAAACCATATCGGGAGAAGACAACTCATCAGAATATTTAGCGAATACTACAAGCGATGATACCTCCTCCTACGAGCTTAACTGACGAAGGAGATGCCTTGAATGCAGATACTGATGCTGAAGTGGATATTAGAGAAGAAGATGATGTTAGAGTCGAGTCTCCACTTCCTGATGCTCCAATCACTCATCCAGATGCCTTTCATTCGATTCCAGTGACCTCCATATATGAAGAGCAACTTGATCACGGAGAATATTCTCTTGGTGCAAATATTTTTCTTTCTTTTGATGCCTCATATTCTCCCTGTATCATGGAAACTGCTGACGTGGTTGCTCACGAAATATCAACTTTAAGAGATGCAAAAGCTCAATCATCTGATATTCGGGCGACGACGGGTAATGTACTTCTTCTTCACAGCACAGAAGAATCCTTGCTGATAGTTCCTACAACATCTGATGCCCCCATTCAGATTGATAAGTTCCTTACTGTGCGTCCTTCTCTTATCCAAGCTGATAGCTCGAAGTTTAGAATTTCTTTCTGATCCGGTTGACATCCCAACTCCTAGTACTCTTTACTCGAGTACTGTAAGGGCTCAGGAGCTTTCTTTTAATGTTGTTATGACTACGGAAGTCCCCAGCTCTGCAGCACCCACAACCCATTATGTTCAAGTTACTTCTATTGTTGCCCCTAATATGGGTATATATTTTCTTTTCTTATTTTATATCATCATCATGTACACATGTATCTTCTTTTGAACTTATAATCTCTTCTTCTTGTCTTTCAGTTTCAGTCGTGCCAACTCCAAGTGGATCTGAAGGGTCTAACTCGGTAACTGCAGGTTTTGATAAACTCTCTTTAAAAAAGGTGCCACTTCTTATGTTGGGACTCTTTAAGAACACAATTTCAGTTATCATCGGTGCTTTTAAAGAACCAACCCAGCGGCCCTTTTTGGATAGCGCACTAGCAGTTCTCACCCATTCGGCTCGTCTGACGCATGTTGATGTTCAGCCTCTTCACGCCTCATTGTCTTAGTTTTATGATTCCACAAAAACTTAGAAGCAGTGCGGAGTATAGCCATTGCTCTCGAAATTCTAAGTCATCAGAAGGAATTGGCATTACTTAAGGAGAAACTCTCTCATTCAGATGATGTTCTTGCTAATTGCAATGCTGTTAGTCAATCTCTTCATGAGAAGTTAAAAGTTTCCGATAGAAGTAAATCGATTATTGACGATCAAATTACTTTTCTTGAGAGAGAGATTCTATCACTCAAGAGTCAGAAAGAAGCAGAAGATTTAACTATTCGTCAAATCAAAGAAGAGCTTGAAACGAATATTCAAGTAATTGATACCGAACAAGCTGAACAAACAAGGACTAGAGAAGCTGCTGCTTCTTTGGAATCAGAATTGACTAGCGTTCTTAATTAAGTCAGTATGATTCTCAAAACTGAACGCACAACTGTTGTGGCACAATTTCAATTAAAAGAAGAGTTGCAACGTTACTTAGAAATATTAAACATATCTGAAGATTTGTAGGCATTGTATGTTAATATTCCTTTTGCGTTATGATACATAAACAACTTCTAGTGTTTTATTCAGAGCAAAATTCATTCTTGATAATACAATCATCGGTTTTGGGATACATGTTAATGCAATATTTTCATATTCATGCTTTATTACTTATACTATTTATATCTATACATTGTATGGCGACCCTACGTGATGTTTTATTTCAATGGGCGGAACTATTTCATTTCAAAGTTAGTTAGTTAGCTTTACACACAGTTTAAGCGCTTGAGTAGTGGAGCAACATAGTTTTTAACTCTTGAGTAGCGGAGTCGGGTCTCACGTGATAGTCTTTGTAACTCTCATGAGTTCACTGAACTTCTCACAGCTTGGTGAGTTCACAAACTGCGATCCATCAGAGGGGCCCAGTGAAGCTACCGGGGCCGGAACTCGGTTGGATTTATGCACAGGGTTGGCCGCAATAACTCTCTAGAGTTCACGGGGCGCACAAGGTAACCTTTGGGGTACCAAATCCAGGGACGTCAGTCCATCAATGAGTAGGTTTAGGCCCTTCCTCATGAGTTACTACTGAAATCGAGCTAAGAATATGCGGGGGTCTTATGCATGGTTGTCCTATTTATGGACAATGGGCAAAGAGCGCACACTGCAGCCCGCGTTTTCTTCGTCTGCAAGGTCGGACCCATTCACGGGAAGGCAATTTCATACATTCCCCGTGACGCTGTTGGAAAGCTATACAGACGACATGGGTGTTATGCGTGATTGGTCGTTGAAGACTTTTTGGCCATTTAGGGCTTTCAATCACTGGCTCCATCTGCTGCCCACATGGGTATGCGTACGATGACCTTCATGGACTTTTTAGGGCCACTGGCTTCTCACTGCTGCCTGAATGGCAATGGAGATAGACTTTATGCATAATTGGTCGTATAGGCTTGATTAGGCTGTCTTAAATGATGATAAAGTTGTCATCGTTGTCGTAATAATAATAGGTGTCTTGATCGATATATCACCACTGCTGATAATGTTGACGATATTCGCACTATCCTCATGATAATATATATCGGCTTGGTGATGATACCAATTTCGACGAGTTTCAGGGAAGCTTATTTGATGACGACAACGGTGGTTACTTTCTTTTAAGAAGTCACTAATTTGTAATCTTTGACGATGTATTTGGAATTCATCATTTATTCAATCATCTGACAAAGAATATATGAACATGATTTCAGTTGTCTCTGCCCCCTTTTGATATAGAAGCATTACGACGATAATCTTATGGATCAAATTCAGAACTATCTTCAGGGATGATACTTTTTGATGAAGCGCGCATTGACTGGTATACTGATACCATGTTCATCTTGATCAACCACTCTGTATGCTCCGTTTGTATACACTTCTTTTATAATATATGACCCATCCCATTTAGGCTCAAACTTGCCCCCTGTTATGCGGGTTACCACTATTGGTCTTTTCAACATTAGTACTATATCCCATCTCTTGAAAGAGCGATATTTCACTTGTTTATCAAAGGCGGCCAATATTCTTGCCTCATACAACTGTAATCGTTGTTGGGCCGTCAGACGCTTCTCATCGAGTAGGTCCATTTCTTTCAGCCTTATCTTTGCATTTTCATCATCTGTAATTGACTGATGCACTGCTACTCTGAGCGATGCTACTTGCGTTTTAATTGGAATGACTGCCTTTACGCCATAAACCAATGAATACGATGTTGCACTTGTCGTCGTTCGGTGAGTAGTCCTATACGCCCATAACGCCTCTTGTAACCTTTCGTCTCAGTCGCGCTTATTTCCAGTCACCGTCTTCTTCACTATTTTCAGAATAGTTTTATTAAATGCCTCTGCTAATCCATTTGCCGGTGGATAGTAAGGTGTTGAAAATGAATGATGGATACCGAACTTTTGACATAACTTCTCCATGCCTCTGTTCTTAAGGGGGTACCATTATCGGTAATAATCCTCTTTGGAATGCCGTGACGATATATTATCGCATGTCGAATGAAATTGACTACATCTTTCTCTTTGACATTGCGCAATGTGATCGCTTCTGTCAACTTGGAGAAGTAGTCTGTTGCTGCCAAAATATATTGTTTTCTCTTGGATGAAGGCGGATTTATGAGCCCGATAACATCGAGTCCCCAGGCGGCAAAAGGCCAAGAAGTGATCATTTGATGGAGATCTTCAGGGGGAACATGCATGACATCTCCGTGGATTTGACATTCGTGGCACCTTTTTGCATAGTCTATCGCATCTTTGAACATTGTAGGCCGGTAATACCCCATTCGATGTATCCGATGAAATAAATTTCTTCCAACCTGGTGTGCCCCGCATTCTCCAGAATGAGCTTCTCATAACATTTAACCCGCTTCTTGTTCGTCGAGACAACGTAGCATCATTTTATTGTAAGATTTTCTGTACAACACTTCACTACAAATGATGAATCAGCTTGCTCTCTGTCTGATTTGTTGCTTTTGTGCTTGATCTTCTAGCAATATATCATATTTGAGGTAATCTATGAATGGTTGTCTTCAATCATTTGTTGTCACTTCTAAATAGGATATAGGAAGTGCTCCGACAACTTCATTGACAACTTCGGGAGAGGGCAGAAATCTTCTTTCTTCTATAGTCACTTGGAGCAGACTTCAGTTTGAATAGGACAGGGCTGCTGCCAGACTAGCCAGAGCGTTTTCCCTTGCATTTTCAGATTGAGGTACATGTTTGATTTCAACATGGTAGAATTGCTCTAGTAACTGCTGGGCTTTTCGACAGTACGACAAGAGTTCTTGCTTTCTGATTTCAAACTCAGTTGTTAGCTGATTCATAATCAGCTTGGAATCCCCAAAAATATGCAGCGTCTTTATTTTCATCTCATGGGCGATTTCCATTCCAATGATGAGAGCTTGATATTCGGCTCCATTGTTCGTACAAGCGGTGCCCAATGTGAAAGAATAGGGTAATAAATCACCCTGAGGTGTGATGAAAATAACTCCAACCCCCTGCTCCTGACGCTCGAGAGACGCCATCGAAGTACATCTGCCATTGACCTTGTGACTCAATCATCATTACCTGCTCATCAGGAAAATCATCACAAATTGTCTCACTTTCCATTATGGGATGTGCTGTCAAGAAATCTGCTACTGCTTGTCCCTTCACTGCTTTCGCTGGTTCATAGGCAATTGTATATTCTGAAAGTAACAACAACCATTTGGTTAATCTTCCTGATAACATCGGCCTGGTCATTAAAAACTTTATTGGATCTGCTCTTGAGATCAGAGTTATATCATGGGAGAGACAATAATGTCTCGATTTCTGTACTGCAAATATTTGTGTCAGACACTTTTTCTCAATTGGAGAGTAGTTACATTCCGCGCCTATCAGAGTTCGACTCAGATAATAAAGAGCAGTTTCTTCCCCATCTTCATTCACCTGTGCTAACAAGGCTCCCAGTGAATTTTCAGCTACAGATATATACAAGATAAGTGATTTACCTTTTATAGGAGCTGTTAATACCAGGGGTTGTCTCAGCAATTCTTTTATCAAATCAAATGCGTTCTGACAAGCTTTGTCCCACACAAATTCTGTTCCTTTCTTCATCAAATGGAAAAACGGCTGACATCTTCCTACCAGATTTGAAATAAAACGATGAATATATGCCAGTTTCCCTAGCAAGCTCTTCAGTTCCTTCAATGTTTTCGGGGGTGGCATATCTTGGATGGCCTTAACTTTCCCTAGGTCAATTTCGATACCCCTATGCATGATGACGAAGCCGAGAAACTTTTCTAAGAGCACTCCAAAAGCACATTTAGTCGGGTTCATCTTTAGCTGCTTCTTTCTGAGTCGACGGAGGACCGATATTAAATGCTTGCGATGTTCCTGATGATTACTTGACCTAACCACCAAGTCATCGACATAACATTCAACATGTTTATGCATCATATCTTGAAAGATACTTTGCATCGCCCTTTAATATGTCACCCCAGCATTCTTGAGACCGAACGGCATAACCCTGTAGCAATAAATCCCTAATGAAGTCTTGAACGTTGTCGCTTCTTCATCCTCATGTGCCATCCTAATTTGATTGTAACCAGTGTAGCCATCCATGAAAGTCATGATAGCGTATTGCGTCGTACTGTCAATCAACAATTCCGTTATTGGGAGGGGAAAGTCATCCTTTGGACATGCCTCATTCAAGTCCCAGAAATCTACGCACGCCCTGATTTGTCCGCTTTTCTTTTTTACTGGGACAATATTCATTATTCACTTGGGATATTTGACCTCTCTGATGAATCTGACTTTGATCAGCTTGTTCACTTCTTCTTCTATCAGAGGGACTAAATCTCGATGAAATACCCTTTGTGCTTAATCGATTTTTTGTCATTGGAAATATTTAATCGATGCATGGCCACAGAAGGTTCCAAACCCGACATATCTGCATATGTCCAGGCGAAAACATCTTTATTTTCTTTCAACAATCGAATATACTCTTCAGCTTCCTCTTCAGGAAGACCAGCACTTATGAATGTATTTCTCGGCTCTTTATTCGTGCCTAAATTTACCTCTCGCAAACTGTCGATTGTCGGATGCTCCCCATCTTCTATCTGCTTTGGAGCTGTCTCAGGATGTTTGACTATTTCGGGATCTGCCTCTGATAGCTGATCAACTGTGATTGTATTTACTGAATGTAAGACTCGCATCATAGTCCGTACTGTTCTGTAGGCTTCCGCGATCTTCCAGGACGAATTCCGACAACCTTCGACCTTTATCCGACATTTGCACGTGATCCTAAGCCAAGTCCTGTCAACTCGATTCGACTCAACCCGAGACGTGTACCTTAGTGACCGCGCCGTCGCCGCAGTTCCGATGTCGCGTCTTACGCGCCGAGGCGATACCCAGGCCAGGAGAGGTGGGCCCGCATTCGATTCGAGGAAAACACCACGTGTTGCGAAACCCAAGAGAATCTCTACGACTTGTCACATTAATCAATCAACCAATCAATCCCATCATGTCATGTACACATCACCTTTCACACATTCCCAAGCAACCCCAAAGTTAAAAAGTCTCTTACACACCCATCACTCATCCATCACTCCATCAACCATCTTTCTCTCTCTCTCTCTCTCTCTACAACCATCTCTCTCTCTCATTTTCAAACTCACCTCCCAAGCAACCCAAGAGCACCATACGTCCAAGCCTCTCCAAGCCCTCCCAAGCAACAAGTGTGGCCCACTTTCATACCCTCTCATCTCCCATCTCAACCATCCAAACTCATCTCCTCCGTTGGAATCGAAGCTAAGGAGATAAGGAAGCCTATGGTGCAAGAAGGAGCGGTGGGTGATCTTTATTTTCTGTTTTGTGATTTAAGGGCCCACATTTGGTGGGGCCCATCTTGGTGAATGCTTTGTATTGAGGGGCCCATAATGGCGGGGCCTCTCCTCCACCCGGTCTCTCTCTCTCTCTCTCTCTTTCTCTCTCTAACTCTCATGTATTATGGACCCCACTATGTCGTATGATCCACACTGTCTTATCTGTACGGCCCACCTTGCTGACCACCTTGGGTGGGCCTGGATGTAAGGGAAATACAAATAATGGCTTGATCCAAAAATTCAGGTGGGCCACGTCCATGTGGGACCCACCACGATGTTTGGGCTGCCAGGAGGTGGCTAACAGTGATGCGAACTGACGGTGGGGTCCATGGGACCCACTCCCGTCCTCCACCCCTCCAATGGGCCACACCATGATATATGTGCCTTATCCAAACCATCCACCATTCTGGACGGTGGACCATGTCCATGTGGGGCCCACTTCCATGCCCAAATCCATAGCTTGCTGGCAGACTGAGTGGAGGTCAACGGTGGGCCCCTATGGCTCACGTGGTAGACTGTGTGAAAGATACCTCATTTCAACGCTGAGGTCTTGGCTTCCCCAGTGGGGTGGCTTACGGTGAAGTGAAAGTGGCCATGAGACCCGTGGGACCCACCCACGCTGTCCACTGATTTTGATGGTCACGCCATCATGTAGGTGTTGCGTCCACCGTCCAAGGACGGTGGGGCACACCCCATGTGTGGTGCCCTCCCTGATGGATACCCGGTCCAGGCCGTCCAGGGCCTGGACGTTATATTTTTTATAAATATATATTATATTATATATATATATATATATATATATATAATATATATATATTATACATATATGTGATATGTGTGTGCTGGTGGGCCCTATGTGGGACCCACCTCCCCTTGATAGGGCAGCAATGCTGCACAAGCTGCGTGTATGCGGTTGTGCCCTCTGGCGTCAGCAAGGGGCTGGCCCCACATGAGGTATGTGATTTTACCCAACCGTCCATCCACCCTGGTGGTGGGACCACCTTGATGATGCGTTGCATCCACCGTCCAGCCCATGGACGGTGGATCCAGCCACGATGTATGTGTTTGACACATGCCGTCCATCTGTTTTTTATGGTGGGACCCACTGCCACCTCACAACAGTAAGTTCCGTGGGTCCCACTTCTAAGGCGCTATTTATATTATAAATAGTATATATTTTATATCATATATTATATATTATATAGTATATACTTAGTGGTGGCCCTACGTGGGACCCACCTTGCCCTCCTTGTGCAGCTAGCTGCCCGTGCAACAGCTACCTAGCTGCTCCTTGTTAGCAGCAAGCCCGTAGGCCCGCATTGATGTATGTGTCATATTGACACCGTCTACTACTTTGAACGGTGGGGCCCACCATGATGCATGTGTTGTACCCATGCCGTCCAACCATTTGTGAGATCATTTTATAACAGGGGAGAATGGATGAATCAGATCTAAAGTTCAAGTGGCCCCACCATTTAAATAGTGGATAGTGACATCTACCGTTCAAACTTCTAAGGGCCGTGGTAGTTTCCCATTTAAGCTGGTAGTGTTTTCACTTCATTTATCTTTATGTTAACCTATGAGTAGGTCAGGTCTCAAATATACATAAGGTTGGTCCCGAGTTGATATAAATGAGGCCCATCAGTGTGGCCTATTTGATATACACGAAGCCCGTTGGTGGGCCCATGTAATGCGGCCCGCTTGACTTAAGAGGCCCATTGTGATTTATTTGAGGTCCCGGTGTGAGGCCCACCTGATGTGTATTCGAGACCCGATGCTATGTATATTAGGCCTATGTGATGTAGCCCATAGTGATGTATATTAGGCCCATGTGATGTAGCCCATAGTGAAGTATATTAGGCCCATGTGATGTAGCCCATAGTGATGAGTATTAGGCCCAGATATGCGGCCCACCTGTGAAGTATATCTGAGGCCCACTTGCAATATATTCGAGGCCCATGGACGAGGCCTAATATGATGTATTTGAGGCCCAGGGGCAAGGCCTGATGTGATGTATATGTGGCTCATTGAGATTGTATGAGTCCCATGGGACGTGGCTCATTGTGATATATCCGAGGCCATGGGCGCGACCCATCGAAATGTATCTGAGGCCCATGGGCGTGGCCCATTGTGATACTTTGAGGCCCTTATAAGAAACCAACGCGATATATGAGAGGCCCATGAATGAGGCCTAATGTGATGTATGTGTGGCCGTTACCTTTTTTATGAATCCCTTATGTAGGTCACTCCTTGGGAGCAATGTTGGTTAGATGTCCATATTGAGGGGCAATGATGGTTAGATGTCCTCATTGTGACCTTCCCTTAGGCCTTGTTAGGCCCATTCCCTTCATGGGTTAACCCCAAATAAGTCAGCCCCATTCACCGTAGACTGATGACTCAATGTTATCGGATTTGATATAACCACTGCCGAGTGCCGATCTTTATACTATGGTTGATCGGCTGATCATCTATGGACCCCGCCTTGCTTGCATATGCTGATTGTCGGTGTCGATTATCGATGCTGATTATCGGTGCCGATTATCTGGGTCGAGGCCGATTATCGTGGCCGATTACTGATTATGATTGTCGTGGTCGGTTGACCGATTAGCGATCGAGGCCGATTATCGTGGCCGATTACCGATTATGATTGTCGTGGCCGATTGATCAATTATCGATCGAGGTCGATTATCGTGACTGATTTACCGATTGTAATTATCGATCGAGGCCGATTGATCGATTAGCGATCGAGCCCGATTATCGTGACCAATTGCCGATTCCGAGTATTGAGGCCGATTATCGATCGATTCCGATTGTCGTGGCCGATTGACGATTCTGATTGTCGTGACCGATTCCGATTACTGAGGCCTACTCCGATTTAGATTTCGATTGTTGAGGCCGATTTCGATTGCCAAGGCCGATTGCCGAGACCTATATGATGTATATGCGACCCGTAGTTGAGGCCCATTGTGATGTATTTGTGGCCTATGGGCAAGGCCCAATGTGATATGTATTAGGCCCATGATGTTGGCCCATTTGATGTATTCAAGACCCATGTGTAGGGCCCACATGTCATGTATTTAAGGCCCATGAGCAGAGCCCACCTGTTGTGTATATGTGGTCCTTACCCACTGTGCTGTATATTAGGCCTTTGTGTGAGGTCGTCGACCCATTATGTGTTTGGCCCTATGTGGGTCATTCCCTGGGGCAATGTTGGTTAGATGTCCACATTGTCGAGGCCGATTGTTGATGCCGGTTATTAATACCGATTATGAGTATGTGACAACATAGCATCATAATACATAGGCATCATCTGCATGTTTGTTATGAGATGTGATTGACCATCGCATATGCCATATGACAGGTTATTCATGGAGTTCCCTGATAGGCGAAGTTACCCCACATGAGTGCACGGTATGCGCATAATTTATGCATGATTGCACTGTGTGACTCATGCATCTCGCATTTATGTGACATGACCACCGTACGCCCTAGCGACATCAGGGTTGTAGCCTCTACAGGCATATCGTGGATGACCAGATGGGACACCAAAAATCTATTCTACATGGGGTGCTATAGATATCCTTGGGTGAAAGTCACAGAACCCTCTTGGTTCCAGAGGTTACTTCAACGTCTAGACCGAGTGGATGCATGAGCGCATGAGGACCGTATACCGTTAGGTAGCGTCTCCCACTATGTCGTAGTCGGTTGGAAGAGGGTGCGACCTTACCTGCCCGAGAGGAGGGGGCAATGCTAGGCTGAGTCTGACCAGCTCGAGGAATGAGTCCGCTATCGACGAGTCGGGCCTGATATTGGCAGACAAATGGTGAGGTCTCTTCCACTCACTTTGTTGCCCGCAATGGGACAACAATCTGGTTTGGAGTGTAATATACCCCGGTGATTTTTCAGAGAGGAACCATATTGATATGTGGACTTATTGAGTAGGAATTGTATGCTCATTCATTCACTATCCACTCGGGCTGGTGGTGCGCAACGAATTGTTGTGTACCTTCGTTATGGAAGGATTTCGGTTGGGCGCGCGACTAACCTGAGATCAGGAGTTTACCACGTTGAGTCTGACTATCCAAATTTAGGTATGGGACTGATTTGTATAGAAGTCCCTTGTGGTGAACCCCGTAGCCTGTGATACTACGTACTATCATCCCGACTTCACACTCCAACATGGTCATTTCATTCGTATCGCATATTGCATCACATCCGCAGGCATATGACATTTTGGGTTGCTATGTTTCTGCATTTATATGGCCTAGACAGACTTAGCAGGATTTGTATATTGCATTGCATCTTCGACATCTGATATTTAGCTCTTTATAACTCCTTATTGCACAACTGTTCTATATTGCGTATTCTGATATTGATTGACTTATGGACTTATTCATACTTCCTCTTACACTGTTATCGTATAATTCATGATCTTGTTAGTATTTCTGCTTATTCCGATAATGTACGATTTATGGATTACCAGTAATTTCGGTATTATATGATGATGGCATTGTATTGAATACTTGACACTTACTTTATACACATACTTATACCACCCTCTAAGCTTTCTATAAGCTTATGCACGATAGATGCGTGCAGGTAGCGTTAGGTTGCAGTAGCGTTGAGCTTGGAGCATGCAGCGGACCTCTGGAGCTTTAATTTTTGACATATGTATTTCCCTTTTTGCATTGTATTCAAATGTTTATATTAGTGGATATGTGATGATGATGTTTCCTTTATGATTTGAGTATACTTGTGGTTATGCTTCGTACGAGATAAATGTATGTTGGAAAAAAATAAAATTCTCCTTGTAGGATCCCAGGATCGGAACCTGGCATATGAGCACTAGGAGCCGAGAATGGGATACTACGGAGGCTGTCGGCACCAAATTAGGCGATCGGGATTCATGTGAATCCGATTTCCGGGTTTGGGACGTGACACTGAAGACTCTACCCTTAATCTTTTGAATCTTTCTCTCTTCTTCTGACTGACTCAAATAGGGACCTGAATTCCTTTCCCATGATTTAATCCAGTCGGTTCTTCATTATCAAAACCAATCATTTTCATCATTTTTCTACTTGCCGGACTGTATTTCTTAAGATCACAGGATGTCAGCTCTCCTTGATACACATTATTCTCAACCCTCATCTCTGTCTTTTCTTCCGAAGAAGCATAAAATTCAATCGGCTCCAGATATCTTGCATTGGCTTCTACGCGAAACTTTCATGGAACAGCCGAGAATGGCTTATTTCTTTCGGCATATGGCAATAGTACTGTATAATTTGACTGCAGGATTTTCAATTGTTTATGCGACAGTAACGTTAATGGTGGTTGCCCTGGCTGTCTCAAATGTCTCAGCACAAAATAGACCTGCTTCTTTGCCTCTGAAGTTTCAGATAATCCTGCCTCTTCAGATTCTCCTTTTATCGTTTTCACATGAGCATTTTTCAAGGTTTTGCTTTCATCATTCTTTTTCTCTTCCCCTCTGGAAAATCCGTCGTAGTAACTGGCATCTGCGAAGAAGGCTTCCACTTTTGTGTATGGTCTTGCATCAACTATCACTTTGTACTATATCCCCTCCTTACAATATTTGAAGCATTGATGAAGAGTAGAAGGTATAATACCGTACTGATGTATCCACGGTCTTCCCAAGAGAAGATTATATATTGTAACCGCACTGATCACGTGATAAACAACGTCAGTAGTTAAATCTACTATTTTCAACGTCATCGTAATTTTGCTTAGCGCGCATTGTCCATCTTGATTAAAGCCTTGTATCATCATTCCACTAGGGCGTAGATCGGAATGACGATAACCCAATTTTTTCAAAATTGTTAACGGTAACAGGTTTACCACAGACCCATTGTCGAGCATAATCCTTTTTTACTTCTTTGCCATGAACATGACCTACTACCATCAATGGCTTGTCATGTCCTGTATCACAAACTGGATCATCGTCAGAGAAAGAAACTATTGGCATACAGTCTTCCCGCTCTTTGCATTCTTCATTTTCCATTTCTACTAGTCGTAGTTTCTCGAACATTGTGGTCGGATAGTGCTTGAATCAGACTTTGCCTGAAATCTTCTGATAACTTTAACGTGTCGTAAACACTTAACCGAGCCGTATACCTTTAAAATGATTGACGACGTCGTAAGTCACTTTGTTGTTTCATCTTTCCCTTCTTTCTTGTCATTATCACGCTGATCCTTGATGATCTTGGTCCTTGTGGTTCCGACTTTCTGCCTTGGGGGACTTGTCATTCTCTTTTTTCCGATCGTAGCGTAATTACTGCAGCTTTCCTTGTCATCTCGCGACTTTCTTTCTCCTCTCTTTCGTGAGCACTGTCCTGAACTGTCAACACGTTCACCATCGCCTTTGCGTCCCTTTCCTTTTCTTTTCCGATCACTATTTCGCCCCTGTTTATCATTCTTTATATTATGCACTTTAATGTATAACAATTTTTTGTCGGATGCCCTACCAAACGATGGTAGCGGTAAAAATCTCTTTCTCTTGATCTTCCTGCATCTTCAGGGCGCTTGGACGCGGGTAATTCTATCGTCCCGGTTTTCAACAACTGGTTCAACATAGGAACAACGTCTTCTTTATCGAATGCAAATCCTTCATGAGAATTAAGCGATCTAGGCCTTTTTGCAGTGAACCTGCTTCTAGGACGGTTTGGTTCTTCCTTCCGCTCTGTCCTTTTTTCTCCTGAGTCCCTTGTTTCATGCCTTCGTTTATCATGATCCACGGTATTTGCGATTAACCTAGCAGGTCCCCTTCTGGCTGTTTCATAGTAAAACGCTGGCATCTTTCAGGTCATCTGTTCTAGGGCATGAGCTTTGGTAGCTAAGTCACGAAAAGTCTTAATATCGGCGCTAGTGACACCGAACGCAATTCTCGTTTCCATGGAGTTTAGACACATCTTGACCTGTTCTTTTTCTTCCGGTAGTTGTCTGCACGAGGCTCCCAATGTCTTCCATCTGTCTATAAACTTCTCCACTGGTTCCCCTTCTTTTTGCCTTACTGAAGCCAACTCTGTAATGCTGACATCGCGTTCTGAAGAGAAGAAGTTTGACATAAAGGCATCCTGCATCTGCTCCCATGTACATATCGATCCTGGAGCTAAACTAGAATACCATTGAAACGGTTTACTTGTCAGGGATGATCCAAACAAACGTAGGCAGTACTGTGGCATCGTGGAGAAATTCCCCATGCTGGTAATAAAGCGCATCAAATGCTCATCTGGCGACCTTTCTCCATTAAACTTTTGAAAATTCGGGTGCTTGAAGTTAACTGGGAATGGGACATCCTCTAATTCCCGTGGATATGGTGTCCGATATCTTAACCGACCAACATTCTCACGTTCCCTTTCCACTCTCACGGCTTCCTCAACAACTTATTGTACTTCCTCTTGAGTCATGGTTCTCACTGTGGGGGCAGATCCGTGTGACCCGGTCCTCGGCAGCTGCAACCCTTCGAGGTGCTCTTCTCGTTCATTCACGTTATCGGTTGTTGGGGGTGCCGCCATCCGGGCTACATTATGCTCAAGAGTCTCCAAGGCCTCCCGGAGGTTTCTACATTCTTCCATTAGTGCTTTTTATACCTCTGCCATTTCAACGATTCAATCTTTGTAGTTGGAGAAGACCCTCGGGTCGTTCCGGCCATGTGAACGGCAACCTCTCCATTCCCTGACGAGGCAGTAGTAGATGCCGAATGAGAGTGTATTGACATGATAGGAGTCGCCGAAAGAGGAGACTCGTATGATCTTTGTGTATTTCTGGAGTAACCAGCTGATTGGGAAGACAAAGATTGATGATGTGGATCCTGGTAGACTCGTCAATAAAGCATTTCCTTTCTGCTCTCTTGTCCACCTGGAGCTCCTAATAGGTAAGGTAGGAAATTTTTGTACGGCTGGAGGAATCATCGCCTGCGTAGGGTAGATTGCCAGCGGAGTAAGTTCAGGATGTTTCCTGGCTGTATTTCGCATGATCGGTGCCCTATCTCTTCTCAGTGGTGTATTCGTTCCTGTCACAGTGATATTCCGGGTCCTTGTATTTCTGCGATGCCAACGATCTAATCATCTCTTTCTTCCTGTGCAATTGGTGAAGCGGTTATAACTGTAACACCTGCCTTGTTGGGGATTTTGACCTGCGGAATCACACAGATCTAAATCTAGGATAACAATCCAATGACACCAAGCACAGACAAGAGAATACAAATTTAACGTAGAAAACCCTTGCAGGAAAAAACCACGGCACAAAGCGACAGATCTCCACTATGAAAATAGAAATTACAAAGAGAGAAGACTTACCCGATTCGAACAACCTCGAATCTCACCATTGCTACACCCTTTAGAAACCCTAAAAACCTTTTAGGAACCCTTGGAACTACTTTAGAAAGCCTTAGCATACATCTCAATCCCGCATATACCCCTTTATATAAGTTTAGAAAGAAGCAGACTCGGAATAGGAAACAAATTCCACAAGATCTGCGTTTCCACAATCGCATCTACGGAACTCTTCGATGTCATCAAGCCACTCTCGATGACAGCCTCGATATCATTTGAAGGTCTCTCGATGATATCGGAACAGGACCAAAACTGTCCAGCAACCAGGGGTGAAAAATTTAACAATTATCGATGTCATCGAAGGTCTCTCGATGACAGCCTCGATATCATCGACGGTCTGTCGATATCATCAACAGACCAACAGACAGATTTAAGACATATGTCGATATGATCTAAAACCCTGTTGATATGATCGTCAGACCACCAGACAGATTTAAGACATCTGTCCATAACAATCTCCGCCATGTCTTCAATCTTCATCCGTGTAGCTTCTTGTCCTCCTCTTAATTCTACACCATATCATAGCTTCTCTTGCACACTCCGTCTTTCTTTTACACCATCGCCAAGCCCAGAGAAGTTGTACAGAACTTGAACTTCTCTGCAGGAACATTCTTGTTGATCATGTCTGCCGGATCTAAATCCACATGCCCAACCACCTTTACTCCTGTCATCCCAAAAGAAAAGACATAGTCTTCTTACCATCTCACCGCTACCCAATATTGTTTGCTGGGGTACTTGCTCACAACACTGATAGCCTGTGGAATAACCGGTCTAATCCAGATCATGGCATACACTGCCAACCGCATCCGAAATAAGGCTCATGAGATATTCTGCTTTTCCTCATCTGTTTTGGGACATGTCCTGAGGAAAACTTGAGGAGATACGCGTAGGGAACGCTCTCCGACTTTACCTGGCCCATCACATCCTTAATCAATACCTACACACAAGGTATTCCTCCTATGATTACCAAAGCCTACTCCTCTTTCAGTCTCAATGCAGAGAACCATCTTTGCAACCCCCCGATCCTTCATCCTGAATGTCCCACTTAACCGAGTCTTCAGTACATTGATTTCAGACATGTCATAATTGACGATCTATATGTCATCAATTCCTGACTCACCATGAAGGAATCAAACCACTGCCTAGGCGACAGGTCGAGCCACGACCTCCTGCAAAATTTTTTCTCAGCCCCTTTAACTTTGAACCGCTCTGGTTGCTTCATGTAAATCTGCTTTTCACTTTCCCTTGCAGAAGTGCAGACTCCATATCCATCCTTCTAGCTCAAGATCACATTGGCCAACCAGCACCAATCACGAATCTAATAGACACCTGTTATACCGTCGGCGCGAATACCTCTGAGAAGCCGATTCATTCTCTCTAAGCATAACCCTTCGCTACCAACCTCGCTTTATATCTATGCTGTATCCTTTTAAAGATCCACCTGCATCCAACCACTCTCTGGCCCACTGGAAGCTCCACCCGCTCCCATATGTCGGTCTGGTACAACGAATCCATCATATCGCTCATAATCACCTTACACTTCTCAGCACTAGGCTCATCTAGAGCCATCTGAAGAAAAAAAAGATGAATCCCCTGTGATATTGGAGTCGTCCATGTATCTCGTCGATATCCTACGATCATGCCGTGTGATTCTTCTCACAGGTGGCTGCTCCACCTGCTCTGTATCCCTGTTTGCACGTCTCAGCCTTCCTGCCCTGCCCACTCATGTGGCCATGCCCAACATGCCACACACATGCAGAGGTGGAATCCGCTATATCCACTGCAGCTCCACCTTTTGAAGTGCTCCCGATCAACCTATACAGGTTACCGAGTCGTTGCGCTTTCATGATTACCTGTGCCCCCTTAGATACCTTAAGAGCATTATCAATACTTATGTACTTGCATCCCTTTGCCTCAAGTACACCAAGAGAAATCAGATTCTGCTTCAAATCAGGAACGTGCCTGACATCAGTCAAGGTACGCTCTACCCCATCAAACATCCTGATGCACACCGCATTACAGACAAAGCCATTGCCCATAAACACCTGTCCACCATCGCACTCGCTATAGCTCGCGAACCAACTCCGATGAGGAGTCATGTGAAAAGATGCCCCTGTGTCTAGCATCTACTCATCCTTACAATCATCGTATGACTGCCTGATAGTAGACAGACAAAACATCACCATCACATCCACTCGATCCATCTGACGTGGCAACCTTGGCCTCCCTGTACGAAGCCTCAGAATCTTCTCTTTTGTTTTAGGATTTCCACAATCCTTCTTCACATGTTCTTCCTTCCCACAATTCTAGCATTTACCTTTCCTTTGCCCTTGCCCTTTGATTTAGATCTATAACCGGAAGAACCCGTACCTTGTTCATAATTCCTACCCATTGTAAATAGTGCATCAGAAGATGTCCCCATGTTACCGTTTAGCTTTCTCATATCCTTACCTTGAAGGGTTGAGATAACGGTGTCGACACTCAGGGTTTTATTCGTGCTGCACATAGTGTCCTTGAATGACTCATACGACACCGGAAGAGAATTCAACAACATACATGCTTGTTCTTCATCTTTCATCACTTCCTCCATATCCAGCAATTTGCAAACTAATTTATTAAAGTTGCTGACGTGAGCCTCCAGATCTCCACCCTCTGCCATCTTGAAGTTATACCACTGCCGCTTCAAGTATAGGCGATTTTCTGAGGATTTTTTCGCATAGACATTCTCTAACTTCGCCCATAACTTAGCCGCAGTTTTCTCCCTCGTGACGTTGTAGAAAACCTCATCCATGAGACATAAACGGATCGATGATAAAGCTTTCTTATCAAGAGTATTCCAATCACCATCAGTCATAATAGACTTTCGCTCCTCAAGAGCACCATTTTCGCCTTGCTTGATTAAGGAACTCATCATCTTGATCTTCCATAACTCAAAATTATTTTCCCTGAGTGCTTCTCAATCTCATACCTGGTGCTCGCCATTATTACTAATCCTGCAAATTCAGATCTATGCCCCAACCGATTACTCTGATACCACTTGTTGGGGATTTTGACCTGCGGAATCACACAGATTTAGATATAGGATAACAATCCAATGACACCAAGCACACACAAGAGAATACAGATTTTGTAACAACCCATTTTTTAGGGGAAGTAACCCCACCGTCCGCTTCTGTGTGGCCCACCTGAGTTTTGGATCAGTCTCATTTTCGGCCTTACGTATTCTTTTGGCTAGGCCAAGATGATGGACGGAGTAGATTATACTATTACTAGTGGGACCCACCAGATCTAAAGAAATAAAAATAAAATAAATTATATCTTTCGCACGCCGACTAAACCACGTTCCCATTCTCCTTCTTTTTCGTATGGTAATGGGCGCCGAAACCTCCCACTAAACGAAACCGTCCCATAATCCATACCTTCATTTTCATTACGTATCCATTTATATAAAAGAGAGAGAGAGAGAGAGAGAGAGAGAGAGAGAGAGAGAGAGAGAGAGAAAGAATCGAAGGAATTAATCAAAAAAAATATATAGAGAGAAAGAGAGAGCTCTGTAGATCAAGAGAGAGATTAAAGCGGAGCCGGTCATCAGATTTTTTTTTTTAGGTAGGTGATCTTATCCTAGAATTTATTATTTTCAGCTATTTAATTATGTTTATTTAATCCAACATTTTTATAAGAATAATGTTTTTTGATTATTATGTATGGAATTCTATTTATTTAGGAATTTTTATATTTCTGATATTTAATATAAGTTTTTTTTTTAAAAATAATAAATAAATAAATAAACAATTTATCTAAAGTTATAATTTAATTTATAAAAGTTTGTGTTATCATATGCCACAATTACAATTTCAGAGTGCCTGCGTGTCAATCGTCATACTCTGCCAGAGTATCAAATAACTCCTCATGAGAAGTCAGAGGATGCACCGTGAGAAACTACTTTAATGGAGAAGGTTTCAAGTCCATCAAGCTGGACCATAAGTTAAGGTCCACCCACCAATAGATTTATGACATACTAAGTTCATACAAAATCCAACCCTTCCAATACATCTAAAACAACATGACTTATATGAAAAATTATTCCTATATACTAGTCAGGATATCCTCAAAAATAGAAAATAAGTTATAACTGTTGATAAATAGTATTATCCATTTAATGAGTGAATATAAGTGTATTTTTTTTGTAAGTGATCCTAATTGTTTAATAAACCTAGTGAATGGGTTAGATTTTTCACATATATTAAAGGTTAGAAGTTATTTAATTGATGAACCGTAATGTTTTCAATCGGTTGTACTGGAGATCTTCTTATTATAATGAGACTCTGTTAGTACGAGATATGACAGTATGACTATAATCTTACTCGTCTCTACATGCGGAACATAGCACATGTGTGTAAGTGTGAGAAATCTACTATGAATTCACATCTTTGACGTGCCCAAATAAAAAAAAATTATATATATATAATAATAATAAATAAAAAGAGCACAGTCTGTCTATTTTTCTTAGGCACCATGAATGAATGAAAGCTAACAATGTTCCTTATTCAACTTACAAGTATAGTCCACCTATTTAGTTTAACTGCCAAATTTTCAGTAAAGGGAACATAGAAAACGTGACCTCTCATATGAACGGAATAGATATCACACACGTGGCTCGTGTGACACGTGACACACGAGTAGGATTTAAATCCTACTTGCGCGAGTAGCTTTTCCATTTTTCATGAAGAATTGAATGGTGGGGCATTGGAGTTGTTGTATGGATTCTAGAAATGAAGCAACGACTTTAGATTGTGTAAAGGGTCATAACCTCTCAGGTTCTGTAGTGTATAGATTCACCATATACCTGCATTTTTAAATTATTACTTGAGTTATACCATTTACTCGGTTTGTTGTATGGATTGATTACCACACTCTGCCTCCTTGATAAATAACACTATTATGATAGTCTACTACCATTCTTAATATGGTGGTGACTCCTCAACCGTCCAAATTGTTGAACCAACTTTTGATGTTGGACCACCAAAAAATTTTGAGTTGAAAATGTGAAAGTAACTATGAAATTTGGTAGGCCCCAGCCACTCAATGTGAGATTTATTTCTCAAGGGTGGAGCTCATGTAGAACCTGATATTTTAACAAATTTATGCACCTCATTCAGAACTTGCATTATAGTGTAGAAATTGAGTTTATTAAATTGTTAATCATTATTTTTGTTGATATTAAAATTGTTCATGTTATTCATGTTTATCTATTGATTATTTAAATTGTAAAAAGATATGTATAATTGTATCAACAAGTAGGGCGATCGTGTCCCTTAGGTGAGAGACCCTAAAGTCAGTAAGTAGGGCAATTGTGTCCCTTGGGTGAAAGACCCTAGAACCCACTGGATCCTTTGGAGTCTCCTTTGTGTACGGCGTATAAGTACAATTGTGTGCGTGGACATACGTTAGAGGTACAACTGGAGCAATAGTCTGACCAGCTAACGTATAAATGGGTCCCTCACCACGAGGTACCAGTGCGTGGGCGTTAATGCAACGTGACCATCCACTTGGGTACGGTGTTGTAAGATAAGAAATAATTAAATGTTACAAGTATTCATGGAAATATTACATGCATTGCATTTTCTTTTATTACATTCCGTTATCTGTATTCTATTTCCTTCATTGTTATAAAATTGATATTAGCTGAACATTATTAAATTTTGGGTAAGAAATGACCCTACTGGGCTGTTATGCTCATCCTACTAAAACAAATGCACAGGTGCAAAGCTGGAATACTATGAGCAGGCGGGCCTCTACTATTAGCTTTACTTTTGGAATTAGGATTAGTTTTAATTCAATTAAGTCTTTTTTTTTTGTTATTTAGGTTAGTTTATGTTCAAGTTCGATGTAGAGAGGACAACTATCAAAATATTTGAATTTAATAAACATTTCAGGTGTATTTTCTTATTAGATGACGTTGAGTATTTACTGAATTCGACTGAATCAACTGGATTGTAATAAATGTCATCATATCATAATTCATACCTTGGGATTCGAGTCCTAAATACCTTATTTAGGTACCCGAATTTCGAGGCGTGACAGATTTAACGTAGAAAACCCTTGCGGGAAAAAACCACGGCACAAAGCGATAGATCTCCACTATGAAAATAGAAATTACAAAGAGAGAGGACTTACCCGATTTGAACAACCTCGAATCTCACCCTTGCTACACCCTTTAGAAACCCTTGGAACTACTTTAGAAAGCCTTAGCATACATCACAATCCCGCATACACCCCTTTATATAAGTTTAGAAAGAAGCATACTCGGAATAGGAAACAAATTCCGCAAGATCTGCGTTTCCGCAATCACATCTGCGGAACTCTTCGATGTCATCGAGCCACTCTCGATGACAGCCTCGATATCATCTGAAGGTCTCTCGATGATATTGGAACAGGACCAAAACTGTCCAACAACCAGGGGTGAAAAATTCAACAATTATCGATGTCATTGAAGGTCTCTCGATGACAGCCTCGATATCATTGATGGTCTGTCGATATCATCGACAGACCAACAGACAGATTTAAGACATCTGTCGATATGATCTAAAACCCTGTCGATATGATCGACCGACCACCAGACAGATTTAAGACATTTGTCCATAACATGCCCGCCATATGCTCGGTTGACGCCGCTTTCTCAGCATACTCTACGACGAAACCCGTCACGGTGAAGTAGAAGACTGTATTCTTCTGAACGATTACCATTGATTGATTGGTTGGTTGGTTGTAGTATCTTTTCTCTTGATTCCTCCATATTGCAAAACAATATAAATTAGTAATTAAATCAAGTTATATTCTATTTTGGAGATGAAAGGTAGGATGTTTCCACTGAGAGTCGTCATTTTGGCGCCTTACTGGCACTAAACAATTGTGATTATCTTCCGTACAATTCTTGAGTTAATAACTAAGTGAATATTCCCCAGCGGAATCGCCATTTTGTTTCGAACAAGAAACAAATGCATTTGATTTGGGGATTTCATTCACTTAATGATAAACAAAAAAGATAAAGAAGATAGTCACATTATTTTATTCCAAGTTCTTTTACATAATTTTCTCCTTTGATTCTAAAACAAAATATTCATGACTTGTAATGGAAAACAAATAAAGACATCGTATGCTAAGACAATATGTGCTGGAAGCATCATATATTGCAGACTGTTGTGCACTGTTGCAATGCACAAAGTATGATCATGCATTTAGGCTACTATGCGTTCAGCAACAACATTGTGCGCCCGCCTTGCTGTGTGCTCGGTAGTAGCGTTGTGCGCCCTCCTTGTGCGCTTGGCAACAACGTTGTGCGCAAATGATGTTGTGCGCTCACTTTTGTTGTGCGCCAATAGCGTTGTGCGCAAACAGTGTTGTGCGCCGCACAACACCTGTCTCGCACAATGGACTTGGACTCTACCTCTCTCTCGTGGAGATTTTCTTCTTCTTCTTGATTGGTTACTAATGACCCCATTAGAGGGGTCATGGGGTATTTATAGCCCTCTCACACATCTGAATATGCCACGTAGGCAATGTGCGACATTCCTTTGTGCGGATTTCACCACGCGAACTCCTTTGTGCGGACTTCACCATGCGCTCTTTTTTGTACGAACTTCACTGTGTGCTCTCCTTTGTGCGGACTTTACTGTGCGCTCCCCTTTGTGTGGACTTCATTGTGCGCAACAATCATTTGCGCACAATGCTCATTTCCGCACAATGATCACTTCCGCACAATGATCTTTTTTAGCACAATGATTTGCGCACAATACATTTTCTGATGTCCTTTCTCTCTCTCTCTCTGTCTTTTATGCCTCAACAGCATGCGACTCTCTCTCTCTCTCTCTCTCTCTCTCTCTCTCTCTCTCTTATGCCTCAACAGCATGTGACTTGTCCAAATGGTCCATCCCCTTTAACAATATATTTTAGGGCATGAACCCAATATATGAGATGGATCCAAAGCTGAGGTGGACCACACCTCGGAAAACAATGGTTATAAAGACATCAACCATTGAAAGTTGTTCTTCCCAGGGCACGCGTTGATGTTTTTTTTTTTTTTCGCGTTGATGTTTACTTGTCATTCAACCTGTTCATAAGGTCACACAGTCATGGATAAGGAGAAAACAAAAAATATCATTTTGATCAAAACTTTTAGGCCCCTATGAAGCTTTCAATGGCCAGTGTTCAATTCCCACAGTTTTGTGTGGTGTGGTCCACTTGAGCTTTGGATCTGCTTGGTTTTTTGACTCATACCATGAGCTGGCCGAGGGGATGGATGACATGGATAAGGCACATGCATTAGGGTGGGCCCACAATGTTAACATTTTTATCATCAACCATGGAGCGGATTAGCTGTTACCAGGGTAACGCCGTAGTGGGTGTTACCCTAACCATGTGGGGTCCACCTTGATGTAGTTTTTGTATATCTACATTGTTCATCTGTTTTTCATCTCATTTTAGTACGAGATCCCATACCTTAAGAAGATCAAAATCTCAGGTGGACCACGCCACTAGAAATAGTGATGGATGACCATTAAAAAGTTTTTTTTGTGGGCCACAAAAGTTTTGGATCAAGCCAATATTTGTATTTTCCCTTCATCCGGCCAAGTCTGATTGACATTATCAACCGGTTGGACAGAAGATAAACATTACCAAAACCTTACATTGGGCCCTTTGAAAATTTTAATGGTGAAACACTCAATCACCACTGTTTTCTGTGGTGTGGTCCACCTGATATTTGGATCTGCTTAATTTTTGGGATTACCGCCTAAAATAAGGTGGAGAAACGGATGTACGGCATGGATATACAACACATCATCAATGTGGGCCCCACAGAAGTTTTTAAAGGTTGGTATAACCTCATCTTTTTTGTCATGCCCTAAATTTAGCTGGGATTACGGATGGACAGTGTGAAGAACCCACATACATCATAGTAGGCCCCACGTATATTCAACTGTGTCCTAGGTTTTAGCGCTAACAAAAGTAAGCGTAGTTGTATTGTTGCCTTAATTACTCTAAGGAAATAATTATTACCCATTTGCAATGTATTTACCAAAGGGTTTGGAAAATCAAACATGCCCTTAGTGTGTGTTACGTTACAGTGGGGTTCACCTTGATGATGTGTTGTATATCCATGCCGTCCATCCGTTTCTCTCACCCATTTTAGGATGTGGTCTAAAAATTTAGTAAATCCAAGTATTAGGTGGACCACACCACAATAAATAAAGGTGTTTGAATGCCTCACCATTAAAAATTCCAAAGGGCCATCGTAAGGTTTTTGCAATGTTTATTTGCCATTCAACCTGTAGATAATGTCAAGAAGACCCTGATGAAGGGGAAATACAAAGATAATGATCAATTACTTTTGTGGCTCGCAAAAAAAAAAATCCTAATGATCATTCGTCATTGTTTCTAGTGTTGTGATTCACCTGAGACCTTGATCTTCTTAAGTTTTGGAATCCCAACCTAAAATGAGGTGGAAAAACAAACGAATGACATGAATATATAACAAATATGTCAAGGTGGGCCCTACGGTCAGGGTAACACCCACTAAGGTTCTACCCAGGTAACAAATAATCTACTGATCTGCTCCGTGCTCATAGTCCTGAAATTAGACCTGTCCAATGGTAGTGGATTAGCTGTTACCCTAACTGTGTAGGGCCCACCTTAATGTATTTGTTGTACATCCGCATTGCCCACCTGTTTTCATTTCAATTTAGGATGTGATCCCAAATCGTAAAAAAATTCAAATATCAAGTGGATCATACCAATAGAAACAGTGATGAATAACCGTTAAAAACTTTTTATGGGTCACAAAAGGTTTTTTTTTTTTTTTTTTTAATCAATGTGATTATTTTATTTTCCCTTCATCCAAATCTTCTTGACATTATCATCAAGTTAAACTGCAAATAAACATTATGAAAACTTTATGATGGGCCCTCTTGAATTTTTAATGGAGACACTCAATCACCACTGTCTTTGTGGTGTGGTCCACTTGAGATTTGGATCTGCATAATTTTTGGTATCCTATTGAGCTGGAGAAATGGATGAACAATATAGATATACAGCACATCATCAAGGTGTGCCAATCACCCCACTAAGGGGTTGTTTGGATGCTTGTAAAGTTTGTAAGTGGAAATCTTTACCGGTAATAAGATTATGAGTTGTGTTTGGATGGGTATTTTGCATGTAAACATATTAGATGCTATAATCAAATTACATCTTTTAGCTTGTCTCATGTTTTATATTACATGTGAAGATATTTCAGGCAACAAAACCTTGAATGGGCTTTCTCTCCCTATACTAGGGTTGAAACCTCTCATAGTTGAGATGCTATAAAACCTAAAGGATGATACAAGGTTTGAGAAACCTAAAAACCCAAAATGTCCATCAGTAAAGTGTTTATTATGAATGGCTTAGATCTAGCATGGTTCATTATTTATTTCACATAAATCAAAAGTATTTAGTCATAATAAAATGGGCCTTTTAAATCCAATGGTTAAGATTATCTCAAGCTTCAAGAAAATTAGCGCACCAAATGATCTAGTGGTGTTAATCCATAAGAAGGAAAGCGCTCCACAATTTTATGTTGAAAAATTTTCATGATAGGAGTCCTTTATGTTGAAAATTTTCGGTGATGAGAGTCTAGCTTAATGGAGAACAAATTATCCTATGCGAGAGAGATTTTCTCTGTTGCATTATACACATCCCAACTTTTAACACGGGATACTTCTTTGAGCCCACCATGATGTATGTGTTTCATCCATTCCATTCATCCTTTTTTAAAGATTATTTTAGGGCTTATTACCAAAAATGAGAGGAATATAAATCTCAGGTGGACCACACCACAGGAAAACAATAGTGATTGGATATCCACCATTCAACACTGTTTTCCTGTAATATAATCCACTTTAGATTGGGATATACATCATTTTTGGTCTCATACCATAAAATGATCTACAAACATAGATGGACACCATGGATGAAACACATACATCATGGTGGGGCCCACGTAGTACCAACAACCAACAGTTGGCTGGTGACAGGGGAGTAGCCAATCGGACAGGTTATAGCGAGATTCGCTACCGAAGTGACGTCACCAAGTTATGTGGGCCTACTATGATGTATGTGGGCCCACTATGATGTATCTGCTTTATCTACATTACCCTCCATCTATTTGGAGATTTAATTTTAGGGCATGAGTTAAAGAATGAAGTAGATCCGAATATGTAGTTGACACCACCACAAAAAACAGTGGGGAGATTGATACCTACCGTTGAAACCTCCCTAAGGCTCACCCTGATTTTTATTTGAAATCCAACCTTCACAAGTTAACACAGACATGAAAGAAGGAAATAAACAAATAGTAGCTTGATCAAAACTTCCGTGGCCTATTTAAGTTTTTAATGGTGGGCGTCATTCTCCACGTTGTTTTTTATGTTGAGGTCCATTGGAGCTTTGGATTTGACTCGTTCTTTGGATCTTTATCTAAAATTATATTTCCAAATGGATGGACGACGTGGATACAAAACATACATCATGATGGAGCCACATAACTTGGTGACGTCACTTGAGTTGGGAGTCTAGCTGCTCCACCTGTCAGTATGCAATCCGCGTCCGTCGGAAACAGATTGGCTAGGATGCGGACTGGTTGGTGTACCTCACACTAGCTATATAGCTGCTTAATTGACGTTAGCAAGTTCTTATGTAGGTCCCATCATGAAGTATGTATTATATCCAAACCGTCCATCCATTTAGCGAGCTCATATTAAGGCTTGAGACGAAGAATAAGACATATCGAACTATCAAGTGGACCACATTGCAAAAAGCAGTGGAGATTGAACGTCTACCATTGAAACCCTTTTTGCAAAAATATTTGAAGGTTTTGTTGCTACCGGTGCTCAACCCTACACGACACATAGTGACAATCTTCCCGCTAAAAGGAACTAAGGGCTTATGAATAATGATATTATAGTTTATTTGAATTAAATATATGATTTTATTTTCATTTAATAAAATATAATTTCCTCATAGCGGAAAACATTTCCAAATGGGAGACAGTGGCAAATGTGTCAAATTAACATATTTAAGACATTTAAGATATTTTTTAACAAACAAGTTGTTTCAAATTGAGTACTTAATTTTTAGACTTCATCCATAATTATGTAACAAGTTTTTTTTTTAAACTTCAAATTTAGGCTTCAGATTTCGGCTTCGATCTTTAGACTTCGGATTTAACAAACGGGCATTAGTCGGCTCCCCAATCCAACACTTTGTGTCGTTTGATCCATGGAATACTTATTAGTAGAAGACACGTATCCTTATAAATAACAAGGGTAGTGCATTTTTCGTTAGTATATCTAAATCAGTACATTACTGGTAGGGATGTACACGAACCAAGCTAGCTCGGTTAGCTCGCTCGACTCGAAAAAGCTCGATTCGAAGCTAAGTTCGAGCTGATTTTTTGAGCTCGAAAATGAGTTCGAGTCGAGTCGAGCTGGAGGCCCCAACTCGACTTGACTCGACTCGGATCGAATCCAGCTCGAATCCAACTTAAATCGAACTTGGATCAAAGTAGTTCGGTGACTCGGTTACTTTGCCATTGATGTTGCTCACCATCTGTTTGATAAAATGACTCAACAAAATATGGTTGGTGGCAAAGAAGATTTGGTTGGTGGTAAGGAAGGTTTGGCCGATGGCAAGGTAGCAAAGAAGGTATGTACATGAAACAAATACCTTTTTTCTCTTTCTTTTTGTTTATTTATTTATTTATTTATATTACTTAGAAAGTGTTTGAGAAGATACCTGTAAAACCATTGCGTCTGTTTGTAAAATAATGAGATTTTGAAGTTGTAGTTAAGGTGTTTGTAGAAATGCCTCAATGGCGAACTTGGTCTGATGTTGGCTTGAATTGGCCTGAGCTGTTGATCGAACCAAGCTGAGTTGGTCAGTCAAGCTTAAAGACCGAGCCGAGCTGAGGTCGGCAACTGTTCATGATGAGTCGAGCTAATGCCGATGTACACCCCGTAGTTACGGGAACATTCTACTTTTAATTGCTTGAAAGCGACGGAAGCATCTTCGAGTACTTTTTAAGGAGAAATGCGCATGCACAACCAGTTGTATGCCCAACTAGTTGGCATGTGGGCCCACCACGATGTTTACGTGACATCCAGTCCATTAAGTTTGTCTCATCATAAGAATGGGAGCCTGAAAAGTCAATTCAGTCCAACCCTTAGGTGGGCCACACTAAAAAACCCACGAACAATCATCTAAAAACCTCCACGTTCACTTAGGCATTTTATTTTCATGGTTGGACGGGCCTGATTTTTTGGACATCCAATTTTCATCATGGTACGTCTCAGATGGACGGGTGAGATGTCATAGAAAACACCATGGTGTGCTCCATACGCCCACTGATAGTACGGACGAGCATTTAATTATCATCTCCAGGTACCTACATATTATCAGCTGCGCGTACCGGTGGAAATGGGCCGGGCTCAGGCCTGCAAAAGCAGAATAGTTAAAATCCGGGCCGAGAGAGGCCCAGGCCCGGCCCGTTGACGGCCGAGCATGAAGTTATAAACCAAGACGAAAAGTTCAATGGAGCCGTCTCTACTGAACTCCTATGCAACATAGCTTACAGTTGAAGGGAATTGCTAGTCGTGACGTTCTTTTATAATCCAGACAATTGGTCATTTGATTTCAACCGTCCATGGACAAAACCTTTTAGAATGGAAAGAGATATAAACACCAATGGTCCACATTCAACGGACAAGGAAGCTTAACGCTAGCCTCTGTGAATGTTGATGAACTCTTCGTCCACGGGAGACATAACATACCAATAGTGTGGATTACGGAATCATAGGCCCCACTTACAAAATTGGGCAACGCGTGTATGTTGGTATATAGATGCGGACAGTGTATGATTCCTCTTCGGCTGGTGCAGTGGACGGGATATTTTCTACTGTAGATGCGACCTTCCATCCACTTTCCTTTTTCGACCCAAATAAAACTTACTTTACTAATATAGACCTTACCAATCTAGACTTTTATCAGTACAGAGATATTTGAAAAATTTACATTTGTAACGTAAGTTTTCTGCCGTCTAGAAAAAAACAAAAACGCATAAAAAGTAAGCGTCTAATTTTTTTTGCGGATAATCAGATGTGTTACGGGGTGACACCATAGAGGGTGTTTCCCGGATCATGGGGCCCACAATGATGTATATTTTGTATATCCACTCCGTCCATCTGTTTTTTCATCTTAATTTAGGACATGATCCCAAAAATTAAATAGATAAAGATCTCAAGTGGACCACACCACAAGAAGAAGTGGTGATTGACCATTAAAAACTTCTTGGGGGATACAAGAGTTTTGAATCATTATGATATTTGTGGTTTCACTTCATCCAAGTTTGTATGACATTATCAATAGGTTGTATGGAAAATAAGCATTACCGCCAGCCCTAGGAATTTTTAATGATAGGAGTTTAATGACTTTTTTTTCATGTGGTGTGATCCACTTGAAATTTTGATCTGCTTAATTTTTAGGATCATGTACTAAAATGATCTTTAAAAACCTGATGGACAGCATGGATATATAATACATACATCAAGGTGGGCCCCATGATCAGGGAAAGACCCAATAAGGTATTATCCGGATAACACCTTATCCGCTTCCGCCGTACCGGGTCCACCCGGCGAGAGTCAATTTACGGACAATCCCAACCGTATAGATTCCATGTCTCAGAATCAGTACATCCTCTAACTTACCAGTGGGCCACGTGCCCACATTAAATTCGGACAGTTGTGATATTCCTCTCAACCGTCCATTTTTATTTTTCACACTCCATGCAGCATAGATCATATGTGACAACGTGATGAGCGGATCAGATATCCCATATATGTGCCTATTGTACACGTGTGAGAGGAGTGCCATCAGCTTTTAAGTCTCCGATCTCGGCACTCCTCTCTCGTTTTTTTCCGTTTGCTATTCTTCCAGAAATAAGCAGACGGGTCTCAGGTTATTCTTCCTCTTCTATTCCTACTCTTTGGATTTCATTTCTATTTACTTCCTTTTCTTCAATGCTTCCTTGGATTTGAATTCTAGGGTTTAAGGCGACTTTCTGTAATTTCCTTTTTTTTTTTTTTTTCTTGCTTCTGTATGTGGCCTTAACGAGTGAGATCATCTTGCTTTGTCTCGACTCAGGATCGAGCGCGTGCTGCTATTCACTCGGGTCCACATTCTAAGATGGTCAGATGATTTGAACCGTCCATATTCTAATTTCTACTCACCGTCAAACAAAAAACCAGTATCGCATTTCACGCTTCTTCGGTGATGATCCAGACCTTTGTCTTTTGGAGTTGAATGCGAGCCATTGAAAATTTTCTTTTGGTTGTTGTAAATTCAACCACAGACAGTGATGGTCACAATAATTCATTCAGCATAAGTTTCTTACGTGGCCTGTATATCACAGAGTTCACAAAATGGACACTTCGGATCATCGGACCGATCAGCATGTGGGCCCCAGTGGGCGTTGGCACATGCTGGATTCTGAGTTGCAACAGAGGTAAAACGAATCCTTATTCCTTTTTCTGGACACATTGTGAGTGATTTGACTCACCTGAGTCTCGGCATTGAGGAAAAACAGTGTTGATCCCAAGTCATAGTTTGAAAGCTGGTGTTTCTCTAATTGGCAATGAAGTCATTGATCGATATAAGAATTTCAATGATTGTTATAGAAAGAAGTCTATAAAATCTGTTGCATAAAAATTCCATCCTAAATTAGAAGATTTTCATCGACTAAATTATCTCCACTATGTTTTTGTTTGAGCTGCTCTTAATTGCCTTGATTTTTTTTTTAAAAAAAAAAAAAAAAAAATCTCGTTAATGTATCGTCAAGAATTACATTATCATCACCATCATCTTTGTTGTCTTTAATCTCGAGTTTTCACAACAATTGCTGTTAAAAGATTTGGATTCGACTAGTGAAATGTCCAATTCATTGAAAACTAGCCAGCTCTAACTGAGGCTTGGATATGGTAACAGGAGGCCAGAATGACTGAGCTGACTCGATTGATGAGTTTTTGAGCATTATTTCGATCCATTAGGTGGTAGACACGCAGGTTGGTGAATCTTATTTTAAACTCTAATTGAAAATCACATAAATTATTGAGTTTGTTACATCCATATTCTCCATATACATATATCTAGGATAATTGGATTCCACTGTCTGAGTACAGAACTGCTCAGATATAGTTTCTTTCTTCACTGTTAACCTTTACCGATATGAGTTTTATAAGCCTCTTTTCTTATTAGTGGCTTTTATTAATTGGGTTTGATATTTCAGGTGAATGATTCTATCTTCTAGAATTGCTTGAAGCATCTAATCGATGCTTCTGTCTAAGATGATCTTTAATAGCATGTATGGGCTAATTCCATGGAAATAAATGGAAATGGAAAAAGGTTTTCCATTGGTGTGATAGTTTGAGATGTTTGGATAGTAAAGAAAAGGGAGGATTCCACAAAGCAATCATTGCACTTCCTTGTGGTTTGGATGCTTTAGCATAAGAAACTAGGTGGCAGTTGTTTGACCGATATGAGAGATTTCCACTTGTTATCCAAACAAGACCCCCCCCCCCCCCCAAATGGAATCCATGTTGCAATAGTGCTCATAGAAATAATCATTGCCAAATCATCACCTTCTATTTTCTTTTCTCTTGGAATACATGCATCCAAACATGGCCTAAATTTGTTTTGCAAGTCATAAAGCTAGTTAGGAAATTGGCTTATCTACTATTCTTTCTAGAGCTGCTATGCTTTTTTAGAAAATTTTCTCTATATGATCATCATTGCTATTTTTTTTTTTTCTTGTTATGAATCTCCTTTTTTATCTGTGTTTTCTTCAATGTTTTCAATGTCTACAGTGACTTCCACTTCACAGCTTAACTTATTTGTACATAAATAAATAAAATGCCACGGAGGTCTGGTGGCTCTTCATCCATGGTTCGATCATCTAATGTTGGCGATCAACCCGATTCAAACGGACGTGAAGAGATCCCTAAAAGGTCAGCATTTGTATGGCTGGCATTGTTTGTTGTCCTCCTCAATTGCACCTGGGCTGTTTATCATTTTCAGTATGAGAGTCTGCCTATCCCTCTCAATGCCGATCAGGTGGGCAAACGGGGCTTTTCAGAGCACTTGGCGATGGAGCATGTCAAGAACTTGACCAGATTGGGTCCTCATCCTGTTGGTTCAGATGCTCTCGATCTTGCAGTGCAGGTTTGGATTTTGGTTCACGAGAAATTTGTTTTTGTATGTTGCTGATCAGTTCTTCCATCTGATCATCTATTTTACATTTCAAGGTTTCGTAGTTTCTAGTGTTTCAACTCTTCATTTAAAGAAAACATGCTACCTCTCATTTTCTGGTCCAGTTGAATGCCACTTCATTTTAAGTTCAATTATTTTGACAGTCAAGAAAATTGTAGTATATTTTCTTTTATTTTCAACCACAATTTCTCTTGTAGTATACCGTATACGTCAAGGCATTCTGGTATTGTTTTGAATGGTCTAGGAATGTGGCTGACCTATTGTCCAACGCTTGAGTTGGAATGATGCACTGAGATTGATTCCTATTGAACTCCCGCTTTTAAGTTTCCTTTTGCTGGTTGGACTGTAGGGTGCATCCCTCTAGCCACAGTCTTAGGGATGTGCCAAACACTTGGCTCTGCAATATGCAGCTGGTTTGGGCATCGGTCCACATCAATCTCATTATGGGGTTGCATTTACAATGTCCCTAAGTGTTTATAATTGTTCAGCACTCTCGGCTACTAATAGATTTGTGATTTTGGTTACTGTGAATCCACATTTTGCAGCTATGACTAAACCATTATTGTGGTATGGGCTGAATATACCAAGATATGCTGTGTTGGAATTTTGTGATGTTTGATAGATGAAAGCTTTTTTCAAAACAAATTGACTATTTGGGCATAACCAAAGAATGTTGTACTGCATTGTTAGGGCTGGAAGTCGAGTACGTGTACCATATCATTAGTGTTGGACAATATTTCGAGCCCTGCCAAGAGCTTAAAGTTCGAGCCCTGCCAGGAGCTTAAAGCAAAACCTCTTTGCTTTAAGGAAAACACCCTATACTACGTTACCTTTGAGCTATGAATAGCTCTTTTGTTTCCGTTGGAGTAAAAACTCAACATTTCATTATGCCGTGGTTTATGTTTATCGTCTTGTGAGTTTAGTCCCACCATTGGATACATGTGTGTGAGTGGGTTGTAACTTCTATATATATATGAAGGGGCTCCAGTCATCTTGTCTTGAGGGTGGAGTGCGTAAGAAATGTAGCAAAAATATACCTGTGAGCTCTAATATAGTATGCAAAATAGTGGAAAAGAGAGATGGAATAGAGAAGAAGAAAGAGAGGAGAATGGGATGAAGTTTGGCCCCCCCCTCCCCCCCCCCCCCCCCCCCCCCCCCCCCCCCCCCTTATTACAAAATACTATACTATCAATAACGAAAGAAAAATTTTCCTATATGTCTAGACTAAAATAACCCATCTAAGTGGCCTATGTAGGCCCATATCACATTCATTACACACTCTCCTTCAAGCCGGAGCATAGATGTTGTCTATGCTAAGCTTAGATTATATATATGTGTAGCCTGAGTGGAACAAAAAGCCTCAATGAATACATCAGTAAGTTAGTCCTGAGATTAAACATATGGAGTAGAGATTTCGCTGTTGGAAACTTTATCACGTATGAAGTGATAGTTGACTAAAATGTATTTTAGTTTTTTCGTGATAGATTGGATTGTTTGCTTTGTGTGAAGCAGCTTGATTTTCACAAAATAACTGCTTAGGTGCATTGTAAATTCCATTTTTTTCAACAATTTTTTGATCCACATCAACTCACAAGAAGTATGAGCCATTGCTCTATACTCTGCTTTAGTACTCGATTGGGCCACCACATGCTGCTTCTTGCTCTTTCATGTGACTAGATTTCCTCCAACAAATGCACAATATCTAGTAGTGGATTGTTTGTTTGCTAAGGAATCTGCCCAGTCTACATCTGAATATCTTGTGACCCAAAGATGACCATTCCGTTGATACAAAATACCTTGACCCGGTGCTCATTTGAGGCAACACTAATTTCAAATAACTGCTTCCATGTGAGGCACTTTTAGAAAACTCATGAATTGGTTTACCACGCTTACTGCATATGACATGTCTAGTCGAGTACTAGTTAAGTAAATGAGTTTTCCAACCAATCTTCTATACCTAATGGATCCTCTACTACATCTCCTGGGTCACCTACAAGCTTGTGATTAAGATCCATTAGAGTGTCAATTGGCTTACTCCAAGGAAGACCAGTCTCTATGAGTAAATCCAAAACATATTTCCATTGAGATAGATTAACTCTGGATCTGGCTACTTCTATACTACGGAAGTATTAAGGATGACTCATCTTTTGTGAGAAAATGTCGTTGAAGATACTTCTTTAGTTCTTCAATCTCCTTGTTGTCACTTCCAGTAAAAATTGTATCATCCACATATACTACAAGCACACTGAGACCGATGATACCATTCTGTAAAAAAATGGAATGAACAACATGACTTCCAAAAAAGCCGTAGTTTAATACAACCTTGCAGAACTTGTTAAATCATGCACATGGAGACTGTTTTAACTCATAAATTGCCTTTGACAGTTTACATACTTTTGGTAGACTCTACTTGAGTAACTAATTCAGGAGGTTGCTCTATGTAAACTTCCTCTGTAAGATCACCATGTAGGAAGACATTTTGACATCAAGTTCGAAGAGGGGCTAGCCAACCCGAATGAAATTCAACTCGGCCACATGAGAGAAGCTTCTACTGTAATCAACACTAAGTGTTTGAGTATACCCCTTAGTAACTAGGTGAGCCTTCAACTGTTCAACTGTCCCGTCAGGATGAAACTTGATTGTGTAGACCCATCTGCAACATGTATACTAGTTGGAATAGTGGTAAGTTCCCAAGTATCATTCCGATGAAGTGCATCCATTTCTCCCTTCATAGCTTGCTTTCACCCCTTATATAATAGAGCTTCCTCATATAACTTGGGAACAAAGTGAGAAGACAAGGAATGATAAAATTGCAGAAATTTGGTGATAAGTAATTAAAGGAAACATATTTAGAGATGAGATGATCGATACACGTAGGTTTACCTTTTCTTAGGTCAATACAAATATCATATGTATCTAGAGAACTGACCAGATCACGCGTCTTTGAAGAAGATATGTTAGACAGTAAGTCATGCTCGGCTATACCGTCTCTTTTCGTCATGAGTAGACCTTTAACTAAGGCACAATGGGAATGGAAGAGGCAGTAGATGATGGAGGTTGGATGCCTTCGTTGACTACAACAGTTATGGGACAATTTCTGTTTAAAGAGATTTGTTTGGAGGTTAAATGCCTTCGTTGACTGCAACAGGTATGGGACAATTTCCATTTAAACAGATTGTTATCTTTCGAGAAGAACGGGGATACTAAGAAAAGGTCACATGTGCACATACATATTGTCTTCGAAGTGATGGACTATAACAACGATAATGTAATGACCTGTATTATATTTGGAACACATTGCAAACACACACACGACCAACTCTCCATTCATCAACCCGCTGAATTTCAACTGTTGATCGTGCATTAAACCTGTCCAGTTTTGACCAACCAAAGATCACCCCAATCGTAGCCATTCATTGTGTAAAAAATTTGTCCAAGTATGACTCTTAAATTGTATCTTAAAATCAACCCAATTTCAACCGTCGATTCATGTATCGAATTAGTCCATTTACAACCGTTAAATTGTATGTTAAATGTGGGGTTGATTCTATCCACGAAGTTTGCCTGATAGCATTCATTTGGAGAATGGCGCTCCTCCAAAGTTTGCAGTGTTTGTGTGGTTAGTGGGAATGAAGAAAGTGCTGACAATAGATAACCTTTGGAAATGAAGCTTCATTCTTCCAAATATTTGTTTGATGTGTATGCGGGACGAGTAGTTGGTGGATCATCTTTTCCTTCATTGCCCTTTTGCAAAAAGATTATGGGATCAATTTTTGGCTTTGTTTGGAGTCTTATCGGCAGTGCCTCAATCAATAGACAAATATATATATTTTTTTCCCTCTAATGTGCCAGGAAGGGGTTTCAAAGAAGCTTGGGAGAAAAATTTGGTGCCTCTGTTTGCTCGCTAGTTTATGGGTCATATGGTTAGAAATGAATAATAAATGCTTCAGGAGTGTCTCTAGGTAGTTTTCCCAGGTTTTTAGCAGAGGAAAATCTCTTGTAATAGAATGGGCTTTATATTTGAAGTTCATAGATGAACTTTTGGTTTTTGGGTGGTGCTGTAAATTTGTGGTTTTTTATTTTTCTTTTGTATAGCTTGAGCCTTGGCTCTTTTGAAATAAATTATCATCATTTCAATTTTTTTTGCCCAACTTGGACCATTAAATTGTGTTGAATCCATCCAATTTTGACCTTTGATCCATGTGCTAAATTAGCCCAAATATGACCATTAGATTGTGTGTAAAATCTGTCCAATTTGGACCGTTAACGTGCGTGTTAAATCTATCCACCCTAGAATGTTGATTTGTGCATCCAATGCACCTAATTTGGACCATTGATCCACATATCAAATCTGCCCAATATGGATCGTCAATCAGCACCTTAAATATGCCCACCTGTGGCTTTCAAATTACCTCCCAAACTTGTTTGTTCGTGGCTGTTGAAACGATGACAGAAAGTAAATTAAACCTGTCCATCAGTAACTGTTCAATTTTGCCTCGAAATCAATCAATCTTGACCATTGGTTTAGTGACCAGCAATGCCCAGATCCATCCAGCAAAAAACCTCCAAAATTAGCCATTGATTGTACAAGTTCACCCCCTGATTTACATAAAACAAAGCCCAACTGTTCAACAACCAATTTATCTTTCTAACCGTCCATTCTAATCACTCAGCAAGACCAGCCCATCAATCAACCTAAACCATCTATTTTCATCTTGGTTTAGCTATCTAATCATTCATCCATCCATCAATCCATCTTTACATCCAATAAGTCCAAACCATCCAACTGTCCATCAATGCATCCCCGCCATTCATCCATCCACCCAGTCAATCCACCAAAACGTCCATTAACATCCACCCTCTTCACATGCATCACACTGGACACGTAATGACGTACATGGCTTAAGAGATATAGAGACGTGTTTGTTGTTCACGACCTAAGAGAATAAGGAGAGCAAGAGATGTCTCTCTTGAGGATGATGTCACCTATGGTAGGTCGGGTGTTGTGGCGTGAGTGGGGAGGGGCGAGGGATTTTTGAGGTTTTCTCAAGGTGAGTAGTCTCTCACAAGAGTTTTCCAACTAGTTTTTCCTTTTGAATAATTCATTTTGAGTGATCTCTACTCTCTTCCTTCATCAGGAATTTTGAAGCCTTTTTGTGTTGGATGAGTGATCTGTCACATGCTTTTTTCCCTTTTCTTTTGGTAGATTGCTTTTCCTTTTCTTTTCAGCATGAGATGCTTATTTCTTTTTTTCCTTTTCGTCGAGATGTGTTTCATATATCTTAAAATTATTTTCTTCTAACTTGCATACCCAAAGGTTTGATTCCCTGCAACATTTTCTTTATTTTCTTGAAAATCAAGATTTATTTTCTTGTTCTTTTCTTCTAATTCTTGAAAATTAAGATTTGCTTTCTTGTTATTTTCTTTATTTTCTTAAAATTCAAGATTCTTGATGAGATCCTAGGGTTGTTTTACTCAAATCTTTTGTAATTCCCATATTAGTAACAGTACTCTTGAAGAATTTTGGGTTCTGGTGTAATTTTTTGGAATTATAGTATGATCCTACACTACCCACATAATTTCAGCACTATTGTGTAAAATTCTAGGGACCTCCGTGTAATTTCTGCAGGGGCTTTTCTATTCAGATTTACAGTTATTGGGTTTTCTGAACAGTTTTCATGCACTATTCAGCACTTTCTAAAATTACAGGGTTTTAGGTGTAATTTTTTCAGAATTTCAGAATTAATTATTCATATTGCATATTCATGGTTTATTGGAATCTTTTGATGATGGAAAAATGGTTTGTGATATTTGAATTCATGTAAGGAAAGGTTTATGAACCTCACAAGTGTTTATGATGTTTGGAAGGGAAATTCCTGTATCATGCATATCATTATTGGCTTGGATTTGGAACACCAAAAAATAGGTGGGGCGATTGAGTCATTTGGGTAAAAAATCCCTAGAGCGTAAATAGATGGGGTGATCGAGACCGTTGGGTTGAAAGTCCCAAAAGCCCAAGTTGATACCATACCACTTAGAATCTCCATTGTTTAGGCCGAGTAGGTGAGCATGTCAGGATTGCATTAGGTTCCTATCAATATGTGCTGAATAGAGTAGAGGTTTGATCAACCTACGTTATACAACTGGGTTGCCCATTGTCTATTCTAGGCGGGTGAGCATGTTGGGATTGCAACAAGTTCCCGTCAATAAGTGCTGGATAATGTTATTTTGGGGAGAGAGTTAGCGACTGGTGTGAAATGGCCCTAGCGTTCAAAAGGATGAGCTGTATTGAATTATTGTGGTGGATTACTTCATGAGTAGCTTGCATCTATTCATTCATGTTTTATCTCATATGATTTTTCATTGAAATCTTTGGTTATTTAATCTTTGAATTTCAAACGTTGCATATGAATTTTCAATGTTTTGATAATCCTATTTTACTCGGAATGAATATTTTTTAGAATTTCGTTATTCAGTCTTTGATTTCAACCAATGCATTGGGATTTACAATGTTTTGATAAATATATTTTATTCAGATTTTGAATGCGTTTTTCTTTCAAAACTTGTGCGAATTTACTCACTGGGTTATCAAGCTCATTCTTTATTGTGGATATTGAATTTCAGGAGTAGGGTCTGGTTAGGGAATGCGATGAGCAGAGTTCTAGCCATTTTAATTATGTTTATTTAGAGTTAGTTTCTTTTAGAAGTTTCAAAGTTATTATTAAGAACTTATAGTAAAAGGTTTATCAGACTTTGGACTATAGTGGTGATTGGATATTTTATTATTTGATTATTTTAGGAAAGTGTGTTTTATGGATTGGTATTATGTGTTGGTTTGTAGATTATGGTTTGTGAGTGTGTAATATATTTGAGTAATGTCCTTGGGTACGAGATCAGGGTTGAGCATACCCGAGTGTTGGATTCGGGGTGTGACAAATAACCCCTCTGTGTGTGAGAATATCTAAGAAAAATACATCTAAATGCTCAAGGATCAAACTTATCATGGCTAGACTAAACACATACAAAAACTTTAAGAGGCAGAGAAAACAACAGAGTATTTGGGAATAAAACTTGATGAATTGATTGAGCCTTTAAAATAGATGAGGACATTCAATTTATCACAAAATATGCCGTGAGTACTGCATCATTAAAAAAATTCTTAGGAACATTCATGTGAATTAAGATAACATGAGTTACCAAAAGGAGGTGACTATTTTTCTGTCCCTCAACCTCATTTTGTTGTAGGGTGTGTGCACATGATGTTTGATGTGAGATTCCTGTCTTAGAAAAAAAACTAACTAAAATCTTGGGATATATACTCCTTGGCATTATCAGACGAAACACAGACACTTTCAAATTAAACTGGTTTTGCACTTTCTTGTGGAAAGTCTTAAAAATAGAAAATAATTCTGACCTATCTTTCACTAAATTAAGTCATGTCATTCTCAAACAATCATCGACAAATGTAACAAAATATTTAAACTCAATTTTAACTTGACCCCAAACATCTGAATGATCTAAAGAGCAAGGAACTAAATGGCGCTTATCAACACATGATGGAAAAGTACTACGGTGATGCTTACTCAACCAACAATATCACACTCTAAAGTCTAGACATGACATTGATGACAAGGAAGGAACGACATATTCATTGATGGATGATCGAGATGGTAGTGCCACTGCCATCGATTAGTTGAGATGTCTTTTTTTGCTATTGCTCCCACAATGTCATGATCAAGATCATACATCTTGTCATGCTTGTGTCCCCAACCATTCTTTCATGCTTGTGTCCCCAACCAATCTTTCTTTCGTTTTTAGGTATCGGAAAACACTGTGTGGAGACTTAAATGATGGATATGCAAGCAAGATAGAAAGTGACACAACAATTAAGGATTCTGTAAGTTTGCTAACAGACCGAAGGCTTTAAAGGAAATTTTGGAATAAATAAATACAACAAAGGATAATTAAAGGCATGGACTTGTATGAACGGTACCCATTCCACATACTTTGGATTCGGTACCGTCTACTAGAGTGACAAAAGAGGTTGTTAATGAGCCATCAATAGATAAAAACATGCTAGACCGACCTGTCATATGGTTGGATGCTCCAGAGTCAATTACTCATGAAGTATGAAACTTGGATCCTAAACAAGCTATACATGAGGTCACGAATGTAGCCTTTGGGGTGGAAGTAGTAAGAACAAATTGATTTTATAGATTGTTTAGCAACTTGGAATATTCTTCTTAAGTCAAAGTAACTATCTTACTAGTCATACGTGTTTGTTGAGCAGCAGATGTAGAATTAGTTGAAGGAGGCACACTGCTTTCTCTAGTGTGGGAATTAGGACAGCTTGAATAGCCCATGTAGGTTTCCCATGGAGATCCCAACATTTTTCAGTAGAATGATTGAAGAAGCCACAATGCCTGCACTTCTTAGGTCCGCAACCTCTGCCACGACCACCTCTTCCACCAAGGCCACCACTGCGGCGTTGACAAAGAACGATGCTGGAGCTGAGCTATTATTGGCTCCACTTGTAGAGCCCAAAGATACACGTTGGAGGTGTGTATACACCTCATTAAGAGATGACACCATCTTTGCCACCCAAAATCTGTGCATGAACCGGTTTATATTCATGTTTCGGAACTCTTCATGTTGCCGACGTAGTTTCTATAAATTGGTAGTCAGGGGCTGATACATATGCAACTCTTCCCACATTCCTTTAAGTGGAATAGTATTCACCCAAGGATTTATTTCCTTGTTAGAGCTCGAATATTTCTTCATATAATTGATAAGTAAGAGATATGTTTTTATCATATGAATGCATCTCTCATAGAGCATCACACTTCCTTATACGTATTCAGAAACATGACATTTGGACTTTTGGAGGGTTTCATGCTATTATGTAACTAAGTCATAATTTAGGCGTTTTCTTGGATCCATTGGTCATAAGTACTGGATTCTTCATAATATTTTTTTGTGGTTAGATATCTCAATTTTTCCTTGGCTGCGAGAAAAACTTGAATTGACTTAGACCACTATGACTAATGTCTCATTTAATTTAATAGAGGTTATATGAACCCCTAAAAATTTAGATGGGCTCATGAATTCAGATTTCAGGTCACTTTTTATCTCCATAATAATAAAAGAAGAGTACCTCACGAGCACAAACGTGGGTTGACCTAAACAATTGATGATCACCACACTTGAACACTTCACACAATACACGCATTGTCTCAGATAGAAGAATCAACTCACACGTCCACTACTTCCAACCGACCACGAAGAAAATAGTCACGAACCATCACATGTGTGGTAATATTATTCAAGAAGCCGATGACTTCATTCCCTTATGCACACATGGGTCATTAGAAAAGGGCCGATGCATAAAAGAAACAAAAAATAAACCCTAGGTTTCTTAAGAAATTTCCAGCACAAGCAAGATAAAGGACATCAAAGGATAAAATAAAAGAAGAAATAAGAATATTTGGAGAAGAAGAAGAAGGATCAGAAACAACGAAGCTTTGATACCATATAAAATAGTGGAAAGAAAGATGGAATAGAGAAGAAGAAAGAGAGAGAAGAGCAGAGAATGTAGAGAGAGGAGAATGGGCTGAATTAAGGTTCACACCCTCCCTCTCCTTTTATATTATATATAGAAATGCCATTAATAACAAAAGCAAAAATCCCTCTCTGTCCTAGATTAAAATAACCCATCTAAGTGGGCCTATGTAGGCTCATATCACATTTGTTAATGTAGTAAGAGTGCCTTGGCCCTTCTTTTAACATAGATCTCATGGTTTTTTTTCCCTCTTCTCTTTCTATATAGTTTGTTTAAGATGGTATTAGTGCGGGTTAGATCCCATTAATTTTATCGTTCTATTTTCTTCTTCTTTATCCATTTGTGTAGCCACTGGAAATTACTTTGTGATCGACCACCTCCTTGATGTCCATATTTTCACTTTTGCACCTTCTATTCTCATTTTGATCAATCATTAAGTTGCTGCTATAGGTAGAAGCCCATTGTCGTCGTCGTTGTAAACATGGTCGTCGTCGTCATTGGAGATGGCCATCTTTATGGTGGATCATTGTCTAAGTGATGTGGTTTGGGTATTGTGTGTTGAAGTTGGAGGAGTGGATCATTGTCTAAGTGATCATCTTGATCAATCGATTCTAGGCTTGCTCCCCCCCCCCCATTTGAGAGTTCCGAATCTTGGCTTGCTTCCAAATTGATCGTGATAAAAATGTCCAATAATCTAACTGGACCATGCATCTCATGTGACACTTCATCGGTTAATCATGTCTATCAACAATCATTTTGATGGGATCATCCTAACCATCTGATCAAGGTTCAACAGAATGGAGGGTTCAATTAATTTATGACAAAAAATTTCCAATCGTAGATCTAGACTGTCCATTTTGTTGGTCCACTGATGCAGGACATGAAATTAAATATGATATGCAAGATTTCAAGCTTTAGATCATACCAATTTCTAAACAATCACAAAAAAAATCCATGTCCCACGTACGATCAAACATTCAACAAGAGGAATCTACGGGGGTCCAAGCCTACACAAGTTAGGGCTGGATCAAATAAAATTATAAACCAAACAATACCCGAAGGAGTGTAAGACTCATCCAATCTTGTAAAGGATTGTTCCCCAATTCAAGAGATTCACTATGTTTCAATTCGGGGGAAAATCTAAGGTTTGCAAAAGTTGGAAATACTTGGAATTTGGGATTATCTAGGGTTAGAGTTTGGGGATTTAAGGCGAGAGAGGAGAAAAATAGAAGAAATCCAGAACCTGAGACGATCCACGCGTGTGGACAGCAACGTGGCCCAGGCGCACGTGCGTGAGTCCCTGTCCGCACTTGTGTGGGGCCCACGAAATCGGAAAATGACTCATAGGGTTTGGTCGGCCAGGGGAGGCCCACTCTCACACCAATTTTCGTGTCGATCCGCTGCCCGGTGTGTGCGTGGTGCTTTGCCGAAATTCTGCATGTGTGTGGGGCCCACGGAATCGGAAAACGACTCCTAGGGTTTGGTCGGTCAGGGGAGGCCCACACTCACACCAATTTTCGTGTCGATCCGCTGCCCAGTGTGTGCGTGGTGCTCCGCCGAAGATTCAGCCCCTCTAGTGGGCTAGAATCTGAAAATCTGCTGTGGAGGAGAACTTGGGCACAAAACAAAGGTGAATCTGAAGATGGGAGGGTTGTGGAAGATGATGGAAGTGGAGAGTAGGAGGTGGGACGATTTGGGATAGTTGTGACTTCACACCACGGTAGTTAGCCCTTCGAGGAAGGGAGGGTTTCGCACCCAATTAGCTTCTTTAACTCAGAGAGATAGAGAAGTAGAGAAAATGCAGAATTTTATTTATAAACTTCAATTAAAAAAAACCTACATGGGGTTGCCTATTTATAAAAAAACCCAAAACCCCAAAGCCGTGCCATGTGCGTACACTATTACTTAGAAATGAAGTAACAAAAATAACAATTAATTAACGCAATCAAAACCGTTCATGATGTTTCTAATAACGATAATAACCAAAACTCAAAATCCTAGATTATCTAGGGTTGGGCCACGATCATGAGATCCAATGGTGGAATCCCTATGATGATCGGGTCCACTCCAATGCTCCATAGCATGGTCCCCTAACTAAGAGGTCCTTCATAGATGTCGTCGTCGATCCAGATCGATAGTGGGACCTTCCTCCTCCTTCAGTACGTGCGTAGGGTGGGGGGCGTGCGCGTGCGCATAATGTCCCCATCATCCACCTTTGACTCATCCTGTTTCTCAAGAATCATTTTGATTCCATGATCCTAGCCATCCATTCAATGGCCAACAAAATGGATAGTCTTTGTCAATTATGATAAAAAGGTCTATTCATGGATATAGACCTTGTTGGGTTTTTAACCCCATGCACCAATTGTCCCACATGCATGAAGGATTGGATGCAATCAATTCATACAAGAAAAATGACATAATCATATACAATTTTGGATTCGTAAAGCAAAACGTCAAGTTAGGAGCATACTTTCAGAAGAAGTTGAAAATCTAAGAGACTTCAAGCTACAACCCTTTTTAGGAGCTTTGGTTGCCAAGGAAAAATCACCCTAAGTTCCCAAGTCTCTACACCTCTGGGTGATTAAACTATAGTAAAGAGAGCGAGGGAGGAAAAAGAGAGAGGGGATGTCCTTTAGCCCTAGGCGTGGGATTCTGTGGGGGTATATATAAAGTTTCCAATGGGCTTAAGCCCATGGGCCTCCTCATTTAGATGCATGTGGACAATAACCTGCCACTTGCATATGAAGAGGTATTCACCCACATGAATGCCATCCCTTGATACGTACATTCGTTTGTACATCCATTCACTTCATCATCACCCTATGATCATGTGGGCCCAGGCCCCACGCATTGACCCAATTGATGATCTTGAATATCCACCACTGGATTTTTAAAAGTCACTACCAAAAGAAAACATATGTACTGCAAAACATAAAAACACATTGTTTTCTTTTGTAAGAACCATTTTTGTGAAAATCCTTTGGACACAAATGATTGTGTGAGTTCATGGCTAACCGGTCCTGTCAATCCAAGTGATCTTTTATGGTGAAAAGTTTATATGAGAAGACTTTGTATTGTGGATTCCTTATTGAACTATCACAGAACTTACACATTTCCACTCAAGTGACCCAACCACGTGTATGTCATCCCCTGTTAGAGAATCACAACATATATCAAAGCTACTCAAGGAGATAACAAAGTCTCCATGACTAGTCCCCAAGTTTGAGGATGTATGGACAGAGTGCTTGGAAGTGTATGCTCTCATAATTGGATCTGGGAGCATGCCTTTCATCATCCCATGCTCAGTGTGCTAGCTATTAATGTTGTGTACGCTCATGTATCAATGTGACTGAAGACAAGGCCAACACTGCTTTAGCAGTCATCGAGTCACATAACAACCTTACACATGCATCACCCAAGCACATAACTGCTGCAAACACAATCTAAATGGACAAGGAACAGAGGATGTTATCTCTCCTATGTCATTGGCTAACCATATGCACAAGACCCAATACAATTTCCATGAAGGACTCCGTGGAATTAGCATTGCCGTGCATTTGATGATGATAATGTCATTGTTGATAGAATTATTGTTTATTGATTTGAGTTCATCCTGTCTTGCTGCTGATAAAGCCAATTAGTTGGGATGACGGATGGTGTCTGTTTTATTTTTTTAGCAAGTACATGCCATGGGATCACCCAAGTAACAACGTTAGAAGAATATCTTTTTGCTATTACAATGCCTCAAGACTTACGACGTGCAGGCCCATTCAATAACTTTCTTCTGCACCTCAAGGATTACATCCTCTTTTTGTGCTATAGCATTAGCAAAGGTTTGGTTATTAGGCTCTTCCCAAATTGACCGAAGGTTGGCTAGCAACAAAAGCTGCCATAGCGCCTTCTTTTTCTTACCCAGCTGACACCCTCCCAGACTTGAAGAATGCTGTGATGGAACCCAGCATGTCCACTGAACCTCGAAGGACCTCCTCTCCTGGTTCCAAATAAACGGACGATATTTCGTTGTCAATAAAACCATTAAGGAAAAACTTCTAGTACTATTTATATACTATTTCTATCTTTTAAATAAATTTCCTTTTCTTTGAAATCTGGATTTGCTTCATAGTAGTTACATTTTTGCATGGTAAATTTTTTTTTTTTTTTTGAAGATTATAGTAATTTATATGTTAGTTAATAATAGCACATATAATCATCATTGTCTCATTTAAGCCTTCTCCCAACTAATTGGGTTAGGCAGTAGGCTACATGAATCCTGTTCTGCCATTCCACATAATAATGCATATATAATATCAAAATTTAAGTGTATGGAAGTTTCAATCTTGGGTTTCCTTGGCTGCAATGTTCTGAAACCTTGTGTCCATGCTAGACACTGACACGTCACACGTATGTATCCATTCTATGCTCCCCATATATAAATGATGAAAGTCAACTACTGGCTGGTCTCTCCATCTCTACTAACATTGAAGGTTCTTGAGTTACCTCCATTCTCTTTGGACAAATAAATCAGTGACAAGATATGTAGCAATGACAAGAGCTTTTTTTCCCTTGAAATTGTGCTGTGTTTACAAGCGTCTGTCACTCTGTTCTCCAGGAATGGTCCGTAGTTTAAAAAAAAATTATTCATTTATGTTTAGTTGTAATTATTACTTGTTTTGGGACCTTTTAACATATAAAAGATTGAATTTATGTTCTTTCCTTTTCTTTTCGGACATTTTACCTATAAATAATAACAAGGTATTATTATTATAAAATATAATATTTTATTGGTTTTAAATATTTTTATAGACATTTTTGAAAACCTGACTTCTAAAAGTCATCGTTTCCAACACCCTCCATGATCCATCCTTGTATGACACCAACATGTGGCCCTGTCCTAGTCATGTAGGTGGACAAGGATGTAGCTAGTAATTTTGGTTTTTACCATTTAAAACTTTGTGTTGATTAGGATTGGGTAATGCCAGGGAGGATTCAAGGCCTTTTCCTTGCTTGGCGGGTAGGCCCAAAGGGAAGAAGGAGAAGGAACCTAAGGTCTCTCTCTTTGCTTGTGGGGTTGATGGTTGATATGGAAGGAACACATAACAGAACTTGTCACAAAGCTAATTTGTATGATTTGGTGTTTCAAAAGACTAGCAATAGGATAGTCGGGCTTTGGGGCTAACTGAATCTTATGAATGTAGCTGGGATTCGATTGATGAATGGTGGTGGGGTGGCATCGGCCTTGTTGTTGCCAGATGATCCCTCATCATCTGTGCTTTTTGTATGACCGCGTTAGCCATCTTGCTTTCCTTTTGCTTTAATAAATTCAATGTTGGATACTTTCCATTTTAAAAAAAAAAGAGCTTCTTGTTGATAGGCCTTGTTGTTATTGTTTGTGAATGTTTGTTGGCTGCCACTTTTTCATATTTCATGGTAGGGAATTGATGCAAGGCCGCTGGATCATCAGCTAGGGCCCAGTGATGGACCCTCACCTGCTGGCCAATTAGAGTTTATTTCCCAAAATTCCACCCGATTGGACCGTGGGGCCTGCAAATCCAATTGGATGGCCTATTTATTGATCCTGTTAGACTTGTGGGACCAACAGTACCAATCAGAAATCTTAAAGACTTCTATTTATCAATCAGTTCTTGAACATTGTACTCTGTATACGAACTGTACAGCTGCGTATAAGGATCAATATGGTTGGTATATAAATACCATTAGTTTATTTGTTATAATTGAGTTTACACGTTTTTCATTTTTTTTTCATTGCAGGTTGGGCACAGTTCATGAAAATAATGCCCAAGATATAAATATTTGCTTCTCGAAGTTTAAGTTGGAGTTTATTCTTAATGGGATCTGTATGATGGCTATATAAAACCATATGTATGGCTGTATGGACATTATGATACTTTGGTTGAATAAAGTTAGCTTTTCCTTTGTTTCTTGTGATGGGTTTCAAAACCTAGGAGTGATGCAGGACATGGAAATTAAATATGATATGCAAGATTTCAGACTTTAGATCATACTAATTTAAAAACAATGACAAAAATTCCACATCCCACATAAAGTCAAGCATTCAACAAGAGGGATCTACAAGGGTCCAAGCCTACACATGCTAGGGCTGGATTAATTAAAATTATAGACCAAACAATGATCAAATGAGAGCAGATTCACCCACACATGCAAAGGATTATTTCCCCAATCAAAGGGATTCACATGTTTCAATTCGGGAAACCCTAAGGTTGTAAAAGGGGAATAGAACTTGGGATTTAAGATAATCTAGGGTTAGGTTTAGGGAAATAGGGTGAGAAAGGAGTGAAATAGAGGAAATAGATGAACCCGAGGTGATCCACACGTATGGACAGGGGCTCGGCCCAGACGCACGTGCGTGGGATCCTGGCCACACGTATATGGGGCCCACGAATCTGAAATCGGCCAACTTGGGTCTGGTCGGCCAGGGGAGGTCCACCTTCACGCCAAATTTCGGGACGATCGGATGTCCAGTTTGTGCACGGTGCTCCGTTGAAGTTTCAGCTCTCCTGTAGGGCCTGATTCTGCAAATCTGCTGTATAGGAAAGATTAGCTGCAAAAAGGGATAGATTTGGAGATGGGATGACTATGGGAGATGATGAATATTGAGGGTAGGAGGTGGGGAAAATTTGAGATGGATGTGGCTTCGCACCACGGTAGTTAGCCCTTCGAAAAAGGGAGGGTTTCGCACCCAATTGGATTTTCACAACTCAGAGAATTAGAGAAGCAGGAAAACGCAGAATTTTATTCATAATCTTCAACAAGAAAAACCTACATGGGGTTGCCTATTTATAAGAAAAACCTAAACCCCAAAACAAGAAAAACCTACATGGGGTTGCCATGTGCGCACACTATTACTTAGAGATAAAGTAACAAAAATAACAACTAATCAATGCAATCAAAACCGTTCATGATGTTCCTAATAATGATAATAAGCAAAACTCAAAGTCCTAGATCATCTAGGGTAGTGGGCCACGATCATGAGATCCAATGGTGTGATCCACATGATGATCGGGTCCACTCCAATGAACCATAGCACAACCCTCTAACTAAGAGACCTTCCATGGATGTTGTCATCAATCCAGATTGATGGTGGGGCCTTCCTCCTCCTTGCATACGTGCGTAGGGGGGTGTGCGTGTGCGCGTGATGTCCCCATCAAGGAGAGTGATTCTTCTACTTTCTTCTAGTGTGACCACATATCTATCCAATTGATCCCCTATTCCCCTATTTCCCCTATTCTCTGCTGCAAGTTGAAGAATTCTAAGTTAGAGCATTTTAGGTGTGATTTGATTTTCAAATTTGGTAGGTACTCTTGCTTGCCCTCTCAGGGATACCTGGAAATAGGAACAAAAATGCATTTCATCTATTTTTTTTATTTCTAATCTAAACACTTCATGTCTGTTTATAGTATTGCCAAGTCTCATTATTAGTAGTTTCTTTGATACTACCTGTGGTGAATCATCTGTGGACTTATTTTTCTTTTAACATGTTTTTGCCACAGTATGTGTTGACAGCATCGGAAAACATTAAGAAAACGGCTCACTGGGAGGTCGATGTTCAATTGGATTTCTTCCATGCAAAATCTGGTGCGAATCGTCTCTTCAGTGGTCTTTTTAAGGGGAAAACGCTTGTATATTCAGATCTGAAACATGTGGTCTTGAGAATCTTGCCAAAGTATCTGCCTGAAGCAGAAGAAAATGCGATTCTGGTTTCTTCTCACATTGATACTGTTTTTTCAACGTATGCTTCCTTCATCTTTGTCTGCTCAGAAACTGATTTTTGTTTTATTTGTTGTTATTGTCACTAATTGGGCTGTAAAAACTATCGAGCTTTACAGAAGATAAAACGAAAAGAAAAAAGAAATAAAGAAAAGAGTAAAGGAGAAGAAGTTTCCAAGATTTGAATGGGTAGGATTCAAAATTGATATTAGAATGGTGATTATTCATAAAACAGGAAAATAAGAATGATTGTTTCATTCAGTTTCTTCTTTCAATTGCATGAAGAGAAAAAGGAAAGTAAAACAGAAAAAAAGATAGAAAACAAGAAAAACAGCGGCCAAAATGTCAATGGCAGTGATCTGAGATTGATATTAGAATGACAATCATTCATAAAAGAGAAAATTAGAATGGATTCTTCTAGTTTCCTCTTTCAATTGCATGTGTTGTACTTCTTGAGGAAAAAGTATATTAGTGGTTATTCTTTTTTCTTCTCATCTCTGCTTGCCTTTTCGATCGTCTGATGTGAACCAAAGATAATCATGAAATTGTTGCTGATGCAACATTAATACGAAGATATTGTGATTGGAATGGATGTTGAAATGCATGACATGGAAAAGTACACTACATACTAATAGTAATGTAGTAGGGTGCTATTGTCATATAGTTTAGCTCAACTCAAATATTTGAGGCTCTACAATTTGTCAAAGGCATTCTACCTTCTTCTTCTTCTTATTTTATTATTATTATTATTATTATTATTATTTTTTAAATTATTTATTTATTTTATAATACTGTTTTTTGTAGGAGGTTATAACAAAATTTGCCTCCAAAATCTACTTCAAGCTTTCATGTTTCTTGACAAAGGATATCTGTTTTCAGCATCTATTCTTAAATATATAAAATAATTTTAAACTTTACGCTTTGAGTTTTGCTATTGAAATTTTATTATATTGACATTGGTACATCAGTACATTGTGTGCCATGTCCAACTTTTTTGGATTCAGATCTTGTTGTGGAAAGAATCTGAAAAACTGGGGATTTGCCACAGTCCCAAACAGGCCTTTGTACGAAATATCGGTATCGTGTTATGTATCGCATCCTTTGGATACAGATACATATCGGTTATCGCACAGGATATACCGTTTGTATCGGGTAATTATCACACTTTTCAGGAAACATTGGGAAAACAGTTGAATTTTTCAATGAAAATTTAGGGATTGATAAAAAAGACCTTAATACACACTTTTAAATCATAAATCTCAAAAACAAAGTGCACATAATAGGTTTCCTTTGTATAGGGTCCTAAGCTACGCGCTGTCTGACTGAACTAATGCAACTATATTAAAATTGAATGCATAATATTTAGAGTGTATGTGATAATCATTTCATCAAACACTCCTAAATACTTCGAAATTAGTCTCAATTGACAGTTGGTTGAAGGGAAATTTGGAAAAAAATTAATATTTTAATTAAAAATGATTTTTATTGTTTGAAAATTGACAAGGACTTAACAAATCAGTAGATCAGCCCTCATACATGCCTGATTTCATGTTTGGAGTGCAACATTGCAAGCAATTTGGGAGAAATTGGGAAAATTTTGAATTTTTCCCAAATCGGACCACGTACACTCAAATTTCAAAATTAGAGTGTATGTGATGATCATTTCATCAAGTACTCCTAAATACTTTGAAATTAGTCTCAATTGATATAGCTGGTTGAAGGGAAATTTTGAAAAAAAAAAATGGAGAACATGAAAAACCAATAGATATCAAAATCAAAGTCCAACTCTATGATTTTTCATGCAAAACTTGAAGAACCAATGGATTTGTAACCATTTGTCACTGATTTAACATGATTTCAAAAAGAAAAAGGGATCGGAAATTGAAAATGCTCATAAGATCGAACATGTGGGATATATCGGCACTACTTGTGCGTTTCGTATCGCACAGGTGGGATACAAGATATATCGCAGGATATATCGGCCAATGCCGTCGATATTTAAAACATACCTATGATAATACCTCCATATGTTTCTAATATCTTTTATCTTCCATCTGATCTGGTGGTTTTACAGCTAACTTGGAATGTACTAATTCCAATGCATCACTTTAACGTGCTTTTACCAATTAATTTCTTGTATATTGTACAAGTATGACATATCTTCTATTACTTCCAGGGAGGGAGCTGGTGATTGCAGTTCATGCATAGCTGTCATGTTGGAGCTTGCTCGAGGCATTTCTCATTGGGCTCATGGATTTAAGAAATCTGTTATCTTTTTGTTCAATACTGGTGAAGAGGAGGGTCTTAATGGTGCCCATAGCTTCATAACACAGGTTTGAAGCATTCAACATTCTCATCCCACATTGATTCATGCCCATCTTGTTCTCTTTTCCTTGGTTAGTAAATTGCAGCTTTAATTTATAGTGATCATCAATTGCTCAATATTGTCACATATTAATTGCATGGTTCTAGCCTTCTAGGAAGCATTCTGAAATATTAACCTTCTCATGAATTCTAATATGCGAAAGATTCTTATTGGTTGTTTTAGAATGGTGCCTCCATATCTTAGCCTCAACAATTATTTACTCATGCAGCATCCGTGGAGGAGTGCAGTTTGTCTTGCTGTTGATTTGGAGGCCATGGGTATAGGTGGAAAATCAGGCATATTTCAGGTACCATAAGTTCCAATATACTTTTGAGAAATGCTCAATTGCTCTTAGAGCACTATAATTATAGAGCTCCTAGTTGCAATGGGACATTTAGACAGTCCAATCCATTGATCTTGATTGTTCATTATGTCCACTGCACATTTTATGAGCTACGGTGTCGGTGCAAACATAACACTAATCAAACAGTGCTAAACATCTAATGAATAGTCTTTAATATGGATGGTCAGGATCATTTACAGAAAAATATGTCCAAACAATCATTCCATCTACCTGTTTGTTAGGACCTATCATGGATTGCTTATGATTCTAAAGAGTCACTTTTTTTAGGCAATCCTAGCCATCCCATCCCATCCATGACTTGGAAAAAGGATGGCTGGAAAAAAAATAGGTCCAATCAAGGATGAATTGGATCATCCAATCATTGAGATTTTTTCCTGCTTGTCCATGAAATGTGTTCTGGACACCATTCAGATTGATCGATTGAACAGTTCAAGTGACCCAACCCAACTAGGAACACTATAACTTATAGTGCTCTAAGAGCACTTGAGCATTTGGCTTTACTTTTTCTTAAGTTATAATTGATTACTTTTTCTTAAGTTGTAATTGATTAAGCATTGACTAGACACTGTTTTGAAGCTGAACGGTCATACTCTAAAGATATATTTCCTTCAGTCCTTCAAATTAATCATGTTAACTTCCGATTTTCTTTTCTTGCATCTTGATTTTTGTTTTGAACTTCATTCTGAAACTAACTTGCATGCATGGAGACAGAGTGGTTCAGATCCATGGGCTATTGAAAGTTTTGCGAGGGTTGCGAAGTATCCATCTGCCCAAATCATTTCACAGGCCAGTACTTTCTTTTATGCCTCGTCTACTGTGCAATTTTACTGTTTATATATCTACGTATGTATTTGGCTGTATACACATGCATACAGTTACAAACCCAGTTTGCTGTTGCCTGAGATTAATTTACTGTTACAATGAACTGATTGTATTCTTATAGGTGTATAACCTTTTCATGATATTCCTTATGGTTATGCTCTCTGTTAAGAAATGCATGAAATGACGTCTTTATCAAGGTCTGCAAAGCTGAGCATATTTTCATGCTGGTTGATAAACAGTTCTAGTGGAGAGTAAATATGTTGTCTCGATTCGTCAGGAATTCTAGTTTCCTGATGTGCTAGTCAGTACAAGTGGGAGCCATGGTTGGATGATCCAGACCATTGATCTGATTGGCTGCACCATAGGTGCAGCGTGCAGGATGCCCCAAAAGTTTTCCAGATTTGAAGGTCTTAGATCACTGGCTTGTGAATATGCAGTTAAAAGAAACTACATCAACATTCTGGAAAATGGCCTATGATTGAATGGCTTGAATCTACCATTCTGGAAGATATTAGGTTACATGAGCATCACTGATCCATGCTTTGTTCTTCAGATTAATGCTATAGATCGCCCAACCATGGGCCCCACCAGCATCAGGGTCCAGGACACTACATGCCTTGATGCATCAGCACCTTAGAACTAGTACTAGCTTTGAGAAACAGACATGAGAATGTTAAATTTGAAATGATCATTGGAGTTGAGTCAAACTGGTACGACAGGAGCCTAATAGAGTAGCTAATAGCTGAAAGGAAGCGCCCTTAGCAATGGTATGAACGATTTCTGGAAATTTAGAAATTAATAACATCGTATAGTTTTTTGACCTTGCAAATGTGCCTCAAAATGAGCAACATCACTGGTTAACCAAAGAATTTCTTGATCAAATCACGAAATTTTTTTTTTTCAATATCATGTACTATGGCAGGGTGCCCCTTGAAAATGACATATTACTTTACCTCACGATTCTCATACAGTTTTGTTTGTTCATAATAAGAGTTATAATATAATGCTTGGCTGAGAGTTTGTACATCATCTGGGGTTTTACAAGTGGGCCCATGGTTCAATGATCCAAACTGTTGATATATTGGACTTTTTCATGGATGCTCTTGCACCAAAGTTCCCCCACATTTGAAGATCCTAGCCATTGTATGTTCTGAGCTTCTTGGTATATTGTGGATTGTTTCCTTATTTTCTTTCTTGGCCAGCTATTTTCTGGCTACCAACTGAAGGGTTAGGTTTTTTTTCTATCTGGAGATTCTTTTGGTGCAAGGGCCATCTAGAGTGAAGCCCACAATATCAACATTTTGGATAACTGAACCATGGGACTCATACTAAATGAAAACCCTAATGTACTGTACAAAGACCTTGTACGATACATCTGATTATAAAATAACATATGCTTTAATTAATATTTTGTCATGTGACATGCAACATAAGATCTTTGTTTTACAAAAGGAGATTGAGGAAGTTCTTTTGCCAATGTGGCACATGTGTGCAATATTTGTGCTCTTGAGAAGATGAGACCCTCAATTCAATGGACATGCTTTGGTCCAGATATTAGGTTACTCATTTATGTTGCATAGGATTGTTGGGCATTTTTATTTTATTTTAGCCATCCATTTTTCTCAGATGTGCAGCCCACTACCTACTTGATAGGTGGACTAGCCTGACTTTTGGCCAGCTCAAGTTTACAGTGGGCCCAGCCTGAGGAAGGCATGGATGTCAAGTCTGCCATGTGGCATTCACAACACAAAAATCCCCCTAAATCTCCTCGGCATGAATCTCAAAGCATTTCATTGTCTTCACTTTTATTCTATTGTCTTTTTGCAACTCTTTCTTGAGAAAACAAAATCTGAGTACCACACTACTGCAGGATCTCTTTCATTCTGGATTGATAAAGTCTGCAACAGATTTTCAAGTATACAATGAAGTTGCTGGCCTTTCTGGGCTCGATTTTGCATATACAGATGTTGGTGCTGTTTATCACACTAAGGTTTGTCTTAGAGTTCATTAATATGTCTTAAAAATGTTTATGGCAGACTTACAACGAAAATGAATGTGGATATTGGTTTGTTATGCGTTTCTACGGGAACGCAGTGTTGCAACGTAACATCAGGGTCGCATGTTGATGAATTGGCACATTTGGAATGCATTGTAGTTCTTTGATAACTCGGTATCTATGCTAAGCATGTATTTGTATGGCTTGGTTCACACACACATATGGGGACTAATCAGTGTTAGCACCACCACGATTTGTGGTAGTGAGGACTTCTGTAGGGGCCACCATGATCAGTGCCTGATATCCTCTCTGTCCATCATGTGTGGCACCACAGTTTCACCCTTGAGCCCAAATTCACATTGATTCCAAACTCAGGTAGTTCACACCAAACGAAACAAATGTAAAATCATGCTCAAAACCTCTGAATTCACATGGTAGCCGCCCTGAATTTTGAATGGTCTGATTTTTGGTGTCCGTTCATCCCTATGGGCCGCACCAAAATCCCAGATCACCAGTTAGAGATCATATGCACAACATGGTGGGCCTGCACATAGAAGCTCAAAATCAAAGGACCAAATAATTCCTCTAATTCAACTCTCAAATAGCCAAAAATCAAATAATTCTTCTAATATCTTATGCTATTGTGCATATGAGATTTAATCAAGGGAAGTAGTCATCCTTAAAAATAAAATAAAATAAATAAATAAATAAAATAACAAAAAAACCAAGGGAACCAGTCTCTAATTGGATGAAAATTTTATAATGTCGTATTTGAAGGGTGGAGTGGTTGCGAAGGAACTTTTTATGGGAGGGATGAGGAGAAAAGGATAAGTTGTATCTCATGAGGTGGAACAATGTGCATAAATTGACGAAAGGGGCACTAGTGTAGGAAGAGTTGGGGATAAATTGGGTACTTCTTGAGTAGTAGTGGAGATATGGTGAAGAAATAGACACTTTGGGGAGGGACATGATTTGAAGGAAGCATGGTGAGTATCTGGGAGGGATGATTCAGGAGTGGGGTTGGAAGTGTGGAAAAGGAATCAACATGTTCAGTAGAAATCAGGGAGGGTAGAGCAGGAACTTTGCGAGCAAAGTGGGCTGTTCTTTTGCTTGTGGTATTCATTTCCAGATCTTTAAAGACGATTCAATTTTGGAAAGATATATTGATCAGTGACATGCCATTGGCTGAGTCATGTTATTCGTTGTTTATGCTCTCTCAGTGAAGATGAGAAAGGTCAGGGATTTCTCTGAAGTAGTGGGGAGTACTTCTGTGTGGAGTATTAAACTGTCTTAATCTTCAGAGGAATCTTAATAATGAGGCATGTATCCTCAGGAGTCTCTCGGAAAGCTAGACAAGGTTTCAATATATGCCAAGGAAGTTGTGAAAATGAATATTGAATGGGAACTTATTGCCAAGTCCTTCCAGGTCATCTCTAATTCGGGGATGTTGGATCCGTGTCCAAAATGGTGGAAGGCCCCCATGCCGCCTAGAGTGCAAGCCTTTGCTTGGCTAGCCACAACTAACAAAATCCTCACTACCGAGGATCCCAAGAAATGGAACATTGCAGTTCCCAACATGTGCGTCCTATGCCTGGAGGAAGAGGAGACAATGTATGACGCAGGGAAGGACGTGAGGTCGAGCACCGTCTTCCTCAAGGGAATAACTGTTCTGAATCCACGGAACTTCTCTGGACTCCTCACAGAGACTTCTCGAATCCACGAGAAAGAAAGCAAGCAAAATAGAAAATAAATTCTATAAAATTTGAAATTGATTGATTAATGAAATAAATGAGTTCACAACCCTTTAAATAGGGATACCAAGCAATGAGAGAGAAATCAGAAGCAAACTATAACTAAAACTCCCTAAAATTCGTAACTTACTACAAATAGTAAATTTACTTCTATAGTGTCTTATGTGGCTTACCACGTTATTCTCCTAATTATTCTAAGCACTTTTCATGTTTGACACAACTCTTAAAGCCCAACGGATGAAGAGTTATAATCAAACTAAAACTTACTATTTATAGTAAAAACGGAACTAAACATGGAATTTGGCCGTCGATATGATGGAATCTCGCAAATTCGGCATGGGCAACCCGGCATAGCTGGGTTGGCTGGCTAAAGTAGCTTGTCCTGGTACGTCGAGTAACTCATTCCGGTTTGCGAGATATGCCTGTTTTAAGGTTCTGACGGTCTTGATGACTTCTGCCTCTGATCGGGCCTTCTCTGGTCCATCTTAGACATGAAAGTGTCCACGACCCGCTCTACATCAATGTATCATATGTTTAATTCATTGTAGGTGTTGCTACTGCCGTTTGGGGTCATTTATTCTACTACTTTGGGTTTTGCATGGACCTTAGACAGGTCAGAGTTGATTGTGGGATGGTCACTTGGTCCTCATGCTTGGGGAAGAGTGCTTTGGAAGATGGTCCCTTATGCTATTTGCAGGGCATTCAGAAGGATAGGAATGGAAGAATATTTTAGATAAGTCGGTGCAGATTGACTTTGGTCAAGTGCAGAATCGTGTTCATCGTGTTGGGGTGGGCCATGGTTAGGCCTGAATTCAAAGGGTTATCAATCTTATATGCTATCGGGGAAATGATTTGGCATCGGCGAGATCGTTCTTCTAAATATCTTTTTTGGGTTTTTGTTTCCATTGTGTTTCTGTGTGCGCTCACAGTAGTCTTAGACTCTTAGTCTTAGTTGCATTTTGTGATGGGTTGATAGGAGGTCACAGGCTATTGTGCCTGTGGCTGCTGGTTGTTTATGGTCTTTACTTGTGTCTTTATGGCTGTTTTTGTGTTTAATAAAATTTAGTCACCTTTCAGATAAAAACGGATGTAGCTTTTTTATTTCCCAAACCTTGATTTTGTGCCTGATCATTGGATAGTCTTTCTCATGTGAGGGGACCTTAAATGCTAATTCTTCAGAAAGGGCTTCATAAATTCCAAAATATATCTTACTTTATTTATGTTCACATGTTTGTCAATTCAATTGTCCTTTCATGTGTGTTTGATTGAACAACTAATCCTAGGATGCTTGCTGAATACAGAATGACAAATTGAGTCTTTTGAAGCCGGGCTCTCTTCAGCATCTTGGAGACAACATGCTTGCCTTCCTGCTTCAAACTGCTACTTCCTCTTATATTCCAAAAGTAAAGGCAATGGAAACAAAAGAAGACGAAGGCCAGAATCGCATTGTTTATTTTGATGTTCTGGTAATGTAAATTCTTAATTATTGTTTTAGGCTTTTAGCTGCTATTGGAAATTATCCCAAAATTTCTAACCTTTCCTGCAACTGCATGAATTGCCAACCACCTTGTGATGGGTTTTCTTGACATTTCATTAGTATGCTTGTCATTTTCAATGGCATGCTAGGAATCAAAACTCAGTTATAGATTGTGACTCGCAGAACGAAACCACTATGGTTGTCTTCGACTCATTAAATATTGTTGTAACTCGATCAGAATGCACTTTGTGGAGGGGTGTCTCATTTCACTTATTGAATTGTAAGGTTTGACTTCAAAGAGTAAGGTGTAAATATGAGATTCTAGGACTCATCCATAAATCATCAGATTCAAATTGTTTCCCATAAGATTTGATGTGAATAGTAAGATTCAATTATAAAATGCAAGATTTTAATGTCAATGTGGATGATTACCTTAGTTCAGTTGAGAACCTTGCCCATTATGGCTCATCCACATCTTGGCCTGTCAATTAAATGGTCCTGATCACCCTACATGAGTGCCAACTTGTATGGTAGATGTGTTTCTGTGTGCACTTCATGGAACTTCATGAAGTGCATGCATCTTAGTAGCCATTCTTGACAGCTTGTGATGATATCAAATTTATAGTAAGATGGAACACAGTCCCAATTATATGGACTGAATTACACAATTTCCACAGAAGGAAGCAAGGTATTCCGTAACAGTAACTGTGGCTGTAACCAGTGTTCGAAATATCGGTATCGCACAATGTATCGCACCCTTGGGATACAGATACGTATTAGTTATCGCATGGGATATATCATTTGTATCGCATAATTGAGAAACATGGGGAAACATTGGGAAAATGGTTGAATTTTTCAATGAAACTTCAGGAATTATTAAAAAAGACCTTAATACACACTTTTAAATCATAAAATCTTAAAAAAGAAGTGCACATAATAGGTTTCCTTTGTATAGGGTCTAAGCTATGCGTTGTCGTATTGAACTCAAACAACTATATTCAGTATCCACCCCATCCATCTGTCTTTCCATATCATTTTAGGACATTATCCAAAAATTGAAGTAGATCCAATAATTAGGTAGACCATACCATAGGTAACAATGGTGATTGACCATTAGTGGGCCACAAAAGTTTTGGATCAAGCTGATAATTGTTTTTTCTCTTCATTCAAACTTATGTGAAGTTATCAGCGGATTGGATGCCTAATAAAATATATGAAAAATTAAGGTGCACCTTAAGAAGTTTTTAATGGTACCATATTCAACTAATACTGTTTCTTTGAGTATAGTCCACCTGATAATTGGATCTTCTTAATTATTAGGATCATGTTGTAAAATGATATGAAAAAACAGATGGATGGAGTGGACAAAATACACACGTCAAGTTGGGCCCCACGGTACGGTCGTATGGTCTTGGGTGAGGCGGGGTCTTACCTAATCCACTCCCATAGTACTGAGTAAACTTATTGGGTCCACCGTAAATGCACATGGTTTATCCATGCAGTCCATCTGTTTTTCCGGCTCATTTTAGGGGTTGAACACAAATTTGAAACATATCCAAAGGTCAAGTGGACCATACCGCAGGAAACAATAGTAATAATGATTTGCACCGTTGAAACCTCCCTTAGGGCCTACAGTGATGTTTATTTTTCATCCAACCTCTTCATAAGATCTTTGGATAAAGGAAAAGAACAAATATCAGCTTGATCCAAAACTTCTTTGGCTCCCAAGGATTTTTTTTAATGGTAGATGTTTAATTCGTACCATTTTCTGTGGTGTGGTCCACTTGAGCTTTGGATATGCTTCATTTTTTGGGCTAAAAATCATAAAATTATATGGTAAAATGGACGGATGGAATGGATAAATTACATGAATTATGGTGGGCCTCACAGAGTTTATGTAGTACACTACTCACTACGCCCGCTTCCTACCACACTACGAAGATGGCAGTGCCGCTCCTGCAACTCGAGTGGTACCAACGGTTCAAAGTTACATGGCCCCACAATAATGTATTTATTATATCTACACCGTTCATGAACTTGGAGAGATCATTTTAGATCATGAGCCCAAAAATGAGCTCAACTGGACCACACCACAAATAGCAGTGGGGCTAATTCTCACCATTAAAATATTCGTAGGGCCCACTATAATGTTTATTTTCCATCCAATCTGTTCATTAGGTCACACAGACTTGGATGAAGAGGAATAACAAATATCATATTGATCCAAAACTCCTGTGACCCCAAAAGGGTTTCAATGGTAAACGTTTAATCTCCCACTCTTGTCTGCAGTGTGGTCCACTTGATCTTTGGATCTTTCTTATTTTTCGGCTGAAGCCTTACGACGAGCTTGCCAAATTGACGAACGGTTTGGATATAACACATACCTTATGATGGGACCCACGGAACTTGGTGACGTCAACACACCAGTCAACTCGGTGGTGTGCGGTACACCTGCCACCTCGATTTCCATAAAAAAAGGGATCGGACGCCTTTTTTTTCGAAGCAGAGAGGGTTTCGGCCTTCCAGAACCCTAAAATCTCTCTAAAATCTCACAGATCTTCGGATTTTGGCGAGGATTTCTCCGGATTTCAGCAAGGATTTTGCCGGATTTCGCCCAAATACTTGGATTTCTCCAGATTTCGATGGATTTCTCTTCCAAATCGGAGATTTTGTTTGCACTAACCTACGGATGACGCTTTGATTCGAATGGCCCACCAAAGGGAAGCTTTTGATCATAAAAAATCTCTTGTACAGGTATTGAAATCCACCTATTGAAAGTTTCTCTATATATATTTTTAATTTTTCCAATTTTTTTTTGGATAATGACACTGTCCCGGACAATATTTGGTGGTTTTTTTTTTTTGTCTTGGTATCTTTCGACGATATATCGCGCGATATCGATGATAATGTCGTGCGATATCTGAAGTTTTGGATTTTTGGTATCTTCCGGGTGTTATTGGAGGAGTTTCGTCTTACAGTGGTGCGATAACGATAATATCGGCCGATAGTATCGATATTTCGAACACTGGCCGTAACAACCACCACTGTTACCTTTACATTACGGGTTATAACGGCCATTATGGTCCCCATAACGGCCATAACGATCTCTCTCTCTCTCTCTTAATTGAAAAGAGAAAACCCGAAAAACATGTATCGGCCCTGTAATGGACCGTTACAGGGCTGTTTTGGCCTTTATGACATGCGTAACAGGCCATCACGAGGGTGTAACGGCCGTTATAGGTCATTTTTCCCGTAATGGCCATTACAACCCCGTAACGTGTAACGGTTGCCACCATTACCTTTACATAACGGCCATGACAGCACACCATGGAAGGAAGAGAACAAGTTTGCAACATCTAGACCTTAGGTGGCCACATCTAGACAATCTTTAGTTTGAATCCCTATTGGTGGAAGACGTCAAGTCTCGTGAAAGGCTAATAACTGTGGAAGAAGTTAAAGTTGCAGTTTCTTCCTTGGGTAGAGATAAGGCCTCGTGGTCGAATGCCTTTTCGTAGCTTTTTTGCAAGCATATGGGAAATGGTAAATGCAGATGTGGTTATGATGTAGGACCGATGCATGAACTCAAATATTGGTGAGATCAATAAGCAAAATTAACTTAATTAAAAAAAAGCACAAAACTTGCTACCATCATCACAATTATCAAAATCCCAAGAGAAGATCATGCATAATTTTAGCCTAGGTTATCAAACATCATCCTACAAGATCATTGAATAAAGGAAACTAGGATTTAATGGATGTAGGGACATCCAAATAGCATAGGGTAAAACCTATTTCAAAGGAGAAGATCGAATACTACCTAGGGTGAAATGAGGGTTTAGGGAATTTAGGGAAAACTTGTAAAAGTAGGGATTTATAGGTTTAGGGTCAGGGTTTGGAAAAGGGAGAGTAAGGTTTTGATGTAAGGGTAATGGAAAGCCAAAGAGATGAGTGTGGCCATACGACCAACCTTATGGGTTCACACGTGTGGCCGTACGGTCACACATGTGGGCCAGGTTGTGAGGGTTTGGGTCTTTAGGGTTTGGTTTGTTGATAACTGTGGAAGGATGAATGATTGGAAGAATGGGGAATGTTTAGGATGGAGAAAATTTGAAGAACTTGAAGAATACCTCGATGGTTGATAAAGGAATGATAGATGGAGACCTCACACCTTTGTTGATGAAAATTAGCTTCGCACCAATTTTCCTTCCAAATCACATGAAAGTTACCTTCAAATCACATGAAGATGGAAGAAGAAGAAGCAAGGAGCTTTTTTTTTTCCCCCCCTCAAAAAACCCGATGAAGAGAGGTCACATGCCCACCCCTCTTTTATAGCTTAAATAAATTTCAAAAATTACAAATTCAACCATTTCTTATGAAATTTGATGAAAATGACCATAGTCTAAAGAAAAATCAACTAAATCACTCATAATGTGTCAAAACATAAAGTAATCATAAACTAAATCCTAGAAGATGATGAAGGCGATCCACAATCAATGGCCCAATCATGTGATCCATGCGATCCAACGACTAGATTGTCACGTCCCTCGAATCCGACGGTCCAACCCACCCCCTAAAGCAGTCCATGTGCATCTTCCCAGTGTGGGGTCTTCCAGATGCTCGCATATGCACATGGGGTCTTCAACTTGATCATGGGTACTCGCCCAGCCACAGAGAAATCGGTGCGGTCTGCCTCATATGATACGTACGCAAAGGTGTACGTGAAGTGATGTCTTTATTAGGTTAGTTTTATTGTTGATTATTGTTGATTTCTTCGAGAATGGTCAACTATCATTGGAATTGGGCAAGTCATTCATAGCCACTATACCTAAAATTGAAGGAGCTGAAAGTTTAAGAGGCTTCAGGCCCATCAATCTCATCAGGAGCCCTTATAAAAATTTGGTGAAGATCTTGGCCTCAAGGTTCCGTGCAGTTCTTTCAAAGGTCATTTTTGAATCCCAAGGCCAAGGTGCCTCCATTTATGGACAATGGATTCTAGATAGCGCTTTGGTCACTCATGAATGCCTTGATTCGTGGCATAGGGGTGGCCATGAAGGGGTTGTTTGCAAGCTCGATATGGAAAAGGCCTATGACACTATAGATTGAGACTTTTTGGACAACATGCTGGGTTGTTTGGGATGCGGTCACAAGTGGAGGCGTTGGGTCCAAGCCTGTGTTTATTCAGCTGAATTCTTTGTTCTCATTAATGGGTCTCACAAAGGCATTTTTAAGGCTTCATGATGGCAGGGGGATCCCCTCTCTCCTTTTTGTTTCTTGTGGTTGTGGAAGCCCTTGGTAAAATGCCGGACAATGGTCATGAGATGGGCCTTATTTCAGGGTTCATGGTGGAAATCCTGATCTGGATCTCCCACCTCTAATTTGCAGATGATACTTGAATCTTTTGCAAGGGCAAAAAGAGGTTATGGGGGATAGCCTAAGAAAAATTGTGAAAATTTTGAGGTGGTTTCCAGATTGAAGGTCAATATTCTTAAGAGTGAGCTTCTTGGAATCCACATGTCAGATGAGGAGGTGGCAAGATATATGACAATTTTTAGGTGTAGAGTTGGATGCTTTCGACCACGTACCTTGGCCTTCCTCTTTGTGTGGGAAAACCGCCCAAGCAATTGTGGGATAAGGTCATCAAAAGAATGGAGAGGAAGTTGTCAAGATGAAAGAGCAAACATCTCTCATTGGGAAGAAGGCTCATACCCATCAACTTGGCTTTGTCAAACTTGTCCGTAATACTTCATGTCATTGTTTAGATGTTCGAAGTCGGTGCTGGCTCGATTGGAGAAGTTGAGGAGGCGCTTTTTATGGCAAGGCGTGATTGATATTAACAAGTTTCACCTGTTGGATTGGGGCGAAGTTGTCTTTTAAAAAAACAAGAGATTGGGGTGAGCATTGTAGGTCTTATGTAGATGTTGGGGCCGGTTCTAGGATACTGGAGGATGTTAACCTTGCCTTGCTTGGCAAGTGGATTTTGTGTTTTGGAATGGAAGAAGGTAAGTTATGGCAAGAGGCGGTGGCATGCAAATACAGGGTCACTGATAGGGGCTGGTGGGTCAAGCATTCCCCTCTCTACTGGGCCTTCACTCTTTGAAAGGCAGTGTCATGTATGGCTAGTAAATTTAAGGGAGGGGATTTCTCCAAGGTGTGTCAAAACGGTTAGATAATGTCCGTAATGGCACACCCCATTACGTGATTCGGGGTTGAACCGGGCACCCTTGAAAAAATGGCACCGTAACAGTAACCCCCCCCCCCCCCCCCCCCCCCCCCCCAAAAAAAAAAAAAAAAAAATTCCTTGTTTGAGATGGGGTCTCCTCTTCCTCATCTTCTTTCTTCAAGGAAAAAAAAGTTCCTGGGTCTCTTCTTCTTCTTCTCTCCTATGGCAACAACGCCTCTCTCTCTCTCTCTCTCTCTCTCCTCTCTCTCTCTCTCTCCTCTCTCTCTCTCTCTCTCTCTCCTCTCTCTCTCTCTTCTCGTGTGCAAGTGCGTCTCTCTCACTCTCTCTGTCTTTTTAAAAACATGCTACGACTTGGCTTCTTTATATCCAAGCTTTTAAAATAAAAGGACCAACTGGTTGGACTATAAGTTGGTCCATCAATGGATAGCTTCTAACCTTTTGTGTGTTTGGCCCCATCACAAGGATCACCTTTTGCAAAACTCAGCCATATCCACTCATCTAGTGGACCACACTTGTATTTTGCTATTTATTGATGGCTAGAAATTTTTGTCTATGGTGTGGCCCACTTGATGAGTAGATATGGATGATTTTGGCACTAGGTGACCCTCATTTTGGCCAATCTATTGGAAATGTTGGATTTGACATGCACCTAACTAGTTGGAAGTTATCTGTTGGGTGGACCATAGCTTGTGGTCCAACCACTTTGATTTGAGACCATCTCTTTTTTCCTTATACGATACTCTGGTGGCTTACGAATCTTGATACACTTGGACTAAAAAAATTGTACAAGTGGCATATATTAAATCAAACTAAACTAATTAAAATAGGCCCCCCTATTACTAAGTCACAATCCTAAATCAAATGTCTGAATGATCCTAACGGTTGATTTGTGGACACTTGTTTGTTGAAATAGGACCATTGGATATTTTTAATTCTTCGTTGTCCAATAAATGTTCACCAATTTGATAGTGATGATGGAATAAACATAATTTGAGGCCAATTGCATTAATGGGATTAGTGTCATAGATTGCATGAATTTGGGCCTATCCTGGCATTCAAATGGTCTCCCAAATCGGCGACATTATTCATCTGAATTTAATTTAATTTAATTTAATTTAATTTAACTTTATTTTTTATTTTTTATTTTATTTTTTTAATTTTTGCTTATAATTTCTTGGGGGAAATGATGTCAAATGCTTAGGGATGTATTGCATGGATTTGGGGTTGGTTTGGGAGCGTTCAAGTGGAAGTGGTCCCCCACATCAGTGACACTATTGATTCGAATTTATTTCTAATTTTTTGTTAAAATTACTTAGGGGGGAATATGTCTAATGCGTAGGGATGTTAATTGTGAAATGAGTGCTATAACTTGCATGAATTTTGAGCCCATTTGGGGTATATATAAGCATGTCGGGTTAATAAAATCATCAAACTGCTGAGACAACATTCTTACCAAAGAGTGGACCATTACACCATAAACATGTTCAAAACCACAAAAGAATACATATTTGGAATTCTTTCAATATTCTAGATTTTTCTGACTTTTTTGGGACTTTTTCATAAAAAAAAACTACCATTATGTGTATTGTTAATGATGGGGACTGTGACTCCCACAGTCAACATTACGACATACCTTGAATTTTTTGTTTCGGTGCGGGATGGGGAAAGAGTGCGCTTTTGGGATGATGTCTGGATAAAAGAGGCTGTGCTCCGTGAAGCGTTCTTGAGGCTTGCCAGTTTATCTCCTGAAGCAGATATTTCTGTTGGCCATTACTTTTTTTATGTTGGTTCAGAAGGTGTATGGACCCCCCCTTGTAGAGGAAATCTATCAGACGAGGAGTTGGTTGATTTCATCCATCTCTTGGCTTGACTTCAAGGAATTCTCCCTTCTAGTGGTGTGAAGGACGAGCGGATTTTTTATAAAGACAAATCTGGAAAATTCTTAGTCCGATCTTTCTATGGTTTACAATCTCATTCCTTGGGGAAATGCAGTGTAGCCATTGCCTTCATGGGGCACTACAAAGCTCCTTCCAAGGTTGTGGCTTTTGTGTTGTCAGTGAAGGAATAGAGTGCTGATTATCAACAATCTAAGGAAGCAGTTAATGACTATTGTGAATGCTTGTAGCTTGTGCTTACAAGGAGTCAAGTTGGTCAACCACTTGTTCATCCATTGCCCGTTTACTAGATCAGTTTGGGATGGTTTTTTTGCCTTCTTGAATGTCTCGTGGGTCGTGTTGGTGTCCATCAAGGCCTTCTTCCTTGCTTGGTACGAGGGAGGTCCAGGAGGTTCCCTTAAGAAGTGGAGATTGGTCTTGCTGGCTGGTCTTTGGTCTATTTGAAGTGACCAAAATAACCAGTGTTTAAGAAATTCTTGCAGGGCGGTTTCAGAGGTTTTTAGAAGAGCGAAGCTAGCGGTCTCCTAGTGGGCCGCTTAGCTTTGGCTTCTTGAGGGGTGTCTTGGTTTGTTGGGTGCTGGGCTTTTTGCCTGGCTGTGGTCCTTGTATTCTTTTGCCCTAGGGTCTTTTTGAGTAAAATCTCATTGCCTTTCAAAAAAATTAAAAATGTAGCTGAAAAAAATTTGCAGAAGTTTCTTGCTATAGCTGATGGAGTTTGTACTGCAAAATCTTCTCTGCTTGAAGAATGATTCTTCTTTATGTGTATTAGGTTTTCTTACTGTGAATACATATTGGTGATTTTGCAGGGGACTTACATGGTTGTGTACCGTCAACATCTTGCAAACATTCTTCACAACTCAGTGATATTACAGGGGCTTCTAATATGGACAACATCATTGTTTGTTGGTGGTTATCCAGCCACAATATCATTGTGCTTATCAGTTCTAAGTGTTTTCCTCATGTGGATATTTTCACTAAGCTTAGCTCTTCCTGTTGCCTTCCTTCTACCGATAATTTGTTCGACTCCTGTGCCATATATTGCAAACCCTTGGTTAGTTCTTGGGTTATTTGGTGCACCTGCAGTACTTGGGGCACTAATAGGTCAGCATATTGGTTACCTCATTCTTCAAAAATATTTGCGGGCTGTTGCTTTCAGACGTGATCCCAAGCATATTCGAGTTGATTTAATCAAGTGGGAGGCTGAAAGGTGGCTTTTTAAAGCTGGTTTGTTTCAGTGGCTTATTGTTTTAATTGTGGGGAATTTTTACAAGGTCGGATCTTCCTATTTAGCTCTTGTGTGGCTAGTTTCACCTGCTTTTGCTTGTAAGTTCACATTCTCAGATTTTTTTGCCACTCACAAGTTTCAGACTTAGCATGTGGATAACTTATCACACGCACTGATTTGTTCTGCTTAATGCGTTAGATGGCCTGATTGAAGCAACCTTATCACCAATGAGATCACCCAAGCAGCTCAAGATTGTAACCTTAGTTCTGGGTTTGTCAGTGCCCATCTTAATTTCTGCTGGCTTATTTGTTCGGCTGATGGGAGCGGTAACTGGGATTGTAGTTCGATATGACAGGTAAAGTCCAGCTTTTGATTTTCACAGATGAGATAAGACTGGAACCTAATATGCAGGTGTTTGCATTTTTACATGCTTCTACTTTGTCATTACTTTGTCATCAACTGAACAAATTCACACGTGTAGTGTATGTGCTGGAATAGATCCTTTCAATAGCATGTTTAACATCAATTCTTAACTATTCCATATTTGTGATATCATACATTGCCTGGAATGGAGTATTATAGTTTCTGTTTATGGCTCAATATCATCTGAATGAAGTCTAATAATTTACTTATTAACAAAATCAGTCATATAATAAATTCACCAATCAGAGTGTCCACGTTTCTGTAAAATTCAGGGTTGTCTGAGAAAAGCTTGCAAAATTAAGGTTGGATTTTTCATATAAGAAAACTAATCTAAGGATTGTTGTACTCCATTGGAGTATAATAATAATTTCTGCTGTATTTTATTAATGCTCCTTGAATTTATACATCTGGTTGTGTAAACGAATCCATTGGTTAGTTTACCCAGCTCAACATATACTCATCATGACCGTCATCATAGCCGTAGCTATTTGGGTTGCCTTTTTATCAATCCTATTTCACTATCATTCCTATCTAAGCTCCTATCCTTGGCAAGTGAACAGGCCTTCATTTCCCTTGTGACCAGATTGATCCACATTCTTTTAGGTCTTCCTCTCTTCCTCTTTTAGGTCACTTCTATCCTATTCAAGGTTCCCCTCCTTATTGGAGCTGTCTCCCTTCTTTGTTGCACTTGACTGAACCATCTCAATCTATTTATTGGAACAGGCCTTCATTTCCCTGTCATTTATCACTTATTCAGTCTACTTCTGGGCTACCTACTTATATTAAGGAATGAAAATTCATAACAAGATTCATGAAGCTGGCTGCAATTAGTTGGGATAAGGCTTTGATGATGGCGATGATGACATAATCATTATCAATTTGTAATAGGTCATTGTTATATAGATTCTGTCACCTGAGCTTTGTATAAATGGGAATTCTTTGACCCTGTATGCAAGAAAAGCTTTCAGTGAACCTTGCTGATTACCAAACTCTTACAATCTGAATGCACCATAAAAGAGGGGTGCAAATGAAAGTAATTAACCGCTGGCAGATTCCAGAGCATACCTTTTCTAATTCTAATTTATTGTGCTTGAGATGGAGGTTTTCACCTAGTTACTAACTCAGAACCTTGTTGCATATGGCATTTTGGGCTGAAAATGGAGGCTGTGATTGTCGCTGCCTGCGAGTTCTTCAGAAAAAATATATAATTTTTAATGATTTTGTTGAAAAAATACCTTCAAAGCTGTTAGTCTGAGAGTCCTATCAAATCCAAGCTGATACTGGAATTGCAGTCTTAGCTCTGCATTGCAGCTTAGTATATCCATTGTCATTTCAGTGATGACAACATTGTCTACTAGATGCTCATGCAAATAACAGACTCAAGCAATATTACACAGCCTTTGACTGTGATCTTGGTCTGGGTCTGACATGTTCATGTAGACTGGATATGTAAAATTCTGGATCTGACTAGTAATTTGTATCACCAATCTATCCAGCTATATAGCAAGGGAAGTTCCTTTTAAATTTTTTTCTTTCTTTCTGAATTGCCACTGAGGCACATGTGTGCGTGTTAGGTATCACGGACATAGCTTTTGGTGCAAACCTGTTGTTTGGCAAGGTTTTCTAAATTGTGCTACCTTCCACGTCTACAATGTGGATTTATAGAGCTTGATTGCAATTCACAGTTAAGATAGTGGCTAGTTTACTTCATGCAATGCTACAAGCAATAAGCTAGGTCACTCGAACTCACGACCGGCAATCTATATTGCTTTAAGTCACGTCTGAGTTTTATTATGTAAGCATGGTCTAAACCAAACCCTGAAAGGCGAGAACAAAAAAAAGTAGAGAGAAAAAAGTTGGATTGAATGTCTCAGTGAGCAAAAGGGAGGGGAAACCCATCCCTAGAGAAGTAGCTCCAAAAACAGGCTTCTAAATCCTAAAATGACCTCATAATCCACAAAGATCTTTATCAGTCACCATAATCAATATTAGTTTGATATTATCCCTAAAATTTTTACACAATTCAATTTTTCTAAACCATCCTTGACTCTCTACAATTGAATAAAGCACACCCCAGAAATTCCTAATCTAATTGGCTTAAGTAACTGATCCTCCAAATTTCATCTAATTACAATTCCCTCGGTCCTCCCTTGTCCATTTGGAGAGCATTCGAGATTAGTCCTTACCAGTAGTAAGAGCAGGAGAATCTCTGAAAAGTTGATGAAAGCCCAGACATCACATTGATAGGTCGCACCTCATTCATCCTCGTGAACTTCTCTAATAAAACAGGATGTTGCATAGATTTCATTTTGTATTGTTCTTAAAACCAGGCAATGTTGTGTGGATGCAACTGCTTTTTCATTATCCTACCTCAAATTCTCCATCATCTCTCCCCTCACACACTTTTCATTCAAGTTGAATTGAGTTTGGAAAATGTCCACGCCAAATCTTCCTCTCCCATTCCTCTTTTTGAGGTGCGATTAAGGTTCTTTGAATCACCACAAAATCCTCTCTAACAGTCACCTCTTATCCTTCATGCTTACTTTTGTTCTCATATTATTCTCCTCTTCATCAGATTCATCTTTTTCCTTGGTCAAGTTAACATGGGATCTAATTCATTCTCAAATGATCAAAAGACTTCTTCTTGGCTTCAATTGCAACAGTTGTTCTATCATAGACTCATGAGGCCAATTTGGATTCTTGTGAGTAATTGAGTTTCCTCAATCTCCCCCCTGCTGGATGGTTAGGTGTATTTGTAGTAGGTGGTTTTGCACCAAATATCATGAAATTTCATTAAGTTTCATGATTAATTAGTCTAATTTGGTGCAAAATTTCATGATATTTCATAAAACTTGTTGCAAAATGCAAACAAAACACCTCCTTAGCAATTATTCTTGAGTTATTTCATTGTTTTCTGTGAGGAATACACCATGCTCCACTACATCGCTACCACTACTCACATTCTTCATCATAATCCTCCTCAGCCTTCAAAGCAAGTGAATAGACCTCATCTACACTTATGATCTGTGTTGTACTATACTGATTTCATCATCATTACGAAGTTCAGTATATTTACATATCTCGTTTTAGTTCAATCTCCATCCTTGTGATGCCTGATGTGAATTAATACGTTGGTGGCTAGTTTTTCATATACTATTGATTTTTTTCCCCTTCTGATGGAGGTGAACTAGTAAACCAGCACTTGCATTAAATCAGCTGGAAGAACTTTGCTTTAGTTACCCCTTAAAAAAGAACTTCGGCTTTAGTTGTTCCATCTTCCCATGTTTGAATCTTTCTTTCTGGCATCAAGCCACCCATTTTGTAGCAACAACCCTTACTTTTGATGAGTGGGCAGTTCATTCCACTTAAAGAATTGTTTAACAATTGGCATTTGATCATTGAAGCTCTCTAGATGATGAACGATTCAATTTCTGTATCTCTTAATCCGCTGCTTTTGACCATGTTCCAGGACATTGAAAACCCCATATTCTAAGCCCCCATCTATCCATACCATATTTTTGATTATTGGGGTTGGTCATGCATTCATACATGTCAATTGTTGGAACCATTGCTTTCTACTGGTTTTGGAATCTAATCTACTGGATCTCTTCAACCAATTGTATGATCAGATATGTAACATCTAATGTCTTTTGAGGCAAAAGACAGCACTTTGGAGATTGGCTATGCTAGCCATCTGGTGGGTGTTTTGGGGGGAAAGAAATGGGAGGTGTTTTCACAATGTTTCTTGTAATGAGGCAGAGGCATTCTCAAAGGCAAAGTCTTTTGTATTGGATGGGCCTCTTGTATATTGTCCTTAGAAGATTGTAATTTAGCCTTTTTTTGCTTAGCTTGTAGCTTGTTGCCCCATCTTGGTGGTGTCTCAATAAAATTTCTTATAACCCTTCAAAAATAAATAAATCTTGTAATGTCTTTCAGTTCATGTTCACCATGAATTACAATGCTCTGATGCCAATCGATGTAGCCTGAAGGTAGGAATTACATAAAATACCCAATATCAATATCACAGAATCTTAATAAAATATTGCAAAATTCTAGCAGTAAGCACAATCATTCAGTTCTCCCCCCCCCCTTTTCTAGATAGGGGGAGGGAAGGAGGGAAATATTGAAACCATCCATTGGATTCCAAGTTCTTGTAAAAAGAGAGAGAGACTCCAAAAAAGAGAGAGAGACTCCAAAACAAGTAAAATGTGTCCATATGACTGAATTTTTCTACAAACAAAAAGGCCCTTTTTAGGAATAGAACCGCCATGAGGAGTGATGACATAACCGCATGATGATGTCATCAGTAGGTGATGGCCCTCTCTTTGAACCCATATTAGTCACAACCTACAAATTTCTGTTGCATCAAGTTGTTTCGATAGCACCATTGTTCTCACTCTTATGCTACCTTTTGTTCTAAAATTTAAGATGTGCCTATACTTGATGTGCGCATGAAAAACAAAAGCTTGCCTCATTTTGCGTGATTATGCAGGAATCCTGGTGGCACACCTGAGTGGCTAGGGAATGTGGCGATTGCTGTATCAGTTGTCACTATTGTTTGCCTTACATTGGTGTATCTTCTTTCGTATGCTCATCTTTCGGGTCTGTACTTTCTCTTTTGCTTTTTGAATTTCGCCCCTGAAATTTGTTTACTATTCATACTTCTGAAGATCTACTTGCAGCAATCGTATTCTGATAATAATACATCTTTCTGCTTTTAGTTTCTTTAGATGTCCATGTTCAAGCATATGCACAATGGCCTCTACTGCATCCCCTCACGCACATATGGTATAGAGCGCCTTGCGTGGACACTTTCTTATCAATTTTCTAACATCATCCAAAAATAAAGGGCTTGGGAAGGCCCCATTGCATGTGAGTTTGTGTACCAGTAAGAAAGTTCCAGCTATCATGAGAATGCCATGGGGGTGCTTCTATAGGCACATTTGTTCAATCTCATGATGATTGTCAATGAGTATGTTTAAATGTGCTTTCGTGCTTGAAAATCAGTCATGTGATGGTATACATGCTTCATCCACAGTGTGTATCGTCATTTCTCATGTGCATAGGGAGATGGTTAAGAAACTCAAACCTTTCAGAAAAAAAAAAGAAGCAAAAAAGAGAAAAGAAAAAGACGTTTAAAAAACTCAATCTCAAGTATCAACTAGGTCTAAATGAGGTTTAAGTCCAAGTTTTCTGAGTAATTGGCTAAAAACAGTTCATACATGTGTGTTTTGGGTTTTTAGGATTTTCCCAATTTTATGTCGAGTTTCGACTATTCATGGATGTTTTTGCTGGTATTGGAGATTGTTGCTGGTATCATATCAGGGTTATTATTGATGGTATTGCTGATTTCAGGGAATTTTTGTTAGGGATTCTTCTCAAAATATCATTGGTATTGATAATATCACCAAATATTGCCTATATTATTGAAGATATCAATGATAATTGGAAAATTTTAAAATGCTAGTAGTTTCATTATTGCTGATCTGGCGATAACGATAATATCAACAATATTGTCGATAATAACGTCAATATTTGGAACACTACTTAGTGCTTACTACCTCCACCCATGTCCTTTTGGGCCTTTCCCTCACCCTTTTAGAGCCTTCAACTTGAACGAACTCACTCCTAACTGGCACAATTCTCGGTCTCCGTCGCACATGACCAAACCATCTTAAGTCTACTTTCCCTCATCTTGTTACCTATTGGTGCTATGCTTAGATTCCCTCAAATGCATTCATTTCTAATTCTGTCCTTGTCTTGCTACTCATCCATCTCAACATCCTCATTTCAGCTACACATCCCATGGACATGTTGTTCCTTAACTGCCAAACATTCTATCCCATAAAGCATGGCTGGTGTCATGAGCATCCTTTAAATTTTCCCTTTCAGTTTGAGGGGTACATAACGATCACATAAAACTCCCGAGGTGCATCTTCATTTCTTCCATCCCCCTTGAATTCTATGGGCAACATCTTTGTTAATCTCTCTAGTCTCATGAGTTATCGACCGAAGACATCGAAAGTGGTCATTTTGGGAAACTTCTTGGCCAACAATCTGTAATTGCAAATTGCAGCTCACAAATGCTCGAGTTCGGATACATCTAGAACATGTATGTTTATCTCATTTGGTCATCCCACATGAATAAGAAGTTTGAGAATGTTTTATAGAGTATTTGTCAGAAGTTGAAAATCTAGAAAAAAAAAACAATAAACAATAAAAGAAAAAGAAATAAAAAGAAAAATCGAATACCTTATGATGGTTTTTGGACGTGGGATTGTGAAGAGATGATATTGCTTTTCGTTTATTTCTTTGTACGTGATCTGCAAGCGTCGTACTTTCCTCTTACGTCTCCTTTTGTTATATGTTCTAATGCAAGCCTCCCCATTCTATATGTTTTGGTATGGAGTTTGAAAATCTGACAATTGCATACTGTCCTCTTTAAGGTCTACAAAAAGTTGGTTTCAGGATAAATCATGAACAAAATGGTGCGGCTAGGACATATCCGTTTGAGCAAGAGGGATGCACTTAAGCCTTGTGCTGTCATGTTCATCCTAGGGAAGTTGCTCAAAATCATGCTGGTGAAATGGATGTGTGCTAGTGTCTGTTTGCTGTGTTGCCGTCGTGGTTGAGGTGATGCAAACAATGCAGCTTTGGAATGATCTGCCACTTGGAAGTAATACCTGACCATATGAGAGATCAGCGTGGATGCTTGAACAACCACATGATTACTGCATGGCCAAAGATGGAAGGTAGTGTTGATGGTGACTGCCGATTGGTCATCCTAACTCTGTGGCTTTGGCAAACACTTGTGGACGATGAAACCCTTCAACCATTTTAACCCGTGCGGCAAGTATCCACTTGGCTCACTGTCAACTCCGAACTTTGAGAGGGAAGTAACCCCGATGGATGTCAAGTCCCATTGCTTGTTGTACCCCTTCACTTGTGAACTCGTGGTTCCTAGCACTTGGTCAAAATGTACCACAAACATTGTCAAACACAGATTGGACTTTCTGGAAAACTCGATAGGCTGATACATTTAGAGGTAACACCTCAACAAGAAGAGGGGTAAGTGATCGTGAGGATACTTCCCCACTCTTTTCCTTGCCAAATATCATCAAAGAAACCTAATCGCCAATGAGGTCTCCTTGATGCAGGACATGAAATTTTAAATATGCTATGCAAGATTCCAGGCTTTAGATCATACTAGTTTAGAAACAATCACACAAAATTCCACATCCTACATAAAGTCAAGCACTCAACAAGGGGAATCTATGCAGGTCCAGGCCTACACATGCTAGGGCTGGATCAATTAAAGTTATAGACCAAACAATGCTCAAAGGAGAGTAGATTCAGCCACACATGCACAAGAATATTTTCCCCAATCCAAGGGATTCACCAGTTTCAATTCAGGAAACTCTAGGGTTGGAAAAAGGGCAAAGAAATTGGGAGTTTAAGACAATCTAGGGTTAGGGTTAGGAAAATCAGGTAAGAGAGGAGTGAAAGAGAGGAGAGTGAACCTGAAGCCCGCCCGCGCGTGTGGACAGTAGGCCACGCTAGACGCACGTGCGCTGAGGGCTGTCCGCACATACGTGGGGCCCACAAACTCAAAAACCCCCTCCTTGGGGATGGTCGGCTAGGGTTGGACTACAAACCCCCCAAGTTTCAGTCCAATCTGACGTACAGTCCGTGTGTGGTGCTTCGCCAAAGTTTTAGCCCTCCTGCAGGGCCAGATTCCAGAAATCTGCTGTAGATAAGGAACGACTGCAAAATAACGATGGATTTGCAGGTGAAGTGACTTTAAGAGAAGAGGAATATGAATAGTAGAAGGTGGGGGCGAATCGGGATGAGTGTGGCTTTGCACCACGGTAGTTAGCCCTTCGAAGAAGAGAGGGTTTCGCACCCAATTGGATTTTCACAACTCGGAGAGGAGCAGGAAAACGCAAAAATTTTATTCAATCATCAATGAGAAAAAAGACTACAAGGGGTGCCTATTTGTAATAAAATCTTCTAACCCAAAACTCGCGCCATGTGCACACCTAAACCATGCATGATATTCCTAATAACAATAATAAGCAAAACCCAAAGTACTAGATCACCTAGGGTAGTGGGCCATGATCATGAGATCCAATTATGAGATCCACATGATGATTGGTCCACCCCAAGGAACCAAAACACTGTCCTCTAACTAGGAGGCCTTCCATGGATGTCGTCATTGATCCAGATCGAAGGTGGGGCCTCGTTGCGTACGTACTTAAGGGGGGCGTGCGTGTGCGTGAGATGTCCCCATCACTCCTTATTGTATTAGTTGAGCCCCCTTGGTGGAGGAGATGATTCTTTCCATAGCCCTGAGAGAAATTTTCTCTTGTTAACTTGGATTTGTTGTTAAAAGTTTGGTTATTCCTCTCTCCATGCGACCACAATGTGGCCAAGAAGGAACGACGCAAAAGGATCTTTTTTCTTTGCTAACATTAACTCGATTCCAAGCACTAATAAGATACCCAACCAAGCTACATATCACCCTATGCATACCGAAAATATTCAGGAAAATCTCTCTAGATTTTCATGGTGGTCTCACAATGATAAACAAATGGTCAACATATTCTGCATCCTAAAAGCACATTATGTAAACATTACCGATCATCATGGTGCAACCTGGTTATTGAGTCGATGAGATGTCGACATTAGAATCGCAAAGAAATGGACAAGAGTACACCCACATGAATAATGGAGTAGAGAGGGAGAAATGACTTTGCCAATATCAAACTTCTTCTTACAATACTTAAGAAAAATTTACACTTTGAAGATTTTATAGACCCTAAATGAATCTTTAATGAGGATCTTCCCAACTAAGAGATTGATTTCAAATCAATCTAATCTACCTAAGATGGTAAAAGCTTAGTGATAGTAAGAGAAAATCTAGGAAATAATCCTCAAAATCTTCAATCACATCTTTAAATCAGTGTCATATCATCCATTATATCCCCTTATATCTCTTAGAAATAGTAAATTGTAGCTCTTCTTCATATTTATGCCCAAAATCTATAAATAAACAATCCAAAATCAGCTTATGTTGGGCCCTGGGCCTACATTATTCCCTTAGTTGGAAAGAACTCGACCTAGGTGAGTTGGACGCTTCATGTAGGTAGTAGAGTTTCAGATCCAATCTTTTCAATTCGTTGTCCATGATCCATGTGCATTTAGAGTAGGGCTTGTTCTTCCATTTCACTAAGTACTAGTATTGGCCTTGTCGAGCGTCGGTTATCTTCATTTCAACACTTGTTCAACCTCTTCCTTCTTTTTCTTCTTTTGAACTTCTTTATGTTGGATCATTCAATCGGTAGGAGTTCGGCTTGTTTGAGTGAACCCATTCGGTAATGCACAAGATTCGGTATATTCGGACCTAGTGCCAAGTCAATATAATGTTGAATGTTTCTCATAGGAAGAAGTCCACTTGGGAGTTCTCCGGGGACCAAGTCTTGATATTCATAAAGGAGCTTTTGGACACAAGGCAAAACATCTGATTTTTTTGCTTTAGTAACCAATACATAAATGACGCTGGTCGCTTTAGTTTCTTCTTCAATTTTTTCTGCATTAAATTATTTCAGGCCCTCCTCTTTATTGGTTTTAGGCTTTGGAAGACGTTTCATTGGGCGCAATGTGATATTAACACCATCCTTGATGAAGGAATAAGTGTTACCTCTTGTTAAATGCACTATTTCTTGGTCCCGCAACCAGTCTCCCTAACAAAATGTGGCATGCATCCATGGAGACCATGTCACGCCATTCCTCATCCTTGTACTTAGATCCAATAGAGAATACTACGCACTTAAAGCGTTAACAAAAACTTATACTTCTTTCCTAAATTAATGAATCTGGTATTGGTGTGGGTACTTATGTTCTTTGAGTTTTAATTTATTCACCATTTCTTGTGAGACAATGTTCTTGTTGCTCTTTCCATCTTACCAAGATCGTACATATCTTCCCACTAGAAGTGCAAGTGGTATGGAAGATGCTGTCACAATCATCGCCCATCATTAATCACTCGAGGTGTATCCGTTGGATAACCAACGATTCGCCTCTTTCACCATACACATCTGCTACATTTTTCCCAGCATGCTCCTATCCTAAAATGCATGTTCTTCATATTCTGTGTTATCTTCAGCTTTTATTTAAATACGGTCAGGAGTGTCTTCAACATATTCTCCTTCTTCGGTCAAATTTACTCTAATTGTGAAATGATGTTTAGGATAGTTAAAAGAATGATGGCCCGATTGGCTACACTTAAAGCACATGAAATGAGTGTTGTTTTGCCCCATTTTGGGCGTACTAGGCCCTAGTCCAAAACCACCTTTTCCTGGGTTGGGGTTTGGCTTCATTGTTGGATGTTGGCCCATTGTCCCTCAACCTATGGGAGATGCCTTACATGGTAAGTTAGCATGTTGCCCCATTGTTGATGGCAATTCTCATGGTGGCACCAAATCATCTCCTAAGGCCTCAATTGGTTATCTCATCGGCTTTGGATGCAAGTGTGTATGCGTCAGACATCTTAAAAACATTTTTGAAATCCAATTCATTTATGATGTTTGGGTTAAGACCATAAAGATATCTTGAAATCTTTTGGCCCTCATACTCGTGAAACCCTGCCCGTGATGTTAATGAATGGAACTCCTTGGTGTATTTGTTTACCGATTTGTTCTTGTAATGTAGATTATGACATCTTTGATAGAGGTCACGACTGTAAGTCGTATGTATGAACTTTCTTTTTGACTTCTTTTTCATATTTTTTCCAAGAATTTACCATGGTATTCTATAATGGTAATGGTGGCCGTAATGTCTACCACGGTTATTATTACAATACGGGCTGTAACAACCATTGTGGACAATTTTATTATTATTTTTTTTCTGAAGAAAACCTGTATCAGCCCTATAACAGACTATTACCAATGTTTGTGGCATCAACAATATTGGCTGATGTATTGGCTGATATTATCAATATCGGAGCACGATGATACAAAACACCACTAAAATACATCCATTTTAGCACATTGATGATAGTATCACGATATATCACATTGTATTGACAATACCGTCAATACAATGTAATATTTTCAAAATATCATTGACATGAATAGAGTAGTATTGAAAATATATTTAAATGTATCATGGATGTTATCGATACCAATAGCGATATTGACCCCTCTTCCCATTTTTCTCAAAATTTTTAAAAAAGTCTATAAATTCATGTTTTTCCTTAATTCTTCCACTTCTAATCCCTTCCTTATAAATTCATGTTTTTCCTTAATTCTTCCACTTCTAATCCCTTCCTTATAAATTCATGTTTTTCCTTAATTCTTCCACTTCTAATCCCTTAGGTGAATTTGACCAAGTCCCTTCAGTTATTTGGGAGAGAAACTAGATTTTTTTATTTTATTATTATTATTATTATTATTATTATTATTATTTTTTTTGCAGAAATCTAGACTGGACAGTCGGTGGGCCCAATTTTTAAATGTTGAGTTTTTTTTTTTTTTTCCTATTCGTTTTTGTGTAAATCACTTGGAATCAATAGAAATAAGATGGAAATCCATGGTTTTGCATGATGGATTTCAACCCTCGATTTGGGGATTTGGAAAAAATGGCGGAACTTACTTGTGTTTTCATACGTCTCTTTTTAGATTTATAAATGATATGAATTGATTTTGAATATATTTGTATCACTTTCGTTAGACAATGCATAGTTTGGGACCCTATACAAAGGAAACTTATTATGTGCACTTGGTTTTTTTGATCGTTGATTTCTGTGTATTGAATTTTTTAACATCCCTTGAAGTTTTATTGAAAATTTTGACCAATTTTCCCAATGTTTTTCAATGTTTCCCAAATACAACGAAATATTAAGCAACACATCCGATATTTCCCATGTAATACCCGATATGTTTTTGTATCTCAAGGGTTTCATACATCCTTCAATACCAATATGGAAACATTGACTATTATTGGCCGTCACGAGGACCATAATGGCCGTTACGGGGCCATTACAACCAGTGTTCGAGTTGTCGGTATCGCTACAAGTTTCGCTGGTCGGAGATAAAGATATTATATCGTTATTGCCGATAATATCGCTGATAACTAGAAATGCAGGAAAAAGTGGGGGAAACATGGAGAAAATAGTGGAATTTTTCAGTGAAACTCCAGGACATGCCTAAATACACATATTTGCATATTTAGGAATAAAAAAATTACAAAAAGAATGCATTACATAATAAGTTTTCATTTAATGGAGCCCATTTTAATATGTTGTATATCCATGTCCGTCCATCTATTTTTCTGGATCATTTTAATGCACAATCCCACAAATGAAGTTGATCCCAATCTTATGTGGACCATAACATAGGAAACAGTGGTGATTGACCATTGAAAACTTATGGTGGGCCACATATGTTTTGGTTCAAACTGACATTTGTTTGTTTGTTTGTTTGTTTTTATTTATTTATTTTATTTATTTTATTTACGTTCCTCCAAGTCTATGACACCTTATTGGTGGTTTGGAGGGTTAACAAAACAATACAGTGGACCCTAGCAAGTTTTCCAAGGATAGGGATGTGGGTGGGACCCTAACCATGGGCCCACCTCAATGTATGCGTTGTATATCTACATGGTCCATCCTTTTTGCCAACTCATTTGAGCGCACGGCCCAATAATGAAGTAGATCCAAATCTCAAGTGGACCACACCACGAGAAAAACATACACATGAGCTTGATCCAAAACTTTTGTGGCCCCCGAGAGGTTTTCAGCACTAGGCAGTTGGTCCCCATTGTTTCCTGTGGTGTGGTTCACGTGGGCATTCAATCTGTCCCATTTTTTGGGCTCATCACATACAATGATTTTTCAAAATGGATGGACAACGTGGATAAAAATCATACATCACGGTGGGCCCCACAGCTAGGTGTTGTTGGGGCTGTACCCAATCCGCTTCCCTTTGGCAATTCGTGGGGGGATGCAAATTGCTTACTGATGCTGCCAGTAAAGAGGTGGCTACTGGTCAATGCTCCCTGGGCCCACCATGATATATGTGTTTTATCCATGCCGCCCATCTATTTTTATTGATCACTTTATCTCTTGGGCCAAAAAATAAGATAGATCCACATCTCAAGTCGACCACACCACAAGAAACAGTGGTGATTGAATTCTCACCATTTTTAACTTCCTAGGGGCCACTGTAATTTTTATTTGCCATCCATCCTGTTGATTGGTTGTAAATTCGTGGATGAAAGGAAAAAGCAAATATCAGCTTCATCCAAAACTTTTGTGACCCCAAAGAAGTTTTTAATGGCGGGCATTCAATCACCACTGATTCTTATGGTCTGCTCCACATGAGATTTGGATGTGCCTAATTTTTTGGCTCATTGCATAAAATGACTTGAAAAAATGACTGAACTACTGGGATAAAGTACATAAATCATTGTGGGTCCCAAAGAGCACTGTCCAGTATCTACGGGCTAACAAGCGTCAGTAGGCAATCAGCTTCCTTCGGTGTTCCACTCTTACCACACTAGTACATATGTTGTGGGGCCCGCTGCCATCCTTTTGATAAATCCACCCCATTCATCTGTTTAACCATATCATTTTAGTACATGGTCCCAAAAATGAGGTAGATAAAATCTCAAGTGGACCACACCAAAGGAAAGATTAGTGATTGAATCTCACCATTAAAAACTTATTAGGGGCCATGAATGTTTTCGATCAATTTGATAATTGTGTTTTCGCTTCATCCAGGTCTGAGTGACCTGATCAAGAGGTTGGATGGCAAAAACAAAAAAATACAGTGGGCCCCATAGAGCACTGAGCTTTTGAAAAAAGTTGCACACGCGCGCGACTTGGTCAGGAAGCGGACTGCGGGAAACGGTACACTAAGCCTACTGAGTAAACTCTATGGGGCCCACCGTGATTTATGTATTTTATCCACTTTGTCCATCCATTTTACCAGATAATTTTAGGGATTCATCCCAAAATTGAAGCATACCCAAAGCTCAGGTTGACCACACCATAGGAAATAGTGAGAATTGAATATATACCGTTGATGATTTCTTAGGGGCCACAAAAGCTTTAGATCAAGCGGATTTTTTGTGTTTTACCTTCATCCATCTCTGTGTGAACTTATGAATAGGTTTGATGACAAATAAACATCACTTTGGGCACTAGGAAGGTTTCAATGGCGGAAATCATTATGCCCACTGTTTCTTGTGGCGCGGTTCACTTGAGCTTTTTAGATATTTCGATTTTGGGATTAACCCTTAGAATGAGCTGGAAAATTGGATGGATGGCATGGATAAACAACACACATTCACGGTGGGCCCAGAGAGTTTACTCAGTATGATAAGACATATGAGTTACTCGGTACGCAACCGCTTCTACTTCCAAGGCTTGAAGGTTTTTTTTTTTTTTTTTTTTTTTTTTTTTTTTTTTTTAAATTTATTTTTAAACACAAAAAATATTAGAGCGAGAGGATTTCTCGCTGAGGGGTTTTTGGCAGAGGGTTTCAAAACTCTAAATCAGACCCAAATCGAGGGGAAATCCGACAAAATTTCATATTTTTTGCCGAAATTGCGACATCGATATTCCAATCGGAAAAAAGGGGGAAATTTGTAGGTTTTTCTTACCTACTAGGGTCGTCCATCAAGGCCAAAGGGATTTTGTTCTTCTGAGTTGATCAGGTACGAAAATCGTGAAATTGAAGTTTTTTTTTTTTCCAACCACACCATGCCGATATTCTCGGCGAGAACCCATTTTTATCGATGATATTGAAAATTTCGCCGATATTCTGTAGATAAACGAAAACTTGGGGTTTCGGCGTCGCTAGTGCAGCGACGCCGATATTATCGGTGATAATATCGACAAATCTTTGACAACACGAACACTGATTACAACTAATTTTTTCTATAATGATCGTTATAACCTTGTAACGTATAACGGTTTCCATCGTTACCGTTACGCAACAACTGTTACGACACACCATGTCCGTACCTTGATGGATTCGTTCAACTTGGAGATTGTTCCACCATGTTAACGTGTGACTTGAAAAATTTATAGCTACTAACTAACTTTCTAGTTGTCCGTGATTTCTTTATACTCAAACACATTTTCCACCTTGCTTAGCCAATTGATGAAGTTGTCAACATGCAACCGACCATGGAATTTTGGAATTTGTACCTTAATTCTGGGCTCTCTATCACATTCCAACAATCGAAGAATTCAACATTGGTGTCTTCACAGACAGGGGCCACTCGTTTTTTGTTAGGACCTTGGTGGGACCTTTTCTCTTCATGTCTGCGTTTAAACTTAGATCTCCAGATTCCCTCTACGCCGGAGCTCTCCCACTTGATTAGTGAGATTGCCTATCGAATGCATGAGTTGATTTACTTCCTCTATGAGTGCGTTGATCAATTGAGTTGCTTGCGCAAACTCTTCTTATGTCACCCCCTTCGACATCATTAGGAGATGAGATAGAGTTGAAAATCTCTAAAGATACCCGCTTTAATACCAAAATTGTGCAACCTGGTTATCAAGTCAATGAGATCTCAACACCTGAATCGCTAAAAAAAAGGACATCAGTACCTCCACAAGAATAATGGAGTAAAGAGGAAGAAATAACTTTATTGGTATCAAACTTCTTATAATACAAGAAAAATTCACATTTAGAAAATTTTGGAATGCTTACCTCCTACATGACCCTTCCTTTTATAGACCCTAAATGAATCTTTAATGAGGATCCCTACAACTAAAAGATTGATTTCAATCAATCTAATCTACCTAAGATGGTAAAAGCCTAATAATTGTAAAAGAAGATAGGAAATAATCCTCGAAATCTTCAATCACATCTTTAAATCAACCCAATATCATCCATTATATCCCCCCATATCTCTCATTAGTAGTAAAATGCAACTCTTGGTATTTAGGCCTCAAATCAGCATATGCTGGACTCTATGTTGGGCTGTGGGCTTGCATCAGATCATCATTCTTTTCCTCAGGTTGTCACTTAGCCATCATCATCATCACCATAGCTTTCTAAATCTAGTTTGTTTAGCTATAAGACATAAAAGCATCTTTAGATAAATACAAACACACAGAATATACAATCAGTAGATGATATTACTAATAGTTGATCCCAATTAGTTCGGAGAAGGATTAGATGATGATGAGTGATGACACAATATTATTAGAAACAGAAGAAAAATAAATAAATATTTCTCCTAAATTCCTAATTAGCTGCATCGACAATTGTCCAAGAGAGGTCCAAGTTGGGCATCTGACATGCGGAGACATACATTTTATTTGTAAATTAGATGCCACGTGCAGATTTCAAGAAGTTGATGTTCCTTGTTACATACATTTTATTTGTCAAGTAGATGCCCTTAGTTATTGGTTGGGTTTTTTATTTGTGAGTTGTGGTGTTCGCTTGGTGCACAGGAGCAAAAGAATCAGTTATTCTTGCAACTTGTGCTGTGTTTGGTCTCACTCTAATGGTAGTATTCGCTGGCATTGTCCCTCCATTTACAAACGATGTCGCCCGAGCTATAAATGTAAGTTACTTTGGCACTTCAGATCTTTTTCTTTTCTTTCATGCTTGTTTATGTGGATGAATCTTCTTCCCTTATCCTCTTTTCAGTTATCTAATGTGTTATGTAGTGCTTCATACCTTAAGAATAATTTTTGAAGTGCTCGCATTGAGATGAATGCAACATCAACAATGGTAGGAGGAAGAAGCAGATAAAATTTGCCTTGGTTTCTCGTTGGGGCAAGAGGGAAGACTGTGGGATCGTGCAATTTAATGTGGTCATGAGTTCAAGAAAAGCAAATATTTCTTTATTCCTTGGGCATAAGCTGATACCTATCCCACTGCAGCACTTGTATTTCTTATTTTTATTTATTTTTGTCACATTCCTTGAAGAATGCTTGATCAAATGATTAAGCACCACATGATTCTTCTGAAACGGAACATGCTTGGGATGTGAGAGGGCGTGCTGGTTAAGTTATGCTCAAGTAATGGAGTTTCTGTTGTTTACCTGTCCTTAAACAAGTTCTGGTCTTTCTATGATGTATTTATTTTCCTGTGTATATTCAAATGCTTACTATTTTAGGGGGTGGATAGAAGTCTAGGTGTTCAACTCTCTTGACCTCCAAATCTAGTTAGTGGGGACACAATTATCGCCACCACTGCCATGGTATGACTTTGTCCCAGCTTTTCATGGTCAGCAGTACAGATCCTAATATCGCTAATAATTCCTATCTAATGCCCTACCTTGAACAATCCGTCATAACTTGTCTCACTACATTGGTCCAAATTCTTTTAGACCTTCCTCATTCTCCTTTCTAGCCCTTCAACCTTAATTTATGTTCTACTCCTTATTGAGCCATCTTTGGTCTTTATTGCATATGATCGGACCATCTAATATTCTCTTTATCTTTTAGTGGGAAGATTGAAATTGCGTGGATTGCCTACCATGACGCATATGGAAGCTTGGTAGAGCTTAGAATTATGGCCAAGTCCTAGAGGGGGGAGGGAGGGTGAATAGGACCGCTTAAAAATTCTTGCCTACTAAAAACAATTTACCAATTTAAACTAAGAAGGAAAAAAACACTTACACTTCCAAGCCAAGTGGGTCCAATCACATAGATCACAAAAGATGCAACTATTATGATGTAGGATAATGGAAACTACTCTAGGATGCAAGATGAGAGATCAATTTACACATTAATTTCAACAATCAACTTGTAAAATCAAACATAGCCACATAATAGATTTAGAAATTCAGATTTATAACACGAAGGTCTTAGGTTATCATATACGTGGTGCACGGAAATATATATATATATAATTCAAGAGTGTCCCACTTAGAAGCAATGTTCGAAATATCGGTATCACGTTACGTATTGCACTCATGGGATATCGATACATATCGGTTATCGCATGGGATATGTCGGTTGTATCGCGTAATGTATTGTTGTTGGAAACGTGGGGAAACATTGGAAATGGTCGAATTTTTCAATGAAACTTCAGTGATTTTTTTTTTTAAAAAGACATCAATACACACTTATAAATCACAATATTGCAAAAAAAAAGGACACATAATAAGTTTTCTTTGTATGGGGTCCTAATCTATGCACTGTTTAATTGAATTGATGCAAGTATATTTAAAGTCTATTTATATAATTTATAAATGTAAGAAGACGTGTGGAAACACAAGCAATACATTCAAAAGCAAAACAAGAATCACTAGATCATGTTACATGCATGTTTGATTTTGTGTTTGGACATAAATATTGCAACCAATTTGCAAGAAGTTGGGAAATTTTTATTTTTTTCAATTTTCCGCAACTCGGTCATTCTCCTCCAAATCTTGAAATCAAAGCTTCCAATCCATGGTTTTTCATGCAAAACGGGGAAAAAAAATCATGGATTTGTAACAATTTAACACTGATTTAACATGATTTACAAAAGAAAAAAAAAAGATCGAAAATAAAAAGTACTCACCGATTCGAACATGTGGGATATATCCCACTACTTGTGCGTTTCGTATCGCACAGGTGGGATAAAAGATATATCGTGGGATATATCGGTCGATATCATTGATATTTAAAACACTGCTTAGAAGTAGGGATTTCTAATCTAGTGTGGGTAGTGCAACAACCATGTGGATAGACAATAATGCAAGCAAAATTCTGGTTTGGGGAAAGTTTTTCAAAAAAAAATCAGATTTTCATTAGGGCTTTGTATTCATGGATGGAGATTTAGGAATGAAGTTTTTAGGGATTCAAAGGATCTAGGGTTTAGGGAGTTCTGGAGGGAAAACCCCAAATAGGGGGCCCACACGTGGCTGCCAGTACGGACGCGTGCTTGTGCACGTGCGAGTCCACACATGGCTAGGTAAAGGGGAAGAAAGAGAGTGAGGATTGAGTAGGGTTTTGATGGGTTTAGGAAGTTGTAATGGAAGGGAGAGGAAGACAAGAGAAGAAGAAGAGTACCTTTCGAAGAAGAGAGAGGAAGAATGCACTTTGGGAAATCTACCACCAAACAAGCTTCTAAACTATTTCGTGGCCTACGATCAAGATGTCTAATGATGATGATCCAATGGTCGGAATGGTCCAATTAAGTAACCCACATGCATCTTCCCAGTGTGAGGCCTTCAAAGATGCATAATCATGCATATGGGATCTTCAATGGGCTAGGCACTCGAATTGGACCCACGAGGCTCATGTATGCATCACCTAACCATAAAGAAATGGGAACTCTCCTCTTCCTCTATACTCTAACTGGTGCTCGGATGTCCTCATCAACTCCCCTCGGCTGAGAAGAGTTCGTCTCTAGCGAAATAAAGTTGCGGTAATGCTCTAGGAGATTCGGGTCTAACCTCTGAAGCTTTGCCTCTGTGATCCACGTATAGTTTGACTCTGACTTGTTCTTCCACTTGATGAGATACTTCTGGAAACCTCCGTGTCTGGTGGAAACTACTTGCTCATCCAAAATATCGACAATCTTTTCTGTTTTGTTGGGTATGGATGGTAGAGAAGGCAAAGGTTGGGAAGAATGATCTGACAAAGGCCATGGTTCATGAGACAAGTCGAGGAAGCTATCTAGGTCAATGTGAGGTCAGAACAAGGCCTAGAGGTAGAAGCTGCTAGTCCTTTAAAGGACACAAGATCTTCCACATTGAATGTAGAGCTAATACTTATATGAGGTGGGAGTTCTACAACATACGCATTAGAGCCTAATTTTCTCGATATCTTATAAGGATTGGCACTACGGGCTTATAATTTCCTAATGGCCCCTTGCGGAAACTGTTTTGGCCTTATACGAACCATCACATAGTCACCTACTTGAAATTCTTTAGACCTGCGATGAGAGTCAGTAAATATCTTGTACTCTTCGTTACTCATATTAATCCATTTTCTAATCTCATTATGTAAATCATGGATATGGTGTGTGAATGCATCTATGGACTCTGAAGGTCTATAGGAGAGTGACATGGGAACAATATTTATAGGTTTCCTAGGCTTGTAGCCATGTACTACGTCAAAAGTACTCGTGCCTGTCAACCTATTGACGGAACTATTATATGCAAACTCTGCAAATGATAGAAACGAATCCTAGGTCCTAGTATGGTCCCTCACAAGACTTCGCAACAGGTTTTCTAAGCTTCAATTGACCACTTCTGTTTGACCATCAGTTTGAGGATGGTATGCCGACGAGAACTGAAGTCTCGTACCCATCATGCGTCAAAGTGTCGTCCATAAATAACTCATGAATCACGCATCTCTGTTAGACACAATGGTTTTTGGTAAACCGTGCAAGTGAACCACCTCTCTAAAGAAAATCTTGGCAATGTTGGAGGCATCAACAGTTTTGGAATATGGGAGAAAATGGGCCATTTTTGAAAAACGGTTCACCAGCACAAAGATTGAATCGTGCTTTTTGATCGTCTTGGGTAGCCCAAGCACGAAATCCATGCTGATATCTTGTTATGGAGCGTGTGGCACTGGCAAAGGCGTATATAATCCAATGTTCTACCTTTTCTGCTTTGCCAGCTGACAAGTCCTTCATTGCCCAATAATTTTGGCAACGTCTCGCTTGAGACTGGCTCAATAAAATCTATCCTCGACAAGGGCAATAGTCTTGTATCGACCAGAATGACTAGCTAGTCCTTTGTCATGAAGCTCCCAAATAAAAAAATCTCGTAGGGAGGTGCGGGGAATATAGAGTGTCACTTTTAAATAAAAATTCATCAATTAGGACAAATCCATTGTCACTCCTCGACTGGGCATCCAAAAGCGACGTATGCACTTTCCCAAAATCTGGGCACGCGAAATATTCTTCTTTCAATTGTTCGAACCCAATGACTTCTACACTCATGGATTGGAGTAACGCCACTCTATGACTAAGGGCGTCGGCAGGTTTGTTCTCGACCCCGACTTTGTGTTTCAGAACAAGTGTGTACTCATGGAGAAACTCTACCCACTTAGCCTTGGGTTTAATTTCTTTTGGGAGTTAAGGTATTGTTAGGCGTCGTGGTCAGAAAACAAGATGAACTTTTACGATAGTAAATAATGTCGCCAATGTCGCAAAGATTGAACTACCGCGTAGAATTCCTTGTCATTGGCAGAATACCATTGCTTCCCTTCATTCATTTTTTCACTAAAATAAGCGTCATGGTGCCCTTCCTGGCTAAGTACTCCACCTATACCTACACTAGACGTGTCACACGCAACCTCGAAGACTTTAGAAAAGTCAAGAAAGTGCATGACATGAGCCTTAATCATTTTACCCTTAATCATTTTAGTCAATTTGAATTCTCCTTTCTTAAAGCAATCTGTGATGGGAGCCGTAATGGAACTAAAGCACCGACTGAACCGCCTATAAAAGGTAGCTAAACCATGGAAGCTACGCACTTCATGTATGTTCTGCGGTTCAGGCTAACTTACTATGGCCTTGACTTTTTCAGGATCTACAGACATGCCCTCATATGAAACAATGAACCCTAAGAAGATAACTTTGTCAGACATGAAAAAACACTTCTTCAGGTTGGCATATAACTTCTCTATCTTAAAGACCCCTCAAACTTGCCTCAAATGGTGGAGATGTTGTTCCTTGGAGGTACTATAAATGTGGATGTCGTCAAAATATACCACCAGGAACTTACCCATGAAGGGCCTCAATACTTGGGTCATCACTCTCATAAACGTATTCAGAGTGTTGGTCAAGCCAAAAGGCATGCCTAACTACTTGTATAGCCCATCCTTTGTCTTGAAGGCCGTCTTCCATTTATCTCCTGGGCGAATACGTATCTTACGATACCCGCTTTTGAGGCCGATCTTAGAAAAATTCGTGGCACTAGCCATCATATCCATTGTCCTCAGGACGCAATATAGAAAACCAATTTTCGACTGTGATTTTGTTTATGGCTCGACTGTTCATACACATGCTCCAAGTGTCATCTTTGTTAGGCATGAGGAGGGCTGGCACGACACATGGACTGAAACTTTCCTAAATGAACCATTTTATAAAAACTCTCCTAAATGAACCATTTTCTAAGAAGCTCATCAACTTGCCTCTTTAACTCCGCATGCTCCGTGGGGTTCATTTGGTAGTGAGGAAGGTTTGGTAGAGTTGACCCGCGGGCAAGATCAATGGCATGTTGAATGTCTCGCATGGCTGGAAACTCATCCGGCAGGTCCTCTGGGAAAACATCTCTAAACTCCTCCAACACTGGACTCACCTTAGGTGACAACTTTACGCTAACCTCGGGTGTGACCTCTCTTGCCATGAGGGCATACACCATCGAATTAGCTTTAGTCCCTCTTTCAAACTCTTCGGCATTTATTATGTGGAGAGACTTAGGCTGAGACTTCCTTACATCTTTACGATCACCAATCTTGATGTCCTCTGTCTTCTCCAGGGTGCTCTTGGGCGGAAGAAGATTTAGCTTTATCTTCTTACCTTCATACAAAAATGAACATATATTCGAGTGGCCGAATAGTGTCACATCACGGTCATACAGCCAAGGTCTGCCCAAAATGATGTGGCCTACATCCATAGGCAAAACATCACACCACAACATGTCTTTATAGGAAGCAAACTGAATGGGAATAAGACAACGCTGAGAGACCGATATCGAGGACGCATCAACCCATGAAACTCGATAGGGCTGAGGTGAGGAACGAGTTTCAAACCCAAACGATTTACAATACTAGCGGAGACCATGTTGGTGCAACTACCACTATCAATTATCACGTTGCAGTTTTTGTCGTCACACTTAACGTAAGTGTGGAAAATTAAGTTCCTGCGCCAATCATCACTCTCTTTAACCTGGGCTAAGGCGCATATAACAACTGCAAGTGGTATGGTCTCAACTCCAACAACTTCATCACTAGCATCGATTTTGGACTTATATTCTTCTTCTTCACAATTGCCCTGATCATTCGCATTTTCCTCAAACTCGCCAATTACAAGGGCTTTACCTCACTCTTTCGTAGGGCACTAGTATGCAAAATGACTATATCCTTGGCAATTGTAACACCACGTATGTTCACCTCACCTCAATTTGGTATTAGCTTAGACCTATCCCCCACATCCCTATTGTTGGGTTGAGCACCAGTTGGGGCTTTGGATTGACTCCCAAAACTGGGCTTAGCTCCCTGGGGAGTGATCTTGATGTTGGTATCATGGGAGTCGAATCGCTTCATGAATTGTTGTTTCAAATACCGCCCAAGTTCTTGCACCACTTAATAGGCATGCTCTAGGGTGCTGAGGTCATGAGGGATGAGCTCGCGCTAAAGCTTGGGTCGGAGGCCCATCCTAAAACAAGAAAGGGTCATTAACTGGTCCTCGATGTTACAACGCATCATATATTCATTAAACTTGGCGATGTAATTAGCCACGAGCATTGATTCCCGTTGAAGGGATTGCCACTGATCCAAAAGCTTCTGATGGTAAGAGAGAGGAAGGTACTCCTTTAAAATCTCTTTCATCTCAGCACATAGTGAGACCGGATCATCTCCAGACCTCTCCACCTTCCGCTCAAGCTTCGTCCAAAACAACTTGGCTCGGGCTACCAACTTCATCTTGGCAAATCTCACTCGACGACGGTCGGCCATATCATACCACTTAAAATAATTATCCATGTCCGTAAGCCAATCGAGAAAAGCCTTGGGGTCCAATCGACCATCATAGTTCGGGCCCTTAATCTTCACTCTTCATTACCCAATCATCAGGGTCATGGTAGTCTAGACAGTGTTCGAATTATCTGCGATATTATCGAAATATCTCCAATATTTTATCTTTATCTCCAGTTCAACGATACTAATAACACTAGTAGTGATACCGATAACGTTGGTAGTATCAGAAATTTCCGGTATTAGCAATGTATCACCAAGTATCGCCAACATATCAATATCTCTAATAGGGGTGTACACCGAGTTGAACTGAGTCGAGTTGGCCTCAGCTCGACTCGGCTCAGCCACTAGCTGACCCCAGCTTGAACTCGGCTCGGCTCGGTCTTCGAGCTTGACTGGCTAGCTCGGCTTGATTCAATCAGCAGCTCGGGCCAGTTCGAGCAAAAATCGAACCTCTGCGGCATTTTCACAAACACATGCTGTTCACTTTCAATTTCTCACTGTGTAAAACAGCAGCAGCTGTTTACAAGTATTTTCATCAAACACTTTCTAGGCATCATCAAAATCAAGAAAAAATGATATTTGTTTCATATGCATACCTTCCTTACCACTAGCCGACACTTTGTTGAGTCATTTCATCAAACACTTGGTGAGCAACATCAATATCAAAGTAACCGAGTCATCGAACTAGTTCGATCCGAGTTCGATTCGAGTTGGGGTTCGATCCGAGTTGAGTCGAGCTCGGGCAAGCTCGAACTTGGTTCGAATTTTTTTCGAGCTAAAAAAAATCAGCTGGACTCGGCTCGAACTTAGCTTCGAACCGAGTTGAATCGAGCTTTTTCGAGTCGAGTCGAACGAGCTAACCGAGCTAACTCAGTTCGTGTACACCCCTAATTGCTAATGTAATTGCCAATATTTTTAACTATGTAAATTCTAGGTGTCACTTGTATTGCCAATGCATTAATATCGCCAATATTTTCAACTATGTAAATTCTAGGTAATGCTTGTATCACAAGTGTATTGATGATATTTCAATAATATCGCCAACGTATTGATATCATCAAAATTTTGTTTATAAGAAAAAAAATTATTTCATTTTTTTTCATGGGCACATGGTTGTATGTAGTGTTGAATTTGTCATTGATAATATTAATAACATCTCAATATTATCGATATCGCAACACGCGTAATATTGAGACCACAATCTTTCGTTTCCTTTCCAATTGTTGATGATTTCTTGGTGAAATATTATGTGTTGTTGATATTTTGCAATATCGATGGATGTTTGGATGGTTAAATAAGACGAATGGGATGGTTGGACTGATTTCTTACAACACACATGCTTTTAAGGCCCCATTAAATGGAAACTTGTTATATATGCATTCTTTGTGCAATTTTTTATTTCTAAATATGCAAATATGTACATTTTAACATCTCCTGAAGTTTCGCTAAAAGTTCTACCGTTTTCCCAATGTTTCCTCGAATTTTCGGTTATCGGCGATATCAATATTGTTTCTGTATCCCTGGCTAGCGAAACTTGTAGCGATACCGATACTTCAAACATTGAGTCTAGATACTCTCCATGTGACGACTGGGTACGCACCCCACCTCAGCCAACATCTCGACCACGACCTCTTCCACGTCTTCCAACTTGGTTTCCTCCAACTTCACTTCCCGCTTGAGATTGGTCATCTTCTCCATTGTCAGGGTTTGCTTGGAGGGAAGCTTCCAACTGGGTCATGCGAGTATGGGTCTCATTCCCGAGGGCTACCAGTTGGTGACTGATGGTTCTACTTTGTGCCTGAATGGCCGTGAGACGGTTATTGATGGCATATTGATAGCCTTGGCAAGCTGTTCCGAATTCATTGTGAAGTGTAGACCAAAACCACACCTAATACGAGTGAGCATAAACCGGGGATCTATTGGGGAATCTAAGAACTAAAGACTCTAGATGCAATGTGATGAGAGTAAAACGACTACTAACTCTAGACATGACAATATGAAAACCTAACCTAGATGCAACATGAAAGTCCTATGCTAGACCTAAGCTCTGATACTAAAATTTGATGCAGGACAGATGGCCTAGCCTAGAATAATGCAATGAGATCATCAACGGATTAACTAGAACAATTTAAAGCACAAAATAATGTTAATCAATCACAAGTTTAATGAATTCAATTTTACTATGCTCAGATTCAATAGTAAATCACAACCCGTCTGTTAGATCTTATAAAACATGATTGGATAAGACCTATGGAAGGTAGAACTTCCATTTAGCATAGGAATTGATCTAATTCTAAAGGAAATTTCTTGGTTTGTTAAAGGGTTTAAGGACAAGGTTTTTGGGATTTGGAGATTTTGAAAAAACAATTGGGTTTTTTTGCGAAATTAGGATTATGGTTTTAGAGGGTTTAGATGTGGGGTTTTTAGGGTAAGGGTTGTAAGAAATGGAATTGGGTGAGAGAGGGAAAATAAAGAAGAAACATAGACGGAGGGAGGGCTGTCCATACGGACAACTGTAAGGCTCTGTCCGTATAGTCGTATAGACAGATAGGTGCGTCCGTATAGGGGTGTGGTCAAGGCTGAGTTGGGTTAAGGCTTGATAATGATAGTTATGATGGATGAAGGGGTTGTAGAATGAAGAAGAATGAAAGTTTAAGAAGAAGAAAAAAGAAAAAGAAAAAAAGAGTGGGATGTAGAGATGGAGAAAAAGAAATACCGTGAAGAGGATAAGAAGGAAGATAAGTGGAATCATTCAATGGCTTCACACCACTTCATTCACAAGAGGTTTTGCTTCATCTCAAAGCAAAGAGAAAGAAGAATTTTATTTCATATGCTCCATAATGGGCAAGGGTGTGGACGTCCAAGCCTTATATAGTCTTAGGAAAGACTTTTTACAAAATGATACTCTAGATAAAAAGTTTCACATTAAGACTCTCAAAAAAATAAAATTTGTTCATAATTCCCTAAACTCAGCAAAAATATAAGTTAAACAATAAAAATAATAAACATATAAACAACTAAATATACTAAACTATTTCGTGGCCCACAATCAAGATATCCAACAACGATGATCCAATCTAATTAAATAGCCTACATGCATCTTTCCAATGTGAAGCCTTCAAAGATGCCTAATCATGCATGTGGGGTCTTCAACGGGCTAGGCACTTGAATTGGACTCCCGAGGCCCCATGTATGCATCACCTAGCCATAAAGAAACAAGAGCTCTCCTCCTCCTCTGGTATACTCTGGCTAGTGCTCGAATGTCCTCATTAAAGTTGCTTAGAAGTAGGCTTTATGAGAGACAAAAAAGTTAAAGAGCAAATTACGATGTTCAGTGATGTCAATAAAATGTGGAGATGCTCCGCTCAGGAGGGGGGAATTGGTGATTACTGTTGAAGGGCCTGGAAAGGTAGAGGAATACCTTAAAGGATGTGGATAGAGGCGGTGAGAAGGGATATGAGGATTTGTTCACATACCAAGGGCAGGGTTTTAAGATTGACTGGCAAAATAGGATTTGTAGAGCCGACCTAAATAGCTGGGAGCTTGGGACAAGGCTACGACGATATTATTGTTAAAAACAAAAATGTATTCGTGTAAATAGAAGTGACATGCTTCATTGTAGAAATATAGCCATGTAAGGAAAAAAAAAAAAACACGATGTGAGAAAATCTTGCATGCCGACACATCTTGTATAGTTATCCAATGATATTGAAAGATCTGTTATTATGTAATAACCAATAAAATACAATAAATTTTTTTTTCCAGGTAAGTAGAAGTACAATATAACTACACTCTTGTCCTAAAGCCGTGTTGGGGACATCTGTCTAGCACATGCTTCCTACATGTATTCAAGACTCATGGCAAATGATCCATCCCCATCATTATTGCCTATTTAGATAACCATGTCCAACAGACCCCAATTAGTTGGGATAAGGCTTAGATGATGACCATGTCCAGATACGTGTTGCAAACCTAAACTGATAAGAGGGGTTGCTTTTATGAGTTCCATGTAAACATCGTGATGAGGACATCACGTCATGTACACACTTGCGTACGTATCGGAGGAGGCGGGCTGCATCGATTTCCCTATGACTAGGTGAGTACTCGTGATCGTGTTGAAGACCCCATGTGCATGTGCAAGTATCTGGAAGACCCCACACTGGGAAGATGCACATGGGTTGCTTTATGGAGTGATGCAGACCGTTGGATCAGAGGGACGTGACGATCAGGCCGTTGGATCACATAATTGAGCCATTGATCGTGAATCGTCCACACTATTTGTTTTTAGATTTTATCAGCTTATAGGATTTAATTTTGTTTATGTTATGTTTGGACACCATTATGAGTGTTTCCATTTGATTTTAAGTTAGATTAGGGCTATTTTTGTCAAATTTCACAAAACAGGCTGTTTATTGTAATTTTGAAATATCTCGAAGTTATAAAAGAGGGTGGGCGTGTGAACCTCACCCTCATTGGATTTTGTGATTTAAAAAAAAAAAAAAAGAAGAGAGAAAAGCTCTTGCTTTCTTCTTCCATCTTCATGCAATTTGGAAGGGAGATTGGTGCGAGGCTAATCTTCATCAACGGATGTGCGATGTCTCCATATATTCCCACACCATCTTCTCTTTTCTCCCCCATCCAGGTATTTTGTTCGGGTTCTTCATTCTCCCATCTAAGATCTTCGTCTTCTCCCAAACCCAACTTTCCCATACCCATCGACAATCAAAACCCTAACCGACCTAAATCCATCCACCCCATGCCACACGTGTGACCGTACGGCCACACATTCACACACATGTGAATCCCACCTTGCCCCTTTTGGTTTCCCATCATCATTATATCAAATTCTTTTTCTTCCATCCCCAAAACCCTAACCCTAAACCTAAAATTTCTAGTTTTCCTACTTTCCCAAATTACCCAAACCCTAATTTTCACCCTAGGTTGTATTAGGTTTTCTATTTTGAAATAGACTATACCCTATTCTAATTGGATGTCCCTACATCCATTAGATCCTAGTTTCTTTTTGTTTAATGATCTTGTGTTACGATGTTGGTAGCTTAGGATAGGATTATGCATGATGTTCTTTTGATTTTCATGATATTTGTGATGATTATAGCGATGTTTGTTTGTTTTTTTTTTGTTAAATATCTTAATTCGGCTACTTGATCTCACATGTTATTTAGTTCATGCATTGGTTCTGCATCACATTGAAAGCACTGATGCTAGTATTGTACTCTTTTACGGAGGTATGCTGATATCTCCTTAAGATATGAATGTAAGTCATTATTTAATTTAGAACTTTACTCTCTCTCTTTTTTTTTTTTTTTTTTTTTTTTTTTAATTTTTTATTATGAGAAATCATTTAGAGTTTTGACTTTCCCAGCCTTTTGGTAGTCTGTGATTGCTTACAATTGGCTTGAACAGATCGTGTTTATATGTTTTTCAATTATTTCTTGTTGCCTTTTCATTTTTTGGTATGTGGGATTTCTGAGTAAATCAAAAACAGAAGCCCTATCATAGCTACTTGCGGGAGTAAGATTCTGAATCGTGCAGTCTCCACATGTGAACATGGAATGTTTAAGAAATCTGGGTCATTCATCTGGTGGACCCCACTGTGCATGTGCTTTGAACTGAAGATAATGCCTGTCTGTTCTTGAGGTGGGCTATGGATGTAAGTTGAATGTAGACACACATCCCTCCCCTGATTTTTGGACTATGGCACATACACAGTGGGGCTCACCCTGTTAAGCAGCCAGGATCTTGCACACATGCTTGCAACAGCCACTGCATTTTCCTACACCAGCTTAGCCTTTTACTGAATTGTTGCAAATATCATTTTCTCAGGTTGTGCATGTTGTGGAGACAACAGGAATATATGGCGAAGTACAGAACCCAGTTTCTTATGTTTCATTATTTTCCTCTACTCCTGGAAAACTGACAAAGGAAGTGGAGAGCTTGAAAGATGAAGGATTTGTTTGTGGTAAGGAGAAGATTCTTGATCTTGTCACGTTTACCGTCAACTATGGTTGCTACAGTTCTGCTGATAGCGAACATGGGTGGAGTGAATTGGACATTCCCATACTCCAAGTAAAACGTGATTTGAAGATGGATGTAAGGATGACCCAGGTTTCCATTGATACTAAAGTTTCTACACGCTGGACCCTTGCAATCAACACCAGAGAAATTGAAGATTTCAAGTTTGAAGGTGAGAACTAATCTTATAGAGCAGCTTTGTGAAGTTCATTTGGTTTTTCTGCATCTGGCTTTGCTTCTGAATATCTTCGATTTTGCTACTTTATCAACAAAGATAGTAAGTAACATGTAACTTGGACATGAACATGGCTATGGGCATTGGTGTCCAACACTCATAGCCAATGATATGTTGACTCACGATATGACTATATTAAAATATTATTAGATCATTTTAGATAATGTAATTTCTTTTGGATTCATGATGGAAGTTACGGCATAAATTCTAGACCAGCTGCCTACTTAATGCAACCCTTCTCCTTTATCCAGGCTTGGGACTGACAATGAGAGCAAAAACACCCACAAGGCACAATGTAACAGAATATTACATAGGTTGATTACAATCAAGCACTATTTAATAGTCAATTACATAGGTTGGTTACAATCAACCAATGGAATGACATAACAAAATTCATGTAGCCGACCCCTAATTAATTGAGATAAGGCTATGATGATGATGATGACTTTAGAGATTAGATAATGAGAGGAACCAAAAGTAAGAAAATGTTATGGGAAAAATCATATTTCCATGTGGCTTTGTTCAACAGCATCAACATGCATGCCTATGATATCTAGGTGGGTTGTACAACTGGGTCCAAGTTCCGTGACCTGCTTGAAATCCTCCTCGTCCCGGTGAACGGCGATCATAACTATAACGGTTCTAAGGTAGCAAAATTCCTTGTCAAGTAAGTTCCGACCCGCACAAAAGGTGTAACAATTTGAGCATCATCTCGAAGAGGGGCTTAGTGAAATGGACATGTCTGTGAAAATGCGGACTCCTTGCGGATCTCACCCCATGCACCAAAAACAATGCAATTTAATGTGGGTCCATGATCCATGGGCCAAGCACAGGCCCATTAAGCCCAAGCCCAACAACAGACCCATCAATAAGGAGGCCTTATTTAGGTAGGTAGTTAGCAAAATCAATCAACTAGCTATGAATAATCCATTAGTCAAATATTTTTAAATGCATTTTTAATCGCAAGCCAACGAGGACTTGTTTAAGAATGCAGTCCATCAGTGATGCACAAGAATAGGCTAAGGGAAATGATTATCATGCGGATGATAAACTAAATGAGGACATGTTTAACAATATTTGAGATGGTATGCTTTTAATAGAAAACAACAGTAAGCAAGGTATCATTCTATAAGCGTTTAGGAAGATTCATACCAAGCAAAAGAGCACGTGTGGCCTCAAGAAGATGATGGTTCTTCCACTCAACAACACCGTTTTGTTGAGGGGTTCGTGAACATGAAGTAAGGGATAAGACACCATGGCCCTGCAAAAAAAAGATAAGGAAGCATTCGATATATACTTGACCCTATTATCAAAATGTAGAATTTTAATAGGACATTGAAATTGGATGATAACTTCGTTATAAAAAAATATTGAATATATCAAACACTTCATGTTTAGATTTGAGAAGATACACCCATGTCATTCGTGAACAATCATCAATAAAGGCAACAAAATATTTATATCCAAAGAGAGGTAACAGGAACGGGACCGCAAACATTAGAATTAACTAATTCGTATGGTCTGGATTTCTTCTTAGATGAACTAGAAAGAAACACAACTTGGTGATGTTTGAAAAACTCACAAGTCTCATAACATAAAGATTTAATTGCAAAATTTAAGGGAAACATAAGCTTTAACGTAGACAAAGATGGATGTCTTAAGCGATAATGCCATCTATTCACAGACACCCTATTTAAAGACAAAGCACTAGATGCTATTACGGGTGCATCATTGAAGAAATAAATCCTTCTATGTTCATGGCCCCCACCAATCATCTGCTTCGTCTGGATGTCCTGAAACACATTCAGAAGGGAAAAAAGTTACCGAACAATATAATGATTTTATATTATAAGAGAGATGATAGATAAAAGATTAAGTGGAAAGCTAGGAAACATGTAGGACTAATGACAAATGCATGGTAGGAGAGAGATTGATGGAATTAGTTCCAGATATAGGAGTTTGGTTTCCATCAACAACAATGGCAAAGTGTGACTGGCTAGAAGGAAGATAAGAGTTGAACATATGAGGCTTACCAGTCATATGAGAGGTGGTTCTAGAGTCCATGACCTAAGAAGAAGAAGACACATGGAGAGCAGTACCTAACTGCATTACAGTGGCTCTGGAAATATTAGAAATATCACGAACATGAAGTCACATCAAGGCATCCTAGGCCCCATGAGACAAGAATAGAATCGCCTGGGGGAGACTTCTCTTGGCGCACCCCAGAAGTTGGCTATGAACTCTTCTCAGAACGAATGGCGGCACTACTAGCCAAAGATGCACTTGTCCAAGATGGACAACCAATAAAATCCTAGCATCGATCAATAAAATGATTTGTATCCCCAGAATGTGTACAGATGTTGTGGTCCGTCACAACCACATCCACATCCACCTCGGCCTCGACTACGATGTCCACCACGCTCAATATCACAACCCCTGCCTTGATTACTATCTTCAAAATCACATCCATGTCCCTGTGTACCGAATCCCAGTGCTCTAAATTTAGAGTTATAGGAGGGCCAGTCTCCTACTGCATATGTAGATCAATTAGATGAAACAAAAGTAGAAGAGGATGAGGTAGTGACCCTCTGACACAGCGTAAACCGTAGTCAGAGGAGGAATGGGATCCGTGACTATAACACAGATGTCGTGGTCCGTCACAACCACATCCACATCCACCTCGGCCTCGACTACGATGTCCACCACGCTCAATATCACAACCCCTGCCTTGATTACTATCTTCAAAATCACATCCATGTCCCTGTGTACCGAATCCCAGTGCTCTAAATTTAGGGTTATAGGAGGGCCAGTCTCCTACTGCATATGTAGATCAATTAGATGAAACAAAAGTAGAAGAGGATGAGGTAGTGACCCTCTGACACAGCGTAAACCGTAGTCAGAGGAGGAATGGGATCCGTGACTATAATCTGCTATTGAACATCGTGATACTCAAAGTTATGACCAAAAAGGAATTGCATGATCTGAGTCTCTTCATGTTACTTCCATATAAGATCATAATCCTTTGTATAGAGAGGATGATAGAAATCTAACTGATCCCATATACCCTGAAGAGCAGAAAAGTAATCCTTCAGGGATCTTGAATCTTGTTGAAACTTGTTGATATCTGAGATCAACTTAAAAACTGTATATATTCTGAGTTTCAGAATACATGTCATGAAGAGTGTCCCATATACTTTTGGTAGAAGTCAGAAACATGACAAAGTTACTCACAGAAGGATCCATATCATTAAGTAGCCAAGCCATGACTAGGTAATTTTCCTTAGTCCAAGTCTTAAAATTCCCATTTGTAGGGTCCAAAGCTTTATCCAAGGTATTCCGTAATGGTAACGATGGTCGTAACAGCCACCACTGTTACCTTTACAATACTGGCTGTTATGGGTCTTATATATATATTATATATATATCTATATATATATATATATATATATATATATATATATATATATATATATATAGTGAAAAAACCCTCGAAAAACCTGTATCTACCCTGTAATGGGTTGTTATGGGATCCATAGCGGTGGTTACGAGTCATTTTTTCCACAATGGCCGTTACAACCCCATAATGTGTAACCTAACGGTTGCCATTGTTACTTTTACGTAACGACCTTCATAACCCCGTTACGGCACACCATGGCTTCATCTAATATGTAGTTAAGTTTGTCTCTACCTCTTAAAAATAGCTTCACTGACTGAGTCCATTGCAAATAATTATTACCATTCAATTTTACTGTTGTAATCAACAAGGAATGTGATTCCGAAGTACTCACACATGATCCAGAAGAAATTTTGTCCTCCATAAGGGTCCACAAATAAGAAACCCAAGCAATAAAAAAGTCAAAATTAGACACAAAAGATTAGCATAGCCACAGATTTCCACCAAACTGTGTTACAAATGATGGGCTGGGGGCCAGAAACAACTTTAGAGATGAAATCCAACAAACAAGATCATAAACAAATTGGAATTGAGCATAAAAACTTCTCACACATGCATTGTTTGGAGTATCTTTAATATTATCGAAATATCCTCGATATTATTTGTATCTCTAGCTCGACGATACTGATAACATTGGTAGTCTAAGAAATTCCACGTATCGGCGATGTATCACTAAATATCATTAATGTATCGATATCGCTTATGTATTGCTAATATTTTCGACTATGTAAATTCCAAGTGTCAGCGATGTATTGCCAAGTATTGCCATGTATCACTAATATTTTCGATTGTGTAAATTCTTGGCGTCGCTTGTATCATCAATGTATCGATATTGCCAATATTTCCGATTGTGCAAATTCCAGTTGTCGCTTGTATCGTCGGCGTATCAACGATATTCAATAACATTGTCAATGTATGGCCAAAATTTTGTTTAATAAAAAATTTTCCATTTTTTTTTAATGGGCACATGGCTGTATGCAGTGTTCAAATTGTTGACGATAATATCGATCATATCACGATATTCTCATTATCTCAACATGGGTGATATTGAGACCACATTCTTTCATTTCCTTTCTAGTTACCAACGATTTGTCGGCTAAATATCATGTGTTGTCGATATTCTGAAATATCACGTGTTGTCGATATTCTAAAATATCGACGGATGTTTGGATGGTTAGATGGATGGTTGGATCGATAGATGGGATGGTTGGATTGGTTTCTTATGATCAATGTTTTAAATATCGACCATACCAGCCGATATATCCCATGATATATCTTCTATTCCACCCATGCGATTCGAAACACACAGGTAGTGCCGATATATTCCACATGTTTGATCCAGTGAGCATTTTCAATTTTCGATCCCTTTTTTTTTTTTTTTTGTAGAAATCATATTCGGTGTCAAATTGTTACAAATCCATTGCTTCATGTTTTGCATGAAAAATCATGTAGTTGGAACTTTGATTTCGATATCCATTGGTTCTTTATGTTCTCCAATTTTTTTTCGAAAATTTCCTTCAACCAGCTGTCAATTGTGACTAATTTCAAAGTATTTAGGAGTATTTGATGAAATGATCCATACACTCAATTTCAAAATTTGAGTGTAGGTGGTCCGATTTGGGGAACATTGGGGAAATTTTGAAATTTCCCCAATTTCTCCTAAATTGCTTGCAATGTGCACTCTAAACATGAAATCAAGCATGTATGAGGGTTGATCTACTAATTTGTTAAGTCCTTGTCAATTTTATGAAAATAAAAATCAATTTTAATTAAAAATTAATATATTTTATTAAATTATTAATTTTTTTTCTCAAAAATTCCCCTCAACTAGCTGTCAATTGAGACTAATTTCGAAGTATTTAGGAGTGTTTGGTGAAAAGATCATCACATACACTCTAAATGTTATGCATTCAATTTGAATATAAATGCATTAGTTCAGTCAGACAACTCATAGCTTAGGACCCTATACAATTGAAACTTATTATATGCACTTTTTTTTGAGATGTTATGATTTAAAAGTATGTATTAAGGTCTTTTTTAGCAATCCTTGAAGTTTCATTTAAAAATTCAACCATTTTCCCAATGTTTCCCCATGTTTCCCAAAAAGTACGATAAATTATCCAATACAAATGATATATCCGTGCAATAACTGATACATATTTGTATCCCAAGGATGTGATATGTAATGCGATATCAATATTTCAAATATTGCTTACGACAACACATGCTTTTAAGCCCCTATTAAATGGAAACTTATTATGCATGCATATTCTTTTTGCAATGTTTTATTCTAAATATCCAATTATATATATTTTAGCATTTCCTGAAGTTTCACTGAAAAATTCCTCCGTTTTCCCATGTTTCCCCAACGTTTTCCCGCATTTTCAGTTATTGATTATTTTGATATTGTTTCTGTATCCCCAGCTGGTGAAACTTATAGCGATACCGATACTTCGAACACTGCACATAGATACCATACACACTAGATATACATCGAAACTTCTAGTGTACGGCCAGGGCCCCCATGACCCAAAAAAGGTACAAGTGGACAATTATATGGTCACAAAACACATCAAAAACCTCCCCCTGATCATAAATACCTTCATGGATACCTAAATACAATTGATCCGAACTACCATGTGAAGAAATCCTCAAGAAACCTCTACCGATTTGAAAGAAATCACAGAAAAATGAAGATTTGGGGTTTTATGCCGAATGTGAAAAACAGTCCAAACATACCTCAAATGAGTCCCAAAAAATTCACAAAAATCACCATAAATCTTGTTAAACCAAGCTTTATTAAACTATGTTCTTCCCTATCAAAAACAGTTTGTACAATATGTACAACTGTTGACGTTAGCAGTCTTCTGTAGCTACAATCAACGTGGAAGGTTTTGCTCTGATATCAAGTTGATTTTATTGGATTTAGGATGAGAGAGAGAGAGAGAGAGAGAGAGAGAGAGAGAGAGAGAGAGAGAGAGAGAGAGAGAGAGAGAGAGAGAGAGAGAGAAAGAAGATTTGGGAGAAAGTCCACTCTTGTGTGTTAGGGCAACCATAACCTAACACCTTTTATTCTATTGCTAATAAAAAACATATACATACTCTTCAGGAGATCTCAACACTATGTACATCAGTACATGCACACACCCAAAATACATAGATATACCACCTCTCACTTCCTATAATGGGAAGATCTTTACTAGTGAATATATGGCATTTCTTGGTTGAATATGGATTGTTCCTTTATTTTCTTTCTTAACTATCTATTGTTTTTTCGATAATGCTAATTGAAGGGTTAGCTTTTTCTAGCCTATGGGTTTTTTTAGTAAGGGAACCATTCACGATGTTAGCCACCATATCAAGTGTTTGTATCCATGGAATAATCCCATTTGTAAAACTGAAAAGCTGAGTGCGGTAATTGCCATTTGGTACTTCTAAATCCTAACATCATGCATTTGTAATTGCCATTTGTTTAACTTCTAGTGGTCTAGCCTTGTTCTTTGATATGCAACTTAAGACTTAATTGTTTAGATGGAATGTTGGTGTAGGATGGCCTAATCCAACCCTAAATGAATGCGGAATTTAAAAGGGGCAGATTTATGCAAACATTAACAATAAAAATTCAGCATTATACATCATTAAACAAGAAGGAACTAAGGAAATTCAGCAATGATCACGGCTATCCATCACAAACACGTTGTATTGAACCTTAAAATATGAATTTAGTCGGATTTGGCGAAAGATAGGACTTTCGTCTCGCAATGGGTACGTCCGACGATCCAAGTGGATTTTCTAATCCAGGAAATAGGACTTTTCTGAATTGGAAAATCTAGAAAATTTAGAAAAATGGGCACTTTGATTATCGTTCAAATCTAGGGCCTTGGGTGATGGGATTTGAAGAAGATCAAAATAAGTATATGTGGGGATCAAGATCTTTCAAGATCCAATGATTTGGATTGAAAAGATAAGGGATCGGCTTCTAAATCTAGAGAATTTAGAAGAAAAAAAAAAAGGAAGAAAAAAAAAGGTTTAACTAAAGAGAATATGACGTAGAACCGATGCATGAACCAAATAACACATGAGATCAAATAGCAGAATTAAGACAATTAAAAAAAAAACACAAGCATTACCATAATCATCACGAATCTCATGAAAACCAAAAGAGCATCATGCATGATCCTAGCCTAAGTTACCAACATCATCACACAAGATCATTAAATAAAACGAAACTAGGATCTAATGGATGCAAGGCCATCCAATTAGCATAGGATATAGTCTATTTCAAAGTAGAAGACCTAATACAACCTAGGGTAAAAATTAGAGTTTGGGTAATTTGGGAAAGTAGGAAAATTAGAAATTTTAGGTTTAGGGTTAGGGTTAGGGTTAGGGTTTTGGGAATGGAAGAAAGGAGTTTTGATATAAGGATAATGGAAAGCCAAAAGGGGCAAGGCGTGGCCGTACGGCCAACCCAAAGGATTCACACGTGTGGCCGTATAGTCACACGTGTGGCGTGAGATAGACCGGTTAGGTCAGTTAGAGTTTAGGATTGTGGATATGTAAACGAAAGATGGGTTTATGAAAGGATGAAGGCTTAGAATGAGAAAATCGAAGAATTCGAAGAAAATACCTTGATGGAGGAGCAGAGAGAAGATGGTGTGAGGATAGATGGAGACATCGCACCTCTATTGATGAAGATTAACCTTGCACCAATTTCCCTTCCAAATTGCATGGAAGTATCTTCAAATTGCATGAAGATGGAAGAAGAAAGCAAGATCTCTCTCTCTCTCTCTCTCTCTCTCTCTCTCTCTCTTTTAAATAAAAAAATCTAATGAGGGAGAGGGTAACACGCCCACCCTCTTTTATAACTTCAAGAAAGTTCAAAATTTACAATAAACACCCTGTTTTGTGAATTTTGATGAAAATAACCCTAGCCTAACTAAAATCAACTAAAAACACTCATAATAGCGTCCAAACATAATATAAACAAAACTAAATCCTATAAACTAATAAAAGCTGAGAAAAACTAGTGTAGATGATCCACGATCAATGACCCGATCATGTGATCCAACGGCTCCATCGTCACCTCCCTCGATCCAACGGTCTAAATCACTTCATAAAGCAGCCCATGTGCATCTTCCCAATGTGGGGTCTTCCAGATACTCACACATGCACATATGGTCTTTAGCACGATTACGGATACTCGCCTAGCCACAGGGAAATTGGTGCAGCCCGCCTCCTCTGATACGTACGCAAAGGTGTACGTGTAGTGATGTCCTTATCAGAATACATTAAGAAAAGAAAGAATAAGAGAGAATGAGAAGATGTGAAATCACTTCCTTGGGCCTCACACCCTCTTCCAATCACTGGAAGTCGAAGATGGAATTGTCCGGCCTTGAAGAAGCAAAAGCCCTCTTTTTCATAAACATAACGTAGCATTACATTTGAGGTTAGGGGCAAGACACCCTTATGAATTTGGAATTACATTAAATGACCAAAACACCCTACTAAAAAAGAAATTCGCACAAAAAATTGTACGCGCACTGTCTTAAAACTCAAATAAATAAAATGTGCATAAAATAAACTCAAATCCAAGATGCCCGATGGGCCGCATGATAGTGCAATGAAGGTGGGCCGCGGCAATCCAATGGTCTGATCACACGATCCTCGCAATCCAACGGTCCAAATATCTCTTCCAAGCAACTTACACATGTCACGAACACATGTGTAAGGTCTTCAACCTCTAGAGACCCGACCCGTACCCGTCATCTAAGTACATTGACACGGGTAACGCACGCCTCCTTGGTATGTTCAATAAATTCAAACTCATTGCCCAACATCTGCTTGGTATGTTCGATAAATTCAAAGTCATCCCCAGTAATGACAATATCATCCACATACACAAGTATGATGGTGCGACTCTTTTGCCAAGTATAAATAAACACAGTGTGAGCTGACCGACATCGCTTGAATCCAAACGAGAGAACCACAGTGCAAACCACGCTCTTGGAGATTGTTTAAGGCCATAGAGGGCCTTTTTCAACTTACACACTTTCCCTGTCTCCCCCTTAAGCTGAAAACCAAGCGGAAGATCCATATACACCTCTTCAGTAAGGTCACCATGAAGAAAGGCATTCTAGACGTCTAGCTGAAATAACGTCCAGGTGAGATTCGCCACCGAGGAAATGATCAGACGAATAAAATTTAACTTGGCAACATGAGAGAATGTCTCAGTATCATCCACACCATAGTTTTGAGTGTAACCCTTAGCAAATAGGCGAGTCTTGTACCTTTCAATTGAACAGGCTTCCCCTGACGCAAAAGGTATAGTCCACTACGCTCATAGCCCACACTAATAGTCCTCCTCGTACTCAAGTCCTGAAAGAGACAATAAGATGAAAAGAAAATCACACAACAGTTTAAGGCCTTAGGGAGACTACTAAATTTAGGAACATAGAGGACATTGGATAAGGTGAGAGAAGGAGAAAAAGATACAAAACTAATATATTCCACTGGTGTGGAGGTTCCATCAGCAAGACGAACTAGACAATGGCAATCAGCTGAATTGGAAGGGATAAGACAACTATGCTTAACAGTCATATGATCTTAGGCTCCTGAATCAATAATTCAGGTCGTAAGAGATGAAAATGCATAAAATGCAGTACCTGTGGTCACAATGAAGGAGGCAGAAGAGGTAGACGGTGCTGACTGGGCTTGAACTGTCCAGAGTCACTGAAGATCGAGAACATCAGCCCGTGTCATGGTGACAATATCTGTCTTATCTACAACAGGAGATGGATCAAGAGAAAGGCCACCAAGAGTATCAGATGTGGCTCCAACCTCATCAGAAGTCGCAACATGAGCAGCGGGGTGACTACGTAATTTTAAACACCTGTCCTGAGTGTCTAGATCGATTGCAATAAGTGCACATAAATCTGCTGCGACCACGACCACGTCCTCTGTTGAAGGCCCCTCGAGTGTCCAAGCCACCACAGTGACTATTAAATGGAATAGTGGTAGATGTAAAGGCAGTCCTCTCCTGGGTGAGAATTGGGGCTGTCATCACCCGTTTGCATGCCTCCTCAGTATGAACGATAGAATGGGCTGTCTGGAGTGAAGGAAATAGATGTGTAGCAATCAACTGAGTACGCAGTGCTTCATCTTCACTACTCAAGCCTGCCAACAACTTATTAAGTTTTGGCTTCTTCTTCCCGTGTCTTCACAATTTATGCACTACGACTGTCTGGTAGTTCACTTAGAAGTTGTAGGTGACTTAACTCTTCCCAACGGCCTTTCAAGGCCCCAAAATACTCGGTAACAAGCATATTCTCCTGAGTGAGAGAGTAAAGTTCTGTAGTCAATTGGAAGATGTGAGGCTTATTGGAATCAGTCCCATAAGTATCATTCAGAGACTTTCACAGATCAGATGCAGTCTCGTAAAAGAAGTAGAAGCAATACTAGGCTCCATAGAATTGAGAATCCAGCCCATCACAATGGCATTCGAAGAATCCCATGCATCTATCTTTGTAGAATCGACAGATGGTGAAGTGTAAGGTCTTTTGGAAGTGCTAGTAAGAAATTCAAGCCTTTCCTTCCCAACAACATACATTCGGACAGCCCGAGAACATAAAAGAAAATTACTCTCATTGAACTTTGTGAAAGTAATAGAGAGAGGTCCCTCAAAATGATGTCCAACAGCTTTGAAATCTATAGATATATGAAAACACGGATAAAACAACACTAACAAGAGGTACAAATCATAAGAGGGTCGTAGGATTATACACCGAATAGATGGTGTATGTGTAGCACCCAAAAAAAGGGGAAAAAACAGTCTAGTCGGCCCCTATTTTCGACCAAACCATCATGTATATGCATTGGATCTTCCAATGTGTATATCATCCAAAAACGATCCAAACAATATAGGTTTTGCACATAAAAAACCCTTGAGGAAGAAGAAATCTGAAGAATGGACAATAGGTTGCCGGTTTCCAGAAAAACTTAGAAAATGCAGGAAAAATACCAAAGATCTCAAAAAACTGAGGAAAAATCACACTTACGCTCTCTCATTCAGCCGCACCAGGGGGTATGGGATTTGACCCAACCCAATCGTACGGCTGACATCAGCAGGTGTCTAGGATGGGAAACCTTCTCCTCTTCAGCTCCTTGAGATCATCTTTTAACCTTGATTGCAACTTGGTTTTGATACCATGAAGTTTTTGTAGAGAATGTAGAAAGATTCTAGAGAGAGAGAGAGAGAAGAGAGAGAGAGATAGGAAATTAAGGAGTTCAAAAACATAAGAACTCTATTCTGTCTTATTATCTTTTTATGTGTAGGGTTTCCCCTATTTACAAATAATATCCTAATAAACACAAAATTACACATAAGACCCTACTTTGCATATTTACAGATAAACCCCTACATAATGAAAAAAAATGTTCCAATGCTTTTCTTCCCAAGTTCTTTCCTCTAATAGGTTTTTATGTTTTATTTGCTTCTTTCATTCTCTAACAAGTGGACTTGGATTAAATTGAGAAATATTGTGGGCATGGAGGAGAAAAGTATTGGACTGTTTCTAGAAGACTCTTCATAGGTGCTCCTCGTTGAACTCTGTAGAAGGTCTACAAGGCCATATGAAATATGCTAGACAATTTAATTAATTGAATTGAACTGAAATTGAGGGTTTTATTTATGAGTAAGAGTCTCTCTCTTTTGGTGATTGCAAGTTTAGACTAGCAGGCTTTTGGCATTATCCCATGGTCCATAATCCATTAGTCGGGTCTAATTATCAAGTTTGTAACCACCATAATCCATTAGTCGGGTCAAATTATTGTTGCCAATAATAGAAGGATTTGATCATCAAAGTGGTCCATATTCAATTGCTTTAAATTCAGATTCAATTTCTTCAGTGTTGCTATATTGAAACCTGTATAGAAGTACTAAAATGGAGCAAAAATGATAAGGTTGCATTATTTTGTATCACTTTCGGCTGTATCTGCCATGGCGATTTCCAAATGGGACATAGTGCATGAGTTCTCAGTCATCGATAAATATTGTCCTAAACAAAAATTGTCTACAAGTATACCTCATTTTAGTTAACAGATTATGTAGTAGTAGTCAGTGTTTTAAGTGTTGACGATATCGGCTGATATATCTTGTATTTCACTTGTGCGATACGAAACCCACAAGTAGTGGGATATATCTCACATGTTCAATTCAGTGAGCATTTTTTATTTTTTATTTTTTTTAATCCTTTTTGTTTTTTCGTAAATCATGTTAAATCAGTGTCAAATTATTACAAATCCATGATTTTTCATGTTTTGCATGAAAAACCATAGATTGGGAGCTTCAATTTTAAGATGTGGAGGAGATCGTCCGAGTTGCGGAAAATTGAAAAAAAAAAAATCAAAATTTTCCAATTTCTCGCAAATCAGTTGCAATCTTTGTGTCCAGACATGTATGTAACCTGATCTAGTGATTCTTTATATATATATATATATATATATATATATATATATATATATAAAGGGAAAAGGTACAATGCGCTCGAGCTGATTTTAACGTCCCATGAGGTCAAGCTGTGTGGGCCCCACCGTGATGTGTTTCGAACATCAACACCGTGCATTTGATGCATCCCCTTTAAATTATGGGATATCCCAAAAATCAGCCTTATACGGAACTCGGGTGGGCCATACCATCTAAAATCATGTGAAGACATGCCAAAAACATATAAAAGCACTTGGTGGGGGCCACTTGAGTTTTGAATGCTGCCGAAACTTGGTTTGAACCCTCATCCAAGTGGGACACACATAATGGATGGGCTGGATTTGCAAACCACATCTCGGTGGGCCCACAAAAATGATTATGAATGTTTTAATGGTGCACGGCTTTTCTCAACTTCTGTATGTGGTGTAGCCCACACAAGTCACGGATTGACTTGATTTTTGAGACCTAGGCCCACGATGGAATGGTGCATCTGACTGATGGGGTAGATGTTCGAAACACATCACGGTGGGGCCCACATAGCTCGACCTCATGGGACGTTAAAATCAGCTCGAGCGCATTGTACCTTTTCCCATATATATATATATATATATATATATATATAAACGTATTGCTTGTGTTTCCACACGTCTTCTTACATTTATAAATTATATGAATAGACTTTGAATATACTTGCATCAATTCAGTTAAACAGTGCATAGATTAGGACTGCATACAAAGAAAACTTATTATGTGCACTAGTTTTTCGTTATGTTTTGATTATAAGTGTGTATTGATGTCTTTTTTAACAATCATTGAAGTTTCATCGAAAAATTTGACCAATTTCCTAATGTTTCCCCATGTTTCCAACAACAACGATACATTACGCAATACAACCAGTATATCCCATGCGATAACCGATATGTATCTATATCCCAAGGGTGCGATGCGTAACACGATACCGATATTTCGAACATTGGTAGTAGTACATAATTACTGCTAACACAAACTCATTATGTAGGGATCAAGATTTTTAATACATAATTAATGTTAACTAAAATGAGATTAACTCATTAGTAGGCTACCAAACAGCGGATGAATTCTTTCCAGAAGTTCAGGAACACAATGCAATTGTACCATCAAATCAAGTTTCTACTATTAGATCTAATTTTTGTGATCACTTTACAGGAAACTCGGAGGAGCTGGTTCCATTGGGCAATAAGACCAGTGTTGATGGATGGCATACAATTCAGTTTTCGGGTGGGAAAAATGCACCCATGAAATTTGAAATAACCCTCTTCTGGTTTAAAAATTCTACCCGACCAACCCGTGAGAATGAGCAGCACCAACAAGAAGACTTTCATCTCCTCCTGAAATTAAGAACAGATGTAAACAGAATTACACCAAAGACTGCGAGAGTTCTCGAGAAGCTTCCTTCCTGGTGTTCTCTCTTTGGTAAATCAACTTCTCCTTATACATTAGCTTTCTTAAGTAGCCTACCAGTTGAGATCTAGAAGTTGAATATAATAGGCTCCTGAAAGATTGTTTTTCTATTTATTGTGGTCTATTTTCGAGTAGGTTTTCTGTAACTGTTACCAGCTGCATGTAACAAAAATAATGTGTTTATTTGCCCATTTCTTTCTAGGCATTGTGATATGCATTTTTTTCTAAGACTTAATATGCATGCACGCAAAATGTTTACAAGTGGTCTATCATACCTCAATCTAAACCTGTCTGAATCGAATCGTGGGGTCCATAGCAGATGGAGTCTGAAAATCAGAATGAACAGTTGATCCTAACTGCTTGTTTCATGGTCATAAAAAAATGGACGGTTAATAGGGAGAGGGGTCAATAGTCCGAGTTCAAAACAAATGCTAGATGATTGAGGTTAGTAGTTTTTGCTCCATCAATCTATTTCTTGGGCTGAGCTCTGTTTACAGAAGCAAGTCCAACAACTGGAATGTGAATTGTATGTAGCAGGGGGCTAGATTGACTTTAGTCAGTGATGATGTGGAGACGATGAAACAGCACTGTGCATGTCATATGTGCAACTTACATTGAAAAGTGACGACTTTCCTGCGCGAAATTATGCTTATGCTCGTTTCACTATGAATCCTATGTCTGACATGTATACATGGCGCTTTCTAATTGGCGCTTATACGCAATCCGCTTCCCAACTGTTGGATGGTTTGGGTTGATGGGGGTGCATGGCAACAAATCCATGGTTTTGTGAATAAATGTGGACAGCCCACATTAAATGTTTTTCATGGTGTGAATTTTCTATTTTATTTTTCTTCCGTGCAGTTGCCTTGGGCTCAGGTGATTGCACTGGGATCACCACCGACTTATTGGGCACTTCGATGACCAAGGATGATAAAGCCATTTCACTTCATGTATTCAGTAAAAGATACGAATCCTGGTGCATGAGGTAATATGGGGCCTATTTTGAATTAACCGTGGGAGAAAATAGGATCAATCATATCATTCTTATCGTAGGACTGATGGCCTTGCAAATTGTCAGTTAAAGCAGAAGGGCTCTCATTTGATGAGGGGAAGTCCGTTCAAGATGTGATCGTCCCACTTTTTTGTAATTTTTGTGCCCACGCACCACCCAAAAAGTGGGCCTACATTGCAATCCCTTCCTGTCATCATACTACAAAAGTTGGCCTACTTTTCTATCTCCGCTGATCATCATGCCACCAAAGTGTGCTAGCTTTTCTATTCCTTCCAATCATCATGACTCGTCTGCATTGGAGATTGCTGCATAATATAACTCTAGGGGTATTTGTGATCATTGTTCGAAGTATCCCTGATATTCTCGAAATATTCTCGAAAATATCCCTATCTCCAATTCAGCGATACCGATAACATTGGTAGCGATACCGAACACCGACGGTCTCATAAATTCCAAGTATTGGCGATGTATCGCTAAGTATCACCAATATATTGATATTGCCCATGTATAGCCAATATTTTCATCTATGTAAATTCCAAGTATCATTAGTATTGTATTAGAGATATTTCGATGATATGCCAATGTATACATATTGCCAAAAATTTATTCATTAAAAACTTTTCATATTATATTTTCTTATGGGTGCATGGTTATATGCAGTGTTCAAATTATCGATGATAGTATCGATCATATCACAATATTATTGTTATCCCGACATGGACGATATTGTGACCCCAACTTTTATTTCCTTTTTGGTTATGGATGATTTCTCAGAGAAATATCGTGCTGTCGATATTGTGAAATATTGATAGATATTTGGATAGAAGGTTGGATGGATGGTTGGATAGATGGGATGGAAGGGTGGTTCGACAAGTTTCTTATGGCAACGCATGCTTTTAGGCCCCCATTAAATGAAAACTTATCGTGTATGCATTCTTATGCATTCTTTTTGCAATTTTTATTCATAAATATGCAAATGTGTATTTTAACATCTCATAAAATTTCACTGAAAAAATCCACCGTTTTTCCCATGTTTTCCACATTTCTGATTATCGACAATATTATCAGTGATATTGATATTGTTTTCATATCCCTAACCAGTGAAACTTGTAGCAATACCGATACTTTGAACATTGTTTGTAATCTACTTTTTTTTTTTACCCTGTATGAAAGGTATTATGGTGAAGAATTTTGGGCGTGGCCTTGTTAGAAGATTAGTGTTGTTGGCTTTGACAGCGGGCCCATATGACATGTACTTAAGAGTGGCAGTCTGTGGGGCGACCCACTTGGCTGGTGAGCCCAACCTAGCTTTGGACCAGGCTTGTACCTCTTAGTTAGACCTGTGGGCTGGGCTTGGGCATTGTATTTATTGCCTGATTGATTTCTTGCCTCGCTTGGGCTTAAGTCATTTAGCCCAACCCTGTCTGGACCAACCCGATTTCATATCTACATCTCACATCTTGTAAATTTGCCATTCTTATTATTGATTAGGTAATCCGTGCATCTTGAACGTCGACCATCCATATCATCCCTCTAGATGTTTATTTCTTTGTGCATGTATGGCCCAATGAATAGATTAGGAACATTCAAGTGGAAAGTAGGGATTTATCAAATTTTGAGCCAGGCCGGGATGGGATGGGTTGGGTGAGCTCTTACTGCCAACCTTTTTTGGGCTCGTTGTAGGCCATGCCGGATCAGGCGTTGGACCTTAACTGCAGTGGGCCTAGCTTGGATGGGCCCAAAATCCAGCCCATTTCCACTCCATTTTGGCGATATTGACTGTTACCCTGATTGACCCACTAAGATAGATCATGCTCTTAGATCTCCCCTCTGGAAAAATCATTACTCTTCTGCTGGTGGCCTAGAAATAGTCAGGGAAAAGATTAAGAAAAATAAATAAGTAGTGGTTTAGATTCACACCGTATCCTCACGTAGATGGTATTACATGGAACCTTGGGAATAGCTTCTTTTGGAGCTTGGAAAAATAAAAAGATAGAAAGTGACATTTTCTCTGAAAGTTACTTCGGAAGAAAACATTTGGAGAGTAAAAAAGATAGGGAGGATTGGAAGTAACTTTTTTGCATTTAGCTATGAAAATCCTTTCTCACCAAAAAACTAAACTCCCAATCACGAGAAAATGTCATTTTCTTGGAAAGTATTTTCCACCCAAAATATTCTTCTATCTCCCTAGCAAGCCTCAAGAGATTGTTTGGATGCACAAGAAGTTATTTACTGCACATGCATGCTGCATGCACGTCATGCTATGTTGGATTGGTTGCAGTGTACTTCGTTTGTCAAACAGCTAAGAGTAGTGTACATGTACAAGCTGTTTAGTCAGAATAACAAGTTAAGATTCCTATGATATTTCACATTCATTTCAAGAAAGTCATTTGTGCCCTCAATTAAACTGAGAAAATGATGAAAATATATAGCAACCATCTAATTTTTCCCTTAGATGTTGGCCCATTAAATATTTTAATTTTAACCATCCATTTCAGTGCCATCAATTGATGGTTATGATTTCTTGATTTAGTGTGGTTTTTTATGTATGCTCCATGCTCGGAAGAGACAGTGGGAGAGTCGTCTGAGTTGACTCGGACCCAGTCGGACCTGATCCAGCTGGACACCACAATTCACCTAGACGACTCACTAGACTAGTGACGATTCATCCCAACTCAGGCCAGTCAGGACTAGACTCGAGACCGTATGGGAAGGACTGGAGGCTGTGTGATCTATGCTTGGATTTTCAGTTGGTACTCATGTCAGTAATCCTGACCATCAGTTTGTTCTATCCCACAATGGTGGATTATGCATTTATAATCTCCCAATATTAGTGGAAGATCCACACTATTTTTTAAACTATGAATCCAGTGTGGAGCGGTACAGATTCAATGGTGTGGATTACTGCGTGTATATAGCCTCACTTCTTATATGTCGCCTCTGGATTCTGATAATGTAGCTCCGGCTGTATGGGAAGACATATTCAACCCATTTCCGACTGTCCATTTAGTAGCCCTGCCACAGGTCAAGAGGGTCAACGATCAGCCAATCCTATCCATCCAATTGGCTGCCTTTTCAACGGTTGACAGTCAACAGGAAACAAAAAGTGGGAAAAACTGATGTCCGAGATTTTCCAATTAGTGTGAGTGACGCAAGGGAAACACCGAGGCCCTGATGGGGGCCACCTTAATGTGTGTTGTATATCCACACTGTCCATCCGTATTGCCAGCTCATTTTAGGGCGTGAGCCTAAAAAATAGGCAGATCTAAATCTAAGGTGGACCACACCACGGGAAAAAGTGGTGATTGAATGCCTATTATTAAAAACTTCATAGGCACACCGTAATGTTTATTTGCCATCCAACAACCTGTTGACAGACCGGGATGAAGGGATAACACATATAAGCATCATCCAAAACTTTGTGGGCCACAAGAAGTTTTTAACGGTGGGCATTCAATCACACTTGTTTCTTGTGCTGTGGGCCACAAGAAGTTTTTAATGATGGGCATTCAATCCCACTTGTTTCTTATGGCGTGGTCCACCTGAGATTTGGATCTGGTTCATGTTTTAGATCATGCCTTAAAATGGGCTGGTAAAACGGATTAACCGCGTGGATTTATAACACGCATCAAGGTGTGCACGACGGTCACGGCCTCACCCAAGTCGGTGTTTCCCTGCCTCACCCAAGACGGTGAAACCCTTGGCCGTGGGGGGCCATCTCGATATATTATTATGAATCCATGCCGTCCATCCGTTTTTCCATATCATTTTAGGGCATTATCCCAAGAAGTGAAGCAGATCCAATCATCAGGTGGACCATACCATAAGAAGCAGCCAATAAAAACTTCTTACGGCCTACTTTAATGTTTCTGTAGTGTTTATTTACCATCCAATCTGTTGATAAGGTCATATAAGCCTGGATGAAGGGAAAAAACAAATATCAGCTTGATCCAAAACTTTTGTGGCCATTAATATTCAATCACCACTGTTTTTTTATGGTATGTTGCACCTGCTTCATTTTGGAACAATGTCCTAAAATGACATAATATATATATATATTATATATATAATATATATATATATATATTATATATATATATATATATCTATATAGTATATATAATATATATCATAAAATGGTCCATTACCACTGTTGGGTAGGACGGATTACTATTGGCGTACACACACTCCATGTTACCACCCCCACTAGGGATCGATACCAAGACCTCGAGTGTTGAAACGAGGTATCTCCACTCAGTCGCAGTTGAGCTAATTAGAGGTTGTATTTATTGGCGGTTGAATAGCTAACTCGCAAGTGACACTGCCAAGTTTGTGGACCCCACCATGACATATTTGTTATATCCATACCGTTTATTCATTTTTAGAGATCATTTTAGGTTATGAGATAAAAAATTAAGTCATATCCAAAGCTCAAGTGGACCCACCACAGAAAATAGTGGGGAGAGTGACACCCATCATTAAAAACTTTCAAGGGGATTAGGAAGTTTTTGATCAAGCTGATATTTGTGTTTTCACTTCGTGCATGTCTTTGTTAACTTAGGATCAGATTGGATCCCAAATAAACATCATGGTGGACCTAGGAAGCTTTCAATGGTGGGCGTCACTCTCCCCACTCTTTTCTGTGGTGGGGTCCACTCGAGCTTTCGATCTGCCTCATTCTTTGGCTTATGTTCTAAAATGATCTCTCCAAATAGATGGACGGTGTAGATACAACACATACATCATGGTGGGCCCACAAAACTTGGTAATGTCACTTCAGTTGCTAGTATCACTAATCTGTCGGTAGCGGGTCCTTACTCTTGCTCGGGTGGTAGACTCTCGGGAGTTACAACACCCCGGCAAGGGTTCGACTACCCATAGGTGATGAAATTCCACTAGGGCGTGTGTGTGCGTGGGTTAAAATAATAAAAAATAAATAAATAAATATCTGTCAGTAGCTAATCCACGTCCGGTGGATACGGGGTCTCACCTAATCCGCTTCCGTCCACTTCCTGCCACGCAAGCACAGCCAAATGACGCCCAGAAAAAAAAGGAGAATTATTTGATCCTCTGGCTCTGTACTTGATACGCAGTTACTTTTAAAATTATACACGTGGCACGCATTAACTCAATCAAACAAATTATAGTGTGGAATCAACTGTCAGTGCGTCACATTCCCAAAATCAGATTGGTTGAAGAATCCAAACCACCAATTCTCGAACACTTATCAGTTCATCATATATTTAGATATATTTAGATGTATCCCCTAATGTGTAATGTCAATTGTTTTAATTTGAACTACTTGTATTTCAAATGAATAATTTCTTAATAATTTCTAATCGCCTGCCTATATTTTGCCTATTCCAAAGCCAAAGTGACTTCTCCAATAAAGTAATAGAACTGCAAAAACATTAATTATCATTAACCCAAACAATATCAACTGTGGAAAGTGGTGGCACAAAAGCATATCTCCAATGAAAGAAATGGAAAACCAAGTGTTGCAGTTCAATTAAACACAAGGCCATAGTGTTAATGAACAACTTGTATTCAACCAAACATATGCCATTAGGATAATGCTAGGCATGTTAGAGTTATACTTGACTCGAGTTCAAATGAATGATCGCAAACTCAAGTGCCAAATCAACCGTAGATCAAATCCATGGAGGTTGATCTAATTGTCGAGCCACGCCACTGATGCTACAACGATCTGATGATTTGAAAGGTAAGGGTTAATCATTCAATGGAATTTTTTTTGCTTTATGCCAAGAAGTCTTTTTTCAATGGCGATTATGATTTTCAAGTTTCTCAATATTATAAAGATAGACAAATAAAACCAAAAATATAGGTTATTTGTTAATTTTTATTGATTTACAGGCTTGTAACTACAAAAGTGAATATATATTTTTATATATATATATATATATATTATATATATATATATATATATATATATATATATAAAGAGAGAGAAAATAAAAGATAAATTATATTTGATAGTCTATGTATAAACAATCAATATATGTGGTTAGTAGGTTATGAATCGTATGATCTTTTAAGTATGGACTCAATTAATTGGAGACTTCACGATGATGGTGGTAGTGGATATTTACATCGCTCCTAAGTATATTGCAGTAATAGTGCTAGATAGTAAAAGTAGAAGAAATAAGGTTAAAATTAAAATAGATAATATTGTGTTATGTAAAAAGATTGTATGTGTGTGTGTTAGTGAGGGTGTTGAGCTATTTGTCAAGTTTGGTTTTATAAACTTAGAGAAGCAGATAGCCCTGCATTGTTTTTTGTCGTGTAAAGTTATTTGAATATCCGTATAAAGATAACCTATTACATTGGAATACATGTACATGAGAGATTTCATAAGCCTCTTGTTATTCCGATCATCAAGCAGCATGTATAGGTAGTTTAACTTTTGTAAGTGAATTCTTCTATTTACATAGACTTGTTATTACTAAATTTATTACTTTGCATAAATTTAATTCAAAATTTCCTACCCTAGGATTTAATTTGGTAGAGAGTTCTTTTTATTCAACTCTTACTTTACAGAAAGTTACTTCCCAATATAATCATGTCTCTATCACATGGCATATTTTAAAATGTTAGATCTCATGGTAATCGGCCCAATGTAAACAACAAGGTTGCCTTGTAATAGTTGTAATAGTTTTTCTTCTAAAAGCATGAGCCGGCAAAACTAAATTAGAAGTCACAAAGAGCAGTTTAGCTTTTCTTTCAAGATAAGATAGTGTACTTTTTACACCACCGTTACTAAGACAAGAGACCATTCTTTTATTTTAAAAGCACAAAATCTCCAGAGTTACTTAGTACTAATTAATTAGTTAGCTAACATTAAAAAGCAAAAAAGCAATTGCTTTGGATTTGCTGCTTTAGCTGCTGCTTTCTTTTATGGCAGCCGGCCGGAATAACAGCTGGCATAGGTGTCTCTGGCACTTAAAAGGAGACGCTTCTACTCACACACTCTCTCTCTCTCTTTTAAATAAAATCATTTTGACTGCCATTTTATTTTTATGGCACGTAGGGAATCTCTCTCTCTCTCTCTCTCTCTCTCTCTCTCTCTCTCTCTCTCTCTCTCTCTCTCTCTCTCTCTCTCTATATATATATATATATATATATATCAGATAAAATCGTCTTGACTGCCATTTTATTTTTCTAACAGTAGGGGCTAAAATTTCAGTCAGATGATCTAAACAGGAACGATGGGAAGTTCAGATCTTACACAAGTGTATCATGTTAGCACGTATATCCAAATGAGGTGAGCTTAGCAAACTTAACCAAAAGAGGCCTGATCCACTAGGAGGTTATGCAAAATGCTGTGTGTGGGGTCATCATGATATGTGGTCTATCATGTCCGGATCCTAAAAATCATGCCCATCAAAAAATTCAAGTGGCCCACACATCATTAAAAGCCTTGTAAATAATTTCAAATGCCATCCAACCCATTTAAAAGTAGCCCCCACAAGTATGGATGACATATCATTTAAAAACTCAGGTGGGCCACACCACGTGATTTTAGATGTTTGGCCGTCTTTCGGATCAGGCAGACTTCTGGGATCCAATGAGAACACGAGGGGACACACATGATGGACGGATTGGGTGTCGACGTATCGTGGTGCAGATTAAGCTTAACCTGCAAGTAGTGGATCCGGGAAGTGGATTGTGTCCTGTGGTGTTGATGTCACCAGCTTGTGTGAGGCCTACTATGATGTATGTGTTTTATCCACACTGACCGTCCATTTTGTGAGATCATTTTAGATTATGAGCCCAAAAACATGAGGCAAATTCAAAGCTTGAGTGGACCATGTTACAGAAAGTAGTGGGACAATGACACCCACTATTGAAACCTTCCTAGGGCCTACCATGATGTTTATTTGCCATCTAACCTGTTCTTAAGGTCACACAGAGCTGGATGAATGGAAAATAAAGATATCAGCTTGATCCAAAACTTCTGTGGCCCCCAGGAAGTTTCAATGGTAAGTGTTCAATCCTCATTGCTTTCTACGGTGTGGTCCACTTGAGCTTTGGATATGCCTCAACTTTGGGCCATACTACAAAATGATCCCATAAAATGGATGGACACATACATCATGGTGGGCCCACATAACTTATTGACGCCAACACATCACCGAGGTCAATGGTGTGTGACACACCACGCAATCCGCTTCCGTGGATCCGGGACATAACTGAAATATACTACCGGCTGTGTACCGTGTGATTTCCCTTACGATCGCACCAGCCACGTGGCAGGTTTCAAGCAGAGGATAGAAAGAAGAGAAAGGAAAGAAAAGAATAATAATATAAAAATAAATCCCGCGAAATTTCTCCTTCTCTCTCATACTCTCTCTCATTCTCTCTCTGAAATGCCGACGATTCCGTTGGGTATTTCTCCTCCTCCTTCTTACAGTGCTCTAACGAATCATCTGAAACCCTACTCATCTCTCCATTTCAGCGACTTCACTTTTCCATCGAGGATTAGGGTTTCTCGTTCTCCTCCCAGTTCTACTCCTCTCGCCGATCCCTCTGCATCCAAATCAGGTAGTCGAATCGAATCTGATCCCTTTATTCAATTTCCAGCTTGGTCTTCAATTCCACTATTGTCTAGGATTTTTTTATTTTTTATTATTTTATTTTTTTTTGCATTTTCGGCGTTGAGTTGTCCTGGTATTCACTGACTGCGGCGTGAATTCTTTTATTAAATTATGGCTTTATTATGTTATTTTATTTCTATGCGTTTTTTATTATTTTATTATTTTATTATTTTTTAAATTTCTTTACACCGGATGGATTCGAAGTTTTCCGTTTTTTTCTCTAAGTTAGGTGCACTGAAGACTTGGATTTGCTGCCTTGAATTCACAAAGACTCTCTTATTAGTTTGGATCTCCCAATCCTTAGATTCATTAGTTAATTGGAGTTTGCATTGATTGAGTTATTTGCGAGTTTGAGCTCTAGAGAGGCTTTTAGCGGAAGATATCTAATCAGATTCAAAGCAGCTTTTTTTTTTTTTTTTTTTTTTTTTTTTTTATGGGTAATTGATGCATCAAGGCCGCAAATCACATCAAATGGGTCCCAATGATCACATTACTTCCCTATTGAGAATCAGGCCCTAAAATTGCATATTAGGATGATCAGACCGTCTAATGATTCTGATCAAGGATTGTGAACAATATGACTGTCCATCTTGTAGATCTAGACCTTATCGAGGGTCCAAAATGCTCTAATTGATTATCGGAATCAGATCTATGATCTCATTGTCTCATGGGGCCTGCATGATCAACCTAATGGTCTGGATGGACCCCTCATGTCATTTTATTGCTAGTTGAGGGCTTGGATTATTAACGATTGATCTAGAGGGTCTGGATTGATGATCAGGTGACATGTGGGGCCCAAAAGTCAACGCATTTACGTGTCCAAGTCATGCATTGGGCATAGGAGGAGAGATTATGAGATTTGGATGCTTCTTTTTCTTTTTCTTCTTCTTCTTTTTTTGATGAGTAATCCTTCAATATTTGTTGGTTTCTTGCGAGAAACAAATAGACCCCAAGCAAGAGGAAACCACACAGAACCAAAATTAGAAAAAGACTGAAGGATTTTGCCTAAAAGCATCTTCCACATGAATTGTTTAGATCAAGCCCAAGTGATGACATGGTTGCCTAGCTGAACCAACATATCTGTGTTTTACTCCCTGTAACTCTTCCTCAGACAAGCTTGGGCAGAATTATAGAGAAAATATAAGTATTAGTAGTGCAACAAAGCAAAAATGTGTTCCTTGTCACCAGTGTCTGCTCGCAATAGAAGTGAACTAAAATGCAAACATTTAGTTTAATCAAGAAGAATTACAATAATTTTAAGCAAGTCCATGGGAACCTTGTTTTTCCACATTTTGGATACTGCCAAAGATCAGGCAGACTGTCTAGCAAAGGAAGGTGTTTCCTGTCCCTTCTTGTGTGTGTGTGTGTGTATCCCGATTGTGGTTAGCTGTTATATTGGGAGGAGCATAGGTTTCCCTTTTGGATTCAGGATTTCTGAAAAATTACAAATTTACAAACTGAAATCCAAGCAACTGTTGAGATTTGATTTTCCATTTAATGAAGGAATGCATGTGTAATTAAGACCAGAAGCAGAGATGGCTCCATTGAAGAGGAGAGCATTAATTAGGTTTAAGGTCCTATCTTGGTCTTCTTTTCTGTATAGGTAATTCAGCTAAACATCTTTGGGACGTTGTCACTGAAAAAATGGAAAGGAAATTATCTCTCTGGAAAAGCAATCTTCTCTCTTTAGCTGGTAGAATCCCCTTAATCAAGGCGGCTTTGTCAAATCTCCCTTTTTTTTTTTTGTCCTTATTTTGCTGCCCCCGGTCCATTTTTCAGAAAATGGATAAACTGAGGAGAGATTTCCTCTGGCAAGGCAGACCTCAAAATGGGAAGTCTCATCTGTTGAGTTGGAGGCATGTTTGTAGGCCCTGGATGGGGTGGGGGGCTCAAATCAGGATAGAAGTTGTTAATTATATGATATTGGGATGGAGATTTAGGGTGTAGGAAGGGAGTCTTTTGAGATCAGTTATTGCAGGCAAGTATGGGGTTTCCAGTTCGAGGTGGTGGATTTGGGAGTCCTCTCTTTATAGGGCCTCTTCCTGTTGGAAATTGATTGTTGGGATGGCTGGTTTTTTTTTTTTTTCTTTTCAAGAAATCGGGTTTTCAGTGGGGAATGGAGAAAATGTTTGTTTCTGGGATGATATCTAGGTGGGGGAATCCACCCTCATATTCGAATTTCCCTACCTAGCAAGCCTCTGCCCCATCCAGAACATCTCAGTAGCTGGGTCAAGGTCAAGAGGGTGCGTGGCTTCCTCCTTGCTGTCATGATCCTCTGGATGTCAAAATCAAGGAGTTATCTAGGCTCCTCTCTTGGCTCAGTGGCCTATGTCCCAATCTGGGTGAAGAAGATACGCTTATCTGGAGGAATTTATTGGGAAGATTCTCTGTCCGTTCCTTCATCGAGGTGCTCTCGAGTCCCACAGCTATTGATAAAGGCAGTCATGTGAGATATGTTTGGCATTATGGCACCCCTCCGCAACTAGCAGCATTTGCGTGGCTGGCAGTTAGGAATAGGGTTTTAGCTGTTGATAATTTGCACAAAAGGGCAATAGTGCTTCCTAATGTTTCTCCTATGCATGATAAGTGAGGAATCGGTGGAGCATATTTTCATCCACTGTCCGTTTGCTAAGGAGGTTTGCTGTGGCATTCTCCCTGTTTTTAATGTGCCATGGGTCATTGCCAAAGTCCATGGTTGAGCTTTTCCTTTCTTGGCATGTGGGAACTCCTAGGTCAAAGTGGTGGTTAGCATTGCTTGCCATCTTATGGTCTATTTGGTTGGAAAGGAACAGTTGGTGTTTCAAGGATAGCAGTGAGATCTCTAATATTATTATTAGGAAGGCTCTTGTGTTAATTTAGGATTGGGAAGACTGATTTCTCTGTTGTTGGGTTGTATTTCTGTTTTTTTTCTTTTCTTTCTTTTCTTTGGTTTCTCTCCTCTTTTGTTGTTGTTTGGTTTTTGGCTTTTATTAATAAATTATCAGTTATAAAAAAAATAAGAATAATAAAATAAAAATTGTTAGCTGTCAGATCTCCTTCCCTCTGGGGGATGTGAGGCATTGTTTGCCTTGAATGCTTGGTATACTTTTGTTTGATACAATTTTTTCTTCTGAGTTGTACCAATTTTGGTTCAGCAATGAAGCAAGTGACCAGACTGAAATTGGACTGAAATGGATGAGTCATACCAGTTTAGGTCCCCAGGCAAGTTGTACTACGACACCATTATTTATATCCCGTTGATGGAATGTTGAGATATTTTGGCCGTCATCCTCATTAATCATCCTGGTACTCCTAACTACCTCCTTCGTATACATGTATTATTGACAGCCATGTAACCCTAAAATCTGATTATCCACTAAGTAGCTCCTTAGTACGAAGTCTAACCATCTGGTTCCAACTTCCAACAGCATTGGACAAGGGACTTTCTATTGTGCATATGTACAATGTGTTTGCAAGTATGTTTTTGTTTGTCCGCACTCATGTGCCGATCGATATGTATATAACTCTATCTGCGTATGCAATTTATCTATGTTTGTATAGATGTGTGTAGGTATATGTTGGGGTTAAGCTGATGCATGTACTATTAATTTTTTTTTTTTTTTTTTTTTTTAAGAAAAAAAAAAAAGGAGTTGATGAAACATGAATCATTTACAGTCACGGAAATTAATGATTCAGCCTTCATTAAAATTTTTGTTTATCAATAAAAAGTTAATAAAGTTAATCTAGGGCAAGCCTGGATTGTGCAAGTTGATTGGTGACTTTGATGATGCTTGGAATTTTTTAGCCTGATTTGTTGAAAGCCCTGAGAATTCATTTGACCTTCAAGTTCTGTTTTACTTGGGGTCCATGCACCATTTAGATTTTGGAATTCCAAAGATTCATTTCTCCTTCAATAACGTTTCCTTGTATAGGAGCTTGCAGAGCCAGTCAGGCAGTTGAATTCTTTCCATCTGTTCGCCCTGAGGTTGTCGTCCGAGAGGCACGGTTAGAGGATTGCTGGGAAGTGGCTGAGACTCACTGTAGCTCATTCTTCCCAAACTATTCTTTTCCTCTAGATTTGGCACTGAGGATTAACCGGTTGGTGGGATTGTTGTCAGGATTCTCTGTACCAAATGGTTGCACGAGGACATGTCTTGTTGCTGTTATCAGCAACTCTTTCAATGATAACTTTTTCTTTGGAAGTGAAGACTTCAAAATTGGAGGTTTTGAAGGGAAATTCAGCTTCAACAAGGGGTCTGTTGCTGGAATATTGACAATAGATACAGTGGCTGATTTCCTTCCAAAAAAAGGTCCACTTCGACAAAGAAGGTGAGTTAAGGCTTAATTGTTGAGTTAGAAGGTCCATGCTTTGGCAATATAGTAGAACACATTGTTTTCTTAATAATCATCATCATCATCATCTAAGCCTTATCCCAATTAATTGGGGTAGGCTACATGAATCCTTTTCTACCATTCCACTCTATCAAGAGCCATACCTTCAGTTAGATGTTATTTTCTAAATCTTAATACAAAAACATCTAGCAGTCTAGATTTTATTTTATTTATTATTATTATTTTTTTTTTTGAGCAATAGGAACAAATTTTATTGAAAAAGGGGGGCCAAAGTCAGAATATAATAACAGGGAAAACTAAGGCTTCTAGATGGCCTTGTTGTTAGATGAAAGTATACTTAATGTAGCTAACCTTACCTGCTATTATGACTCCTTGTGGTTTATTCCTTTTCTTGAGAGCCTAGGTTTTTGCATATTTCTTCATATGACAATTTGAATCCGTAATTCTCTGGATCATATCCAATATGACACGCTTATGTACATTGCACACTTTTTGTAAGTTGTACTTGTTGGCAATGATAACCATCATATGTGATATACGATGCCATCTTATGAACAAGATCCCAATACAGTGTGCGGAGGCCTTCACCTCAAACTCTATTCTTGAGTGCTGAAATTCCAAAGCAAGTTATTATCAGTCTACAGATATCTAAAATATGATAGAAATCAATCTCTTTGATGCATCCAGGCTACATAAGCTGCCCTATCGTAGATTGAGCCAATCCAAGGGTTGTGATCAAGGAGGATATAGACCATCCAATTGTCTAGATTGAAGATTTGAACGACTTTAAGGGTTTAATAAATCCAATGAAAGATCAATAGTCCCAATGTGCATTCTAAATCATACCAAAACCACTTTGAAGGTTTAATAAATCCAATGAAAGATCAACAGTTCAAATGCGCATTCTAAATCATACCAACAGTCGTTTAAACAACTTGTTCAATTAGTTTGATTTTTATTTTCGTTACTTATTTAGGGGGCCACTTTTTGGAGTATCAAACGATGTTTGAATAAGATGACATTGGTCTTGCTAGAGAGCCTATTGAGTTAGCTTTCAAATTAGCCTGTGATATTGTGATTCTAACAGTGTTTGAAATACAACAAAATTTACACAGCCTATAGGGATGTGACATGTTTCAAGGTTTTTCAGTCATTTTTAATATTTCACTGAAATAGATGGTTTGGATTAAAGTAATAGATGGTTAGGATTATATTAAGTTTTCTCTTGCTTTAATAAAGAATCTATATACATGTAAAGACTCTCTTCTAGGGAGGTATGATGGAATAAAAATACATGTTTTTTTCTTGAGCTATTGTATGTGGTGCTTCCCTTCGGCATGTGTGCTTACAGTAGAAGAAGAGCAAGCTTTATTGCAATTACTAGCATAACAGCTAGTAGGTTGTTGGATATTAATCTACAGCCCTTGTTTTTATCTTTTTGTTGTCTGTGGAGAAATTTAAGGGTTTGATATTCAAGAAAAAGGTACATATCCAAATTGATACTCTTTATTTGATTTGGTTTTGTCACTCTTACCTAGATCAATGCTTCTTATGAAAGCTCAGAAAAAAAAAAAAAAACAGGTTTGGTTGTACAATAAACTAGATCTAAATATTCAGCTGTATACCAATCTTGATGCAAGCATTATTTGGCAGTGGTATGATGTAAAATTTATGAAAGTAGTTAGCTGTAATGGGAGGAGAACATTTTATTTTTTATTTTTTGGAAAGTTGGAGGATAATGTATTTTAGTCCTGGAAATTAGCATTAATGCTCCTTAACAGAGAAAGAAGGATTAAGGAATGCCCTTATAAAGCCTTTGAAAAGAGAAGGAAAAGAAAAAAAGGATGCCCTTAGACAGGAAACACAAACAAGACACTGAAGTACAATCAGAAGATGCCACAGGTCAACGAAAGGCACTCTACAAAAATATGGAAGAAGTCCCCTTATCTTAAAATTCCGATGTTCCTTGAAGTGGTTTTGGTGCATCCAGACCTCCAATCACAATGATTTGACACCTACAGTCAGATTGATGGCCCCACAGAGCAATCAGATCAGATGGAGGGCCTTAACGCGATCAGATCAGATTGATTGGCCCAGAAGTGATCTGATCATGTTATGGACCCCATGTTTGCATTGTTCACATGTGCATAGTGCTCACACACGCATGCTGTTCCTCCATTCAAATGTCTCTACTGTTCATCGGTGCTTTTTTTTTTTGAATTCATCAGTATTACTTGAAAAGTTCCACTCTCTAGGTTTTGACTGTGCCGAAACTTGGGGAGTCTTGGACACTTTGTACATGACACGACACTTCAAAATATGTATTACACGGTGTCCTGGTGATGTCATCAAAATTGCCAGTTGTTGGACACCTTGACTAAATTGTCAAACATATTATGCAAGAATCCTTCCTTTGATCTTTCTCGTTTGTTTCCTTTTGTTAATTTTCTTTTAAGCCAAAAGATCTCTCACTAGCCCTCAAGTTTGCCACCATTCCCTTGTTGTTGAAGAAACCAATTTCCTCTCATTCTCTAGATATTAGTTCATTTTTCATTATAAGTACGATGACCCATATAACAAAAAACCGTAAGCGTTCTCTTTCTTTTTTAATTGATTCTTGCATGGGGGGTTTGCCAATTTATAAGAGAGCGAGCAATGTTCATAAAAAGCACTATTTCTTGGGATGATTATGGGTGATTGGTGGTTTTATTAATCAATTATTTGTTACTTTAGATTAGTGGATTTTATTTATTTATTATTTTTTTCCCTATTAGAACTATGTGGATATGCTTGTCTAAATTCCATTCTTTTTATGTTTTCATCATTTTAGGGGAGTTATGGGATACTCAGGCAGCACATGATACTTGATATGCAGGCACTCAGAAATGGTACATGTGGAATATGTTAACTCAAATTAAACCAACTAAATTGTGAAACCCACTTCTGCTAACTCAACACTAGCAAAATCAGATTGATTGAACAATCCTAACCTCTTATTCATGGACACTTGTTTGTTGAAATAGGACCATTGTATATTTTCATTTTTAACTGTCCAATAAATGTCTACCACCCCGATAGTTGGATGATCAAATAAGCATAGTTGTTCATGATGCATCTGAACTAGGAATCATAATTTGGACAGTTGAATTTGACTTGTATGCCACATACGCATTTTAAAAATAATTTCTAGGTGCATGTGTATCATCCCACACACAGTCAAAGTATCATAGTTTATCATCATTTCATTTTATTTTATTATTTGTTAAGTTTATTTATTGAATTAAATATTATTTATGTGTTCAGAAGTGTCCCAGTGACTAGACTTTTGGAGTTGACACTTTAAAACACTTCCAACTCTTGGCACCCTACCAAGTGACCCAGGAACACTTTTCATCCTGTACACGTGCATGGATTAAGCATTTTTCTACTCTGTTAGTAGTTTCCCTTTGGAGTGTAAAACTTGCTTAGCAAGCAAAGATCCGAAGTTAACTTAGGAAAGTTGTGTGCATGTTCAAAGCTTATATATACAAGGCCATATGCATGGATCACTACTAGATTTTTTTGTGAATAGAACTTTTTTGGGTATTTTCTTTTATACTCGTTTAGAAAAGTGATTCTTCTAAGTTTTCTAGTGGGTTTTGCTTCTAGAAGGCTGTTGGATTCATCCACATTCCCCCCTTATTTAGGGAGTTTCTTTTCTTTGTCATCCTAGAATCTACTAGACTGCTGGAAATCATTTTCCCAGTTTACTGTTGGCTCCATTGGGTATGTACACTTCCCCATGCACTTGAATTCCAATTTTTAACTCTTTGCTTTCCATTATTTTTTTGTTGATGACATGCATGCAGCTGTGGGAGATATAACCTAAATGACGTTTGTAAGCCTATCTATTATACCATGTAAGCCTCCACAACCATTATGGGCCATTTTACTTTGTGGGTAAGTTGGATCAAACCCGTTGCATTAAGAGGGTAACCCGTTGTTTCATGAGGCTAATGACCCCAGATGTTCGAGGCTCATACCTGTAACTAAGTCATTTAACATGCCTTATTCAAAGGCACCGGACATGTTAATCAAGGAGAGCCAGAGTTTCTGTCTTTATCATCTTATGCTTGTATGTACATGTTTGTATCATCTTATGCTTGTATGTACATGCCTGCTTTTTGGGTTTTGGAGTTGTGTATTTGACATCTGGTACCTAGGGGTGCACACGGTTCGGTTCAGTCCGATTTTGGGGTGAAACCGGAACCGAACCATTCCTTACGGTTCTAGGATTTTTGGAACTGGAACCGGACCGTTAGCACCCTAGAACCATACCGGAACCGGACCGTGAAAACCGGTTCGGTTCCGGATCGATTCCACAGTTCTGGGCTTTTTAAACTCCAGCCCAATTACAGTGGGACCTAGGAAGTTTTAACAGTGGGTGTTCAATGAAAACTATTTCCTGTGGATGGCGTGGATGTGCAACACATACATCAAAGTGGGCCCCACAGTGAGGGAAACACCCACTAACGTGTTACTCGGGTGCCACCTAATCCGCTTCTTTGTCGGGAATAAACGTCCCACCTTGATTTTAAAATAGGATCTTCCTATGTGAGAGCATCCATGAAGGGATCCCATCGTCCGATCACCAAACATGGGCCCCACTCCTACAAACTCAAGGACCTGACTTCCGATGGAAAGGATCATGCAACTGACTTCCGACGGAAAGGATCATGCAATTGAGCTTCTCTTTATTTTCTATTTTCAAATGTCCTCTTAAATTATAAAGAAAAATCTCAGAAAAGCTTTTAATTTGGATACCCTATCTCAGAATAGCAGTGTTTTGTAGTGAGGACTTGCAAAGTATAATAGCATAATGATATAAGAAATTTCAGTGAAAATGCACAAACAAACATAATACAGTGAATGCTAGCTGAAAAACATGATGGGGTCTAAATTCAAAGAAGAAAGGAAAATTTTTATTAGTTGTAAATACACAAACAAACAAAATGCAGGGAACTGAGGGTTTTTTATTTTTTATTTTAAACGAAAGCTCAGATCCACGGTTTGGATCCATGGTTCGGATCTCCAGTTCGTATAACGGTTCGGTTCGGTTCTACAGGGCCCTAAACCGGAACCGATCCGTAATCAACGGTTTTGGGAATTTTGGAACCAGAACCGAACCGTTAGCACCCTAGAACTGGACCAAACCGGACCGATCTAACGGTTCTAGTCCGGTTACACGGTTCCAACGGTTTGATGTGCACCCCTACTGGTACCAATGTCTTACAACAAGATGGAGATTAGATTAGGGCTTTCCTTTTTCTTTTCAAGGGCCAGATTATGGTGATTCCTTCCTCTCCTTGTATTCACGTTTTTATGTGCATGCCTGCATGAGTCTCCATGTTTTACATCTGGTACCCCCCATGCCTTACACCTAGATGGACATCCATATCCAGTTTACATGTTTCTGTTTTCACTGATGAGGCTCAGTTTGTATTGCCCTCTCTTCAACCTTTTAAAATCTATTATATTCATTGTTTGTGTCTTTGTCCAGCCCATGACTTTATGGTTGGTGAGTTAGAGAGTTTTATCATTATATGCATCATCACATAATGACCATATGTACAAATGCAAGTAGAATCTTAAGACGGTGTTCTGATTATTTTTCAAGTTTTCTGGAGGCATTTAAATAGTTTGCATCAATACTGATGAAAGGCAAGGTTGCATTAATTTTCCTCAAACCTGACATGAAAGTGCTGCAGAACAATTGCTAGCTGTAGATAGAAAACAAACATCAACACATTCCCCATGATTTGCATCTTTCTCATACATGGAATCTCTAGATATCTGAATTGAGATGACCAAATCTTCTCAGGACAGGAATAGCATACATATCAAACGTTGCAGTTCGGCAGAAGGACAGGCGCAAAGGGATTGCCAAAAGACTTGTTGCCAAGGCAGAGGCCGTGGCGAGGAGCTGGGGTTGCCGGGCCATTGCGTTGCACTGCGATGCGAGCAACCCAGCAGCCATGCAACTGTATATAGGCCAGGGCTTCAGATGCATCAAGGTTCCTGACCGTGCAAACTGGCCTCAGCCGAAAACCTCCCCAGGTATGGAGTTTAACTTCATGATGAAGCTCCTAACCAGCACCACTGCTGCTGCCATTTGATTCACCCCACATCGAAAGAAGGTTGTGGGTTTATGTTAGCAAGCGTGCATTCTTTCCATGTCTGTTCCATGTGTATGAATATGTATAGATTGCACAAATGGGTGTGGATTGCAGAAGCATCTAGTGACGTGTACAATGGATGGACAATATTTAATGGCCTTTACACTGGGTAAAATGGTATATATGCAAAAAAAAATAAAAGAACGTATAGTTGATACCATTAGATTTTGCAGAGAGCTTCTAGCGACATGTAAGAGAACTTGTCCCGATTCCATTTTCAGTTGTAGTTTTCTGAAAAGGAACTGGTAAAATCCCAATTTGTTTGAACAGTGAATCTGAGGAAAAGTTCAAAGAGTAGACAAGTTTCATCAGTGGTAAAATACAATCATGTATGATGTTCGCACAGGTTCCAAGCCCTAATTAAGTGGCCTCCAGAGCATTTAAGATTTACATACCACTATACCAGTGGGAGGGTAATCTTGAATGAACAGGGAGTTCTGGTGTCAAAGATCAAAGATGGAATATCAAAGAAGCCCTTGGAGAGATTCAAGGATTTTTGGCATGCTGAGAAATATGCAATTTCACCCATGGGAATCTTCATCATGCTCTTGGAGAGTGCATGCTCTTAGACCCTAACTATTTGCAGTCCCCATTGGGTACTTGGTAATAGTTGCCTAACATTTGCCTAGAATGGTCTGGTGTACCCCTTTCAGATGCTGTTCAGCCAACTGCTCCGGCACAAGCTCATTCTGCAGTGCAACTACCATCTGCCTCTAGATTATCTCGCTTGCCTTTAAGATTAGATTGTGTGGGGTACCAGTTAGCTGATTTCCTGAGAGTCAAAGGCAAACAAGGTTGATGGCTGTGGGACCACTGATCTTAAAACTTGTTATAGAATCTACCTTTAGAATGCAGAGCCTTGGATTGCTATAAATGATGACGAGACCCATGCCAACTTCATTTGCTTGCCATTGTCAGCTTTGCCCTCGTGGAGGATCTGGACCCTATCCAAGGGTGTAAAGCATCTGAAGTGATTGATTGGCAAAGCTTAACTACGGGCATTATATTTTAATAGATCAAAATGACACCTGAATTTATGTCGCCCCAAAACCTAATAGAACACCTTGGGCACCTTGGTGTCTTTTTAAGTGTGGAACTCTCTACTTGACCAACTCGAGCTCCTGCTTCTAAGGTTCTAGTCTCCAAAATTGAGAAATGGTTCTTTCATTAGATGAGGTAAGGAAATCATTTTTTTTTTTTTCTGGAACTGGCTGTCCATGAAGCTTTGGTGGAGAGTTCTAGAGGCATCCAAATGGCAGTGGAGAGTTGCTGCGCTACAATGCACGTTTCCTTATCATTCTCTTCAAATCCTGCTCCTACAAAATAACTCAGTTATGATTTGGACCGACCATGTAACACCGTCAATTTCAAATGGTATTTTGGTGATATATTCCCACTGCCATTATTATAGCACCATATGGATTGCCATCCACCCAAACTGCTCATTTGAGTGCCCTGAGTTTCGGAGAAGAACATCAGAACAGTCGGTCACCTCTTGATCTGCAATTTAGCAATCCCAAATCAAATTTTTTTAAAAAAATTACTAACAAATTCAGGAAACCCAATAATGACAGGCGCCATAGCTGGTCGTAAGGCTTTCATTGTTGGAAAAAACCGTGACAAATCCTCCACCTATGATGCTTGGGCAAACTTGTCTAGTGCTGATGTATCCAATGCTGGGAACTCTTTAACAGCAGCCTGTACAGCGAGCCCAAGTTTCATGGCATCCTCATTACTTGGTGCCTGCAATTTTTTGTGATTGTTTTGTCAATGCAGGCATAATATTAACAAGGCGGAAGTTCACTGACATTTTGGGAAGTTTAAAGTAATTTACCTCGATATTAAGAGGCAAAACAGGGTCATGAAGGGAGAGTCTGAGTAGGAACCACCCACCATATCCAGAGACACGAATCTGTTCAGGAATGTGGAAAAATGTATAGTGTTCAGGAACTTCCAAAAAAAAAAACTAAAGTCAAAAGTGCCGTCTCAGTTCTGGTTTCTTGGCAGAAATCTCTTTCTTTACTTTCTTAAGTGCAGATTAGATGCCAAAATCATGAAAAAGACACTCAAGACATAAGGTTGAAACTTCGAGCTAGGATGAGTAAATGAAAAAGTGGAGAGAGTTGATGATATCGACTACTGCTGTTTTTATTGTCTTTTTATTTTCTTATCTTCTTTTTTCATAAAAGAAAATTTGGAGTTTGGACTTCAGTAATTAGAGTCTGGCCAGACTGGGAAGCTAAACAGAGTTCCAAGTCAACTAGAGAGCTGCCCTGAGAACATTGAAATGTCACCATGTGCATAATACTTGCATCTGGGGAAAGACTCGAAATTCCACTTGTAGATTGTCTATCAATTCCTGGGTTTAACTTGTCCTGATACATGAAAAACTTGCTGATCTTATGAAAGCTTAGCCAGTTAGACTCAGCGGATTCCTCAAGAAATGGAGCTTGGAATAGGTAATCCATAGCCTGACCCGACCAAGTTGACTCAGTCATGCTTGGCTGAGCTTCTGGTGGATCAGCAAGTTTTCAACATTGACCTGACTTGCTCTGACATGAGAACATGGAGAGCTATTGGAAATTCACATCCAAACACTAGCACCCAATATTTTCAAACCTCGTGAACTTTGGTTCTTGAATTCAGATGATAAACCCAACTTATGATGTTTAGAACTCCCAACATCCATTTAGCTATCAAATAGATCATTACAGGTAATATATTGATTGGTTGAAATTTGAAGAAACAATCAGATGGTTAGTATTATCTTCCCAGTGTAATGTTGCAGTTATGCTCCATCTACAGTTGGGTCAGCGATTTGGATGATCTGGATTGATGTACAACTATGCAATGTGTATGATTGAAGAGGCACAACCACATACATGTGAGTTCTTGTCCACTGATCAGGTAACACGGAGTTCAAGGATGACCTACCTAAGAGATGGAGGGAATCCAGGGGCAACGGACATAGGAATGTGATCAAATTGCATCCATTCATCCATTGGTTTCATGAACTGTGGAAATTTGATGACTGAGCATGTCAGATTTCTTTCACAAGCATGTGGACAGTGGGCCCCATGTCAAGAATGACTGCAATCTCATAACTTGTGGCAAGATGTGAATGTGCATCCGTTTGGATATGGACTATCCTTGTACGCATATTTACACTGATCTATTGTCTCTGGCCAAATTCCTCTGTCACTTTTCTGTTGTGTAGAAGGCAGTGTGTGTATGCTCCATCATGGCCTGGGTACCTCCGTGGCAGCCAAGCTGTTTAGAAGGTGGACCCATGTCTTGATGCCATATGATAATAATCATGGCAGGTTCATGCATCAGGTGGATCCCATGCTAAACTTTTTCACAAACGTCCATTTATTTTGAAAATTGCAAACCAACATGATTTTTCGAGCAACCTATCAACCTAAATCCTGATGATGGCCATCCTAGTATACACCCAAGAATATTTGCCACTCTCGAGATAGTTGGGTTACACCTGACACGGATACCAATCGGCACCTGTATGAAACTTGGCACATTTGGGAAGCAGAACGCAATTCTGGAAAATAGTTTTTGCAGGAAATTACATTTCCACTATTTGCAAGCATAGAAAACGTACTTAGAAACGGTGGAGAACTACAGTTCCATGGAAAACCTCCCAAAAAGTTTTCCCCATCAGATCCATAATCCAACTCTCTCTCTCTCTCGTTATCTCATCTCATACAAAAATTGACAATCAGAGGTGGGCCCCACATCATGGATGGTCCAAATTTAATGACCGGACTGTCTATTGTAATCAATATGGCACCTTCATCCTAGCCATTTATTGGAAGTTAAGACCACCTGATCAAAGTAAATTTTTTGAGAGAATTAGCAAACCACCTCCATGCCATGCTAGCAAGAACTACAGTTCCATGGAAAACCTCCCAAAAGTTTTCCCCATCAGATCCATCAGAAATTAGATTTCCAAATCATGGGGAAAACTCGCAAAGGTAATCCTCCTCTCCCTCTTTCTCTCTCTTGTTCTCTCATCTCATACAAAAATTGGCAATTAGAGGTGGGCCCCACATCATGGATGGTCCGAATTTAATGATCGGATTGTCTATTGTAATCAAATATGACCCCTTCATCCTATCCATTTATTGGAGGTTAAGACCACCCGATCAATGTAAATTTTTAAGAGAGAATTAGCAAACAACCTCAATGCCATGCTAGCAAAAAACTCTCCATTGCATCTGAAAATTACCCATGACACCCCAAACATATGCAAGAAGCTATCCGGAATTCCTTCGAAAATGGGCAATGGATAAAAAGACGATCTACCATATTTTCATTTTGAAGGCACATTACGCAGACATTCAAGAGCACTATCCCTCTCTTACAAAGATGGTCGATTGTAGGCACCTTATTTCTTCCCACAAGCCATGCCAAAGCCGCAACCTTGAGTGGAGAACCATAATGCCAAACTGAGGTTGTAAGGCCATAGTGACCTCCTCTTGAAGACCTACTTAGTGCTCTATACCGTGCCTTTATTGAGAAAGGCCTGGTTTTCCCTTTTGGGTCCACACCATCTCATCCCCTACTCCTGGCAACAGTTTTAACACTTCGCGATAACTCCAAAAGCCTAACCAAATCTCCTCTTCATCCGAAAAATTCCTACAACATGGGAATACCCAAATCATATCTACTCCAAAAAAGGAGAAATAGTGAGCCACCAATATATTGGTCTCCGATGATATTCTTGCTAGTCTTGGAAAAGTTGCCTTCAATGCATTTTCACCCAACCCAACATCCTCCCAAAAGCAGATGTTGTTTCCATCACCCATGGAAAATCCCACATTCTCCATAAACTTTTGCCTCAACATTGCTACTAATTTACATGCCGTTGAAGCCCTATACATAGGTGCATCCCCTGTCAACCACCACCCTTCTTGAACCCCATACTTCCTTTCTATCACCTCTCTTCATAGATTTCCTTTTTCCGCACCAAACTTCTAGATCCATTTCCCTAAAAGATCTTGGTTCATTTGTTCTAGCTTTGAAGCCCCACTCCTTCCTCAAACGGCTTACGTACCTCTTCCTATTTTATTACATGATACTTACGTTTCTCTTCTACCTCCTCATAAGAAATCCCGCCTCAATTTTTCCAGCCTATCCAATACTCATCTTTGACATTTGAAGAGGGACATGAAATAAATAACAGGATTGGACATAGCCAATTTTTTAAGCGTCACCCTTCCACCCATGGAAGGATATCTACTTTTCCATCTTTAAATCTTACCTTCAAATCTCAATTACTTTATCCCACAGCCTTTTTGTCAGCTTTCCTCTGCAAAGTGGAAGCCCAAGGTAGGTAGATGGAAATCAACCCACACAGTAGCTGAATATGGTAGCAAAATTGCTTACTTCTTCCTTTGAAAGGCCAACACCTAGAAGCTCACTTTTGTTTATATTTACTTTCAAGCCTATTACCGCTTCAAAACACATAATGATCTTCCTTAAATTATCCACTTTACCTTCTTATGCCTCACAAACAAGGTAGTGTCATCTGCCAAGAAAAAAGGGGGGGGGGGGGGGGGGGGGGGGGGGGGGGGGGGTAGTGTCATATGCACACTAAAGGTGAGAAACTTGAAAAATCCAATTTATCCACATTAAAACCGTCGATAAGACCTACTTCCACATCTCTGACTGGCATCTTGCTTAAAGCCTCTGCCACCACCACAAACAAATATGAAGACAAAGGATTCCCTTGTCGCAAGCCTCTGGTTACCACGAAATAGCCCTTTGGAGATCCATTTGCCAAAAACGAAAACTTCATCGATTTAACAGCTGTCTACACCCAATTCCTCCATATTATGTCCGCATCCCATTCAATTAAGCATGTAATCTACACAATGCCACTCCACATGATCATAAGCCTTTTCTATTTCAAGCTAGCAAACTACTCCTTTCTTCCCTTCCCTATGACATGCATTGATGCATTCATGCACAATCAAGGCGTTGTCCGTAATCCACCTTCTTGCTACAAACACCCCCCTGATTCTTAGATATCACACCTGCCATAACCTTTTAAAATCTGGAAGCCAAAATTCTAGCATTGCTAGAATTTTATAAGGGGCCCCTAGTAAACTTATTGGCCTGAAATCCCCCAAGCATTTTGCTCCCACTTTTTCAACATTAAGAGCGATAAAAGTAGCACCTAGTTCTGTTGCAATGTGCCCACATTTGAAATTTTCATTGACGAAGCCTACCAAATCATTTTTTACACTCTAAAATTTTCTGAAAGAAAACAATGGGGGATCCATCCAGTCCAAGTGCCTTCTCACTTCCTAAATCTTCCACTACCGCCTTAATTTCTTCTTCAAAGAAAGGTTTTTCCAAAAAATCAGCCTCTCCTCTTGAGATCCGGCTAAGATGTAAGTTGTCAAGTCTCGACCTTTTCCAACCTCCTTTACTAAGATGATTCTTATAGAAGTTAACAATTGCAGCATACACCTTTGACTTATCCTCTATCCTTTCACCATCTACTACTACACTTGAGATCTTGTTAGCTCTAGTCCAGGTGCTCACCATTCTCCCGCTTCTCTATCTCCTTTGCATGGAAATCCCTTTGCGACTGTACCTTCTTCATCTTCATTTCTCCTTCTCCTTTTCCCTTCTTGGACTCCCGATTCACCACCTCAAGGCCATATCTTGCCTTGTTGACCTGAAGCGTTCTTCCACCATAACGGGCGCATTCAAGACCTTCATTGCTCTTTCCAGGTCTTCCATCTTCTGCATTTTCACCCTTGGTATGATTACCTCTATCACCTCTCCATATTTCCCAAAAACCTTGCAAAAGTGTAGTTCAAACCACTCCTCCAGAAAATTTGCAATGAAAGCCATTGATAGCTCTTATAGCATTCTTCTCTCCATCTCCATGTCTTTCTTCTTTTCCTTTCTGTTCTTCCTCCAACCTGCTAGAAGCCACTCAGTTCTCCCCCGCCTACGTTCTTTCTTTTCTCTCGATCTGCGGCTTGTCCCTTTCCTTCGTCTCGCCCGATCTTCTTCCCCTGATCGATCTTCTCGCCAGTGACTATGGAACCAAGAAAATCAGCCATCATGTTCAAACCAATATGGTTTTCTGAGATCTAGTCATCCACCTCTTGATAATCATCCATGGAACCAAGAAAACCAGCCATCACGTTCAAACCAATGCAGCTTTTCTATAGCTTAAGAATAAAATTTGCTTAACAATGGTGACTAATAATCTGTGGTTTGTGTATAGCTTAAAAATGAAATTTGTTGTCAATTTTATGAAATTATGAAAATAAAAACCTGCTACTTATTTGAAGTCAAACATGCACCTACCTTATGCACACATCCTTACGCACAAGCACATGTGAAACCTGCCTAGTAAATTGAAAAAACAGAACTAACTTGCCAGAGACTAGTGAACTAAAAAATATAGAACTTACGCCTTCATAGTTAATAGGGGCTTTTTGCAACTTTGAATCTGAACCTATTAAATTCTCCAGGTGTTTCAGCACTGCCTCTCCATAGTCACGGAAAGATCTGCAATCGTCAAAGCTTATCAAATCAGTCAAACTAAAGAGTGGCTAAATTCCAAGAATTTGTGAGACATACGTATCGGGATGCACTAATTAGACAATTTCCAATATTCCCATGCTTTTCAAGAAGCTAAGTGACAACTGATAATTTAGGAAATATTTTGTGTGAAGGAGCTGAATGGAATATAAAGAAAATACACAGGACTTGTCAAGAAAAAAACTCATGGACCTAGGGGATAATGACAATATGGGCCAAAGCATGGTTGCCAGACTGAGAAATGGATGCGGGAAATGATGCCACATAAATCCCAATTTAAAATGTTTGTTACAGTAATCACGCAATTAGATGAAATGGGAAGTGAGAACCATTGAGAAAAAAATGGGTTCCACATAATGGGATAAATTTGTACAGGTTTTTCTTCTCAAGAGGACAAAAACCTACTAAAACTAGAGTGATTTAGGAGCCAGCGTACCCTCCATTGATATCCGGATGATTCTGATCTATCTTGATTCTTAGTTCCACAGCAACAGCTGGTTCTTCCAGGCCCTCTACAAGATCAGTTAGAACTTTGCTACCAGTATCCATTCCTGAAGCCCGGGCAGAAGCAAGTTTATTTAGGAGCTTCACCTGCAAGACATGGAAAATTAAAAATATGGAAAGATGATCATGCAAGGTGAGCCGTTCTAGTAATTTCTTTCAGCACCAGACTATAAAGGTACAAGCTCTCCAGAAGATATATCAGACTAATGCCTACCATGAGGTATGCTCCATCATCCAGCCAGTGGTTCTCCTTGAGTGCTCCATGGCCACTGGTTTCAATAGCTAGATGTGACTCTTCACCAACAGAGTTCTGTTATCATTGTTTGAAGTTTAATTGGAGATTTTCAGGAGATGCTGATGACTTATTACTATAACCAAATCTATAAAGCAATAAAACAATATAGATGTCCAAGCAATCAAAATGTGCTGCTGATGGATTGAGTAAAACAGAAAACTCAAGATCGGTCTCAAAATAGGTCTATACTTGGATCTTTGATAGATTCATCTGTCATTTCAAAACAGCAATGAATGTTTTGAAATGAATTGGTCATTTTAACTTGAATGCCTCATGAATGCATATCCAGTCTACTTCTAGATGGATGTTAACAAGCACATAAATAACCGTAAGGCTGCACTATAGACCATAGAATTTGACTGCAAGAACGGAGGGTTAGTTGACAGACATGCAATCATATCTGCAGATTGCTGTGCATTGGTTTCGAAAAAGAAGTATCTTCTAATAATTTTTGAAGGTTACCAACAAAAAAAAAAAAAAAACCTATGCACCCCAGTGCCAAACATAGCTTCTGATATAGTGACTAGCTCATACATGGTGTCTTCTCTGCTATTACATGCAATTGCGAAGTCCTAACAGCATACAATGATATGTTCTCTGTCCATGTTGCTATTCCCTTAGAATGCTTGTATGGACGGATTTCTGGAAGGTGTCATTATGTGTTCCAGCCATACAATGATTCCAGTATTCAACAAACAATGTCAATGAAATGCTTCCATCAAATATTCAAGATTATAGCTACTACATCATGTAAGTGTAACCGGTAAATTGAATGTATATGAATTTTGGGGAAGAGCTTATGCCACTTATAACATGTAACTGAAATGCTACAGGAATAAACTCTCACCAAGCGAATTGCTTCATCAATGACATTTTTGTAGCCTCTTTTGAATCGGCGATGTTTTCCTCCTTTAAGAATCAAAGATAATGAGCAAATAACCTCCAGGAATAGGAAACATTACAAGACCCAAATCTCCAACTTACCAAGTTTCTTTTCAATAAATGTAGTCAACCCGTCTGAAGTAACACTATCTGTGACAATAGTTGTTCCTGGATGCTACTTGTGAGAGCACGAGGAGAAGAAAACAATGGACAACCACAAAAATCGAAGTTAAGGCAATTGTTGCTAGGGACAACTTCAAAGTATGGAAATCTTACTTGCTCCAGAACAATAGCAGACATTAAAGCAATGAGCCGATTGCGGTTGAACTCACGACCACTAGAATCTACAGCAGCAGATCTAAAAGAAAAAAAAATGTTCAGAAACAGTGTAACATGAATATCAGATGAACAATATAAATGGTAGCATGACTTCAAAAGCACCTGTCTACATCTGTATCAAAGATTATGCCTAAATCAGCATTGTTCTTGTGGACTGCCTGGGTTATAGCTTTCATTGCCTCTTTATCTTCCGGATTGGGAATATGATTTGGAAACATACCTGTCGCCACAAGAAAATTTCTTGTAATATTCCGTATTGAAGGATTTCTTCAAATATCAATATTTTGAAATTACCATCTGGCTCCAAGAACTGACTGCCAGAAGTAATTGCTCCCAAAGGTTCAAGCACCCTTCCCTAAGAAAACCATTGCCATAAATGACCATAATTAAATCAGGAATATTTAGTGACTAGGTCAATTTTATCCAACAATGCAAGGTATTTTGTGGCTCGTAAAACATGAAACACATAAGATCAGATAATCACATTTCTAGTTTGAAGCAGCGGAGCATAAGATCTATAATTGCATGTTTTTCCATGTACATCTAAACCAGAAATGCATGTTATGCTTGTTTGTAAGTATTTATGAAATGACCATATGCTATACTTGTTTCTCCAACGCTTCTCATCTTACAGCACAAGAAAATCCCACAATAGAAAAGGAACCCAGAAACAACAAATTTAAAACAAGCTCAATGCCATGAAACCCGAGGGTAAAAAACTTTAGGGCCTGTTTGGATTACAAACTACAGCTGTAATGTAACGTAAAAGTGCAATGATTACAAAATCGAAAATCCTTTACCTACCTCCTGAAAACATTGAATTTGACCGACGATTCCCGTGTTTGGTTTATTGTTATAAAATTGTAATGATGACACTTTTTCATTACTTCAATGTCAAATCATCATATCCATACACTGATATGCCCATTTAGATTCGAGATTTCTACTGCCATGCAATGGAAAATTACAATTATTACAAATTTCTTTACCTATCTCCTGAAAACATTGTATTTTACCGACAATTCCAGTGTTTGCTTTGGCCATGGTAAAACCATAATGATAGTGCTTTTTTTACATTAACATTACTAAGGTAACTTGCAATCCAAACAGGCCCTTAGGGTATATGGACCTCATTTTAAAATTTGCATGGTATGTCAATTTATCAAGGTAGTGTAGACACTGCTTTAAAAGGTGAGAGATGTATTCTTGCTAGAATCTAATTCCAGCTTGTTGACTATGGGCCTGTGGGGCCCACTTGTGGCCAACTACTATGGGTGGCTCCCACTCAGTGGAGCCACCCAGTTTTCCCTCGAAATATCTCCAAACTCCTAATCCTCTCAGTTCCTCCCTTTACAAAATGGGAGGCATTCTCTCGATAAAGACACACATCCGAGTAATTCTCCAGAGAAAAAATCGATAGGAATAGTGATAGAATATCAATTGTCCATTAGGTTGCCTTGAGACTCTGATCTTAACCATTGATCATGTCTGATGGCCATCCTAATCATAGGATTAGAGGGGTGATTAGCTCATTTCCACTCCAATAGTAGTTAGGCGGTCATTGGACAAGGGTCATCCATCTTTGGCTTTGTGAAGGTCCCTGATATCGTTGTGTAGATACCATCAGATCCAGTGGGTCCACCCATCCAGGATTTTCAAATTGGTATTAGAGCGGCTTCAACGGATCTCCAATTTGTGTGGACTGTTGTCGAGGCAATTGCCCTTTTCTTAACTAAAATTTTATTTATGTGAATGTCCATTATTTTTCCATATATCAATTGTCATTATCTGCCCATTTCTGTAACTCAAACCACACCTTTTATCATCTTAGTTTTCGCAGAGATGAAGGCAGCCATGGCCGCCGCCACCTTCCTTTACAGACACCGCAACGATGCAACCTCCCACCGCAATCTGCACTCTCCTCTCTCAATTTCCCTCTCTTCTCATCTCTTTACATACAGCAACCATTGGCTGGCATACAAAGCCAAGAGCTACTAACCCGAATGTTGGCAACCGCTGAACACAGGTTGGCAACCATGGAAGCCTGGAAAATCGAGGGTGGGTGGAGATGGGCTTTCTTAAACCCTTAGGGATAGAAAGAGGTGAGGAAGAAAAGATTCATGGGCCTAGGTTGTGGGCCTGGCTCAACAATAGGTGCCCTTGCTTCTTTTAGGACTTGATTCAAGCAGTTATAACCATTCTTTAGGCTCAAAACTGTTGTTGAACATGGATGCAACTTAGTAAAGCCCATGCATAGCCATCATTCTTTAATTGTGACTGTGGGATTTTTAACTATGTAGGCCCCAATCTAGGCTTAAGCCCATTAACCCTTAATCTGATAGCTCTAGTGACACCATTAATTCATCACTTTTAAGCTATAATATGGGGACCATCACATGTTGTCCATGGGCATCTGGACAGTGTATGTAGGCGCCATATTTATATGTAAAGCCGTAAGTAAGCCCAAGTTACTTGTTTAGTTAGGATTAAGTGCAGCTTGTTGATGGCCTTAATTAGTCATTTGTGGGCTAATCTCGAGCATAACTTGAGAAATAGCCAAGGGGGTCAGCAAGATCTATCCAAGGGTGTTGTCTGTTTTTATGATCAATGGTTTAGATCTCCTATGTTGATGATGATCAACATATAGATCAAAAATCAAGACATTTAAATAATGAAAATAGATATTCTACATGATTATAGATTTTGATATTGTGATTATATCCTACTATTATTAATGGGCCCACATTTTTGCCAAGATGCCTAAAATGTGTGACCCAACATTATCTAATATGTTACTATTAGCATTGCATGTGTACATGCATCTCTTTGTTTAACCACTCCATCACATTGATCATGGATTCGCAAGTGATTGGATCCATCATCAACAACAATGATCAATAGTGAAAAACAATGTCAATAGTAAGACTTTTTAAAGGATAAAATTGAACTTCAAATTAAGAGTCAACGGTAAGATTTGTTAGCGGGGTTACTGTAGCACGAGTACTGTAGAGTACAGGATTATTACTATAGATAGCTATTTAGATAGATTCTCGTGTATTTGTTAAGATCTTTTACAAATCTCTCACCGCTTTCATATATTAATGTTATTGTCAATGAAATAAACTTTAGATAATTTACATACTCCACAATGTATACTTTTGTGGTTTAACATGGTATCAGAGCGATACCAATCCCAGTGCTGTTTCATTACCGCCGTCCCTACGCATCGATTATCCCAAGACCATCATCAGAGCATTGTTTGTTGTCCGCCATCAAATTGACAGCCCTCTCCTCTGCCAACAAAAAAAAGAAAAAAAGAAAACATGCAAGCATAATCCTACCACAACCAACCGATTTTATCCAGCATTTCTTCTTCAATTAGTGTCGCTCGTCTCCACCACTATCCAACACCCATCTCCAGTAGATTAATCTACAACACTACCTCTGCTGCCGTAAATCCACCAGTCTTCAAACTCGGTGGTCTATAACCCAGATCCGGTAACCACCACACCAACAAACATTGCTCGTCTCTGGATGTCACCAAATCTGCCATCTCTTGACCCCATCACTGTATCCAATCACCATACTGGAATCGTTGCTCCCATCAACCACTACATCATCCATTGCCATCGTCATAATCAGATCTTTGCCCGTCACCATCTAATCATCTCATATTTGTTGTCCCAACATCCAAATCATCATTATCGAATTCCATGGGCACTGCATGAGCCTACCATTAGATTCGGCGCTGCCCTTGTCCATTGTTCGTAGCCTACCACCACCATCAGCATGCAGATTGCAAATTGCACATCACCATGATCACTGTCTAACGTCAAATTGCAGACCCGGAGATCCAACCACAACTAGCAACATGGCCACCATCGAACCCGTCAATTTCGGCACCATCTGAAGTTAGATCTCCATCCTCCATTGATTCTAACAAACATTCGAAATCAATGTCCTACTAGCCTTCCTTACACAGTAGCCTACATTCCCAGTCGCATCCCTAGATCTCGTAACCCATTTAAGAGGTCATTCAATCGTGCTTCTTACCCTTTCCTTCTTTTATTATGGTGTTTTGAGTGTACACCCAAATTGTGCATTGTCATTGTATTGTTTATGCATGTTCTCTCTTTCTTGCCTGTAGTACACTGTGCATGCATGTGTACTGATCTTGCCTTGACCATCTGTCATATGTTGTCATGACTACATGCTAACCCCTGTTGTTTTGCAGCCTCGTCTTTAGGGATTATTCGTTAGAACTCTGGATTAATGATGTGTTTAGGGAAATAGGGGCTTGCTTTGGAGAGGTTTTGGAGATTGATCCATCAACAATAAAATGTGAAAATCTACATTTTGTCGGGATCGAGTTAGGAAGAAGAAGCTCAAGGTCATTTGACAAGGACATCCGAGCACCGTACTAGAGGAGGGTTGAGCCAGTCTCCTTACGGTTAAACGACCATTACATTGGGCCCACTTGGTCCAATTCACATTCCTAGCTACGTTGAAGACCCCACGTGCATATTCATGCATCTTTGAAGACCCTACACTGGGAAGATGCACGTGGGCTACATATAGGAGCTTGATAGACACATCGGATTGTTAGATTGGGTGGACACAATGATCGGACCGTTGGATCATCATCATCGGACATCTTAATCGTAGACCCCTATGGGCGATGAAATTATTTAGTTGTTTAGATTTTTTTACATGCTTCATTATTTTTGGTATTCCTTATATTTGTGTTGAGATTAGGGAGTTAGGAACAATTTTTAATTTATTAAACATCTTTATGTTGAGAATCTTATCTAAGAGCATCTTTTTGTAAAAGGTCTTTTCTGAGACTATAAAAGAGAGATGGTGTGTAAAGCCCTAATGCCATTATTTTGAAGGGAAAAAAAAAAAAAAAAAAGCTTTGTGTTTTCTTTTCTTCATGTAATTTGAAGAATATTCCATGTGATTTAGAGCTTGGGTGCGGTGTGATTCCATTCCCCATTCAATGGAGGTGCAAGGTCTCCATCTATCATCTTCCTTCTCTCTTCTTTTCCATCCAAAAAGATGTATTTTTTTCAAAAACTTCATCTCCAAGACCATCCAAATCATATTTTTCTTCAACTTCTCATCATCCAACTTCAACCCCAACCAAAATCAACCAATGATGACCCAAAAAACCTAGCCAACGACCCACACATATGAGCCCCTAGGCTAACCGCATGGGCAACCGCTCAATCATTTGATTTCCCCTTGCTTCTCCCATAAAACCCCTTGATTTCCCATCCATAAACCCTACATTCCCAATTTCCTATTTTTTTCAATTTCTAAAAATCCTAATTCTAAAATTCCCAATTCTCAATTCCCATGAACCCTAATTTTCCAAATTTCAAAATTTCCCCTTCCTATCTCTAATCATAAAACCTACAAATTTGTCCCTTGAGTGTAGAATGTGCCTATGCTAAATTAGAAGTTTTATCCTTCCATCAGGCCTAGTTTTAATTGATTTATGTGATTCCTTAGCATGCGGGCATGTGATTTAGATTAAATCAGATTTTATTGCCTATTGTTTACTCTTAATTACTTGGTGGATTAGCATCTTTTGTTAATTGAATTACTTTATGGACTTTTTCATAATCTCCACGTTGCATGCTAGCATTAAATCATGTGTCCTGCATCATCATTCCAGAGCTCTTTAGAATCAGGGTCAGGGATGATTCCATTCTTGTTATTTTGTTGCAAGAGTTGCAAAAGGATGAGTTCGTTCAAAGATGAGTCTCAACAATCCCACACAGTCGATGAAGATGGACGAAGGATGCTCTCAAGGGCATGTCATGGAGATTTCGATTCTCAGAGGTGAAGGAGCATGCATCCAGAGCTCCAGAGGACCACCGAACAGAGAAGCAATGTGTTGTAGAACATCAATTGGTTGCTAGAAAGGTGGTGACGCATGGTAGCAAGGACAAAGACGGAGGCTACTCTTCGCTTTTTTCTCTAAGTGCGGGTCTCAAGGCAAAAAAAGCAAAGGCCATTTGCAATAGAAAGGCAACACGTGGAAGAGAGTTTGTATTAGCTTTTAATGAGAAAAAAAAAATGAGAGAAAGACATGCGTCCAGCTGACATCGTGCTTTTTACTCTTTGAGAAGAGATGAGATACAAATAGATGTCTCGAACAACGATTTATCATACAAATGGAGACACAAAAGTAAGTGACACATGTCTTGTATTTCGCACTAGTGGAAGATTTCTTAAGTCACGACATGTGTGTGGACTTAAAATATAATGACTCGCTGGTATGTTTGTTTCTTTTTTCTTTTACTTTGGACGGTTGCGGGAAGTAGAGCAAAGACACAAAGTTTCAAAGGCTGCCATTTCAGAAATAGAGGAAGGATGGGCAGAATCCAAAGAAAGTTCTAGGAGATTAGTAGAGCAGAAAACATCCAGGAGTTGCAATAAAGCACTAATGATTTACAAGGGGGTTGCTCAGACAAAGGCAAGTACATTGTATCAAGAGGCCCATGGTAAGGCAGTCAAGGTGTCTGCGTTAGAAGTGGTGAGCGTGCAACATTTTGGCCTGGGGAGGGTTTTGCAGCATGTAGAGGCAACAGCAGGAAAGGAATTGATTGGATCGGCATCTCGAGATGAGACAACGGCTGGATCTGAGGCCTTACATTTTGAGGTATGTAGAATGTCAATGGCGCAAGGTATGAAGCATGTTAAGAGGGCCGTGGGGCGGATAGCACGTATGGTGGGGATGACTTTTGGTGATAGACCCAAAGATTATGTTGAACTGTTTGAATTTGAGGAAGCTAGAGGCAGACTGGCATTGGAAGATCAATGTCCAAATCCAAACAGGGAGTTGAATGGTGTCCATACAGATCAGACTTTGGAGGAATGGCAGAATGAGAAGTCAAACAAAGGATGCAAGGGCAGTTCAGTTCCTCTATGAAGATAATCAGTACGAGTGTTCGTGGATTGGGATGTCCACAAGGAGGGTACAGATGAGGGAACTATGCAGTCAACACAATGCACAGATAATTTCATTTCAGGAATCAAAATTGCAAGCATGTGATCAGAGGGTGGTGGATTCCTTATGGAAAGGCCAACTGAAAGACTGGTTAAATGCAGTTGGTTTAGCTGGTGGCTTATTAATCATCTGGAATGCTAAGTTTTGGATTAAGGAGGATAGTTGGGAGGGGCAATTCTCTCTTTCTTTGCTTCTAAAAGAAGTTGCTTCAGATTTTAGATGGGTTTTTACTTCAGTCTTATGGTCCAAATAGACCGATGGTTCGACATTTATTGTGGGTTGAATTGGATGCAAGTAGAAATAAATGAAATTTACAGTGGGTGGTGGGAGGCGACTTTAATGTCGTCAGATTTCCTTTTGAAAAATCATGTCCCGGTCGCACGTCCAAAAGTATGCAGAATTTCTCCGATTGGATAACCAAAAATGAGTTGGTACCCTATAAGTGGAGTGAAGTATACATGGTCAAATGGTCAAGTAAGGGGAGTTCAATCTAAACTGGATCGATTTTTATTGTCGGTGGAATGGGTAGACAAGTATCCCTTAGTGTTCCAAAGAGGCTTGCCTAAGCCAGTCTCCGATCATTGTCCGATCATATTGAAAGTGGAAGAAGAGGATTGGGGGCCGCATCCTTTCATATTTGAGTTTGCTTGGTTGGAAATGGAGAGCCTCATGAAAAATGTGATATACAGTGGTGGTCTTCCTTCTCAATTCAAGGCGGGGCTGATTTCTCCCTCTTCTAGAAGCTGAAATTGCTAAAAGGGAAGATAAATATTTGGGGAAAAAAAAAAGGTGTTGGGAAAACGAGATCAGGAATATTCGGAATTTTGCAAGAGATTCAAACGCTTGATGTTAAAGAAGAGGAAGCAAAGTTGTTGAACGAAGAATGGGCATGGAGGGATATTCATAGGGCAAAGTTTAGTGTAAGGCTACAGGAGTATAAAATCAAATGGCAACAAGGGCTCTTTAGCTAAATGTTCGAGACAAGAACACCAAATTCTTTCATGCAATGGCTAGAGTGCGAGCTCGAACGAACAAAATAAAACGTGTGGTGATAGATGGAATCAAGGTGGAAAGGCAAGGTTTGTGCAAAGATTGTGAATTTTTATAAGAAAATTTTAACTAGGGAAGAGTGGGACAAACCATTGCTTGAGGATATTCATTTTGACTCCGGATCGACGAAGGTGGCCAAATCACTTGAGGTACCCTTCTCGGTTCAGGAGATAAAAGCGGCAATTTCGAATTTGGGGGGTAACAAAGCTCCATACCAGATGGATACCTACTCCCTTACTAGCCAGTTCCATATCTCTGGATGCCTGACCAAATGCCATACCAAATGAAATGCCAAACTCGCCTAGATAAGAGCTCCGTACTGAATTGATCGATGGATTGGCCCTTACCCAAAGAGGACATAATTTTTTTATCAAAAATTTTGGGGTCTACTTGAGGAGGAAGTGATTAAGTTTGTGAACGAATTTTTTGAAAAGGGATTCCTTGCGACAGAACTAGGGGCAACATTTGTGGCACTAATTACAAAAAAAGGGGGGGGGGGGGGGGGGGGGGGGGGGGGGGGGGGGGCAGGGGGGGGGGGGGGGGGGTGTGCGGAGTGTTCGAAGGATTATAGACCAATTAGCCTTCTAGGCGGTCCGTACAAGATTTTGGTGAGGATTTTCGCTACGAGATTCCGATCGGTGTTCGGTGAGATAATTTCTAAATCTCAAGGGCCTTTTGTAGAGGTCGTCAGACTGTGGTTAGTGCATTGATAACATATGAGGTAATTGATGCAGATGATAGGAAAGGCAAGAAACGAGTTGTTTGCAAGTTGGATATCAAAAAAGTGTATGATCATGTGGATTGGGCTTTCCTAGATTAATGTTGGGGAGCTTGGGTTGTGAAGCAAAATGGCTATTGCGGATTCATGTGTGTCCAATCGGCAAAATTATATATGTTAATAAATGGATACCCGAATGGTTTCTTTCAAGCCTCAAGAGGATTGCGTCAAGGCAATCCATTGTCCCCATACTTATTTGTGGTGGTGGTGGAGGCATTAGGTGGGATGATTGATAAAAGTGTGGCCATCGGTTTAATTAAAGGCTTCAAAGTCAATAACTCTCAGTTTCAAGTGTCACACTTACAATATGCAGATGATATGCTGCTCATTTGCGAGGAGGATGAATTGGAGGTTAATAGCCTTCGAATGATTATTGAATGCTTTGAGGTTGTATCGCACTTGAAGGTGAATGTGGGTAAAAGCGAAATATTGGTATTGGGAGTAGGGTTGACGAGGGAAGAGGTGGGCTTCTTTGCTAAGACCTTTGATTGTTAGAGAAGGTCCATTTCCGACAACATATCTTGGGCTTCCTCTCTATATTGGGAAGCCACCTAAATATCTATGGTAAAGAAATTGAAAGGTTTGTGAGTAGGTTATCTAGCTGGAAAATCAGACACTTGTCATTGAGTGAGAAATTAATGTTAATTAAGGTGGCAATGCCCAACTTACCAGTTTACTATATGTCCTTATTTAAGCTTGAAAGAAGTAGGTAGAGAGATTCCTATGGAGGGGGGGGCGGAAGATGAACAAAAGTTTCATCCCATGAAATGGGAAAATGTGTGCAAGTCTTGGGATCAAGTGGGGGGCAGGACTTCGGGTTTTGGAAGTTATGAACTTAGCTCTATTGGGGAAATGGGGTGAAGAATTAGGGTTGAGGAGGGTAGTTTATGGAGAGAAGTTGTAGGAAGAAAGTATGGTTTCCAAGAAGATTCTAGATAGATTAAGCGCGTCGTCATTATATAGGGCATCAACTCTTTGGAAAGCGGTGGCCTCTTGAAAGAAGATAGGATTTGAGAAGGAGTGAGTTTTTCATTCGGTAGCGGGGTGGGAATTAGATTTTGAGAGGATGTTTGGTTAGGAAAAAAAAGGTTTGAGGGAGAGGTTCCCCCGGTTAGCGGTAATTGTTCAAGAGCCGAATATAGTGGTGGCAAGACGTTTTTCATTCCATGGGGTTTCAGTTATTTGGGCTCCTCCTTGTAGGAGGAACTTATATGACGACGAGGTGCAGGAGCTTTTGAGTTTATTGGAGTTATTAAGTAAGGTTCGCCCGGTTGTCTATCAAAGCGATTTGATGAGGTGGTTAGATGAAAAATCCCGAAATTCTCAGTTAAATCTTTCTATTGAAGAATCAGCAGTGAGTTAAATGTCACCAAGGTTAGCCATACAGCATACGTTTGGAAATATGGAGCTCCACTGAAAGTAGCCTTGGCATGGCTCGTGGGCAGAAATAAGGTGCTCACGGTGGACAATTTACATAAGAGAGGGATGATTCTTCCGAATGGTGTCTTCTATGTTACAAAGCTGAAGAATCGGTGAATCATCTCTTCATTCATTGCAACTTTGCGACAAAGATTTGGGACGAGTTCATTGTCAGGCTTGGGTTTCAATGGCTAATGCCGGGTTCTATTGAAGTTTAATTCTCATCCTGGCATGGTGGAAGTAGAGGGGAGATAGGGAAGAAAGTATGGCGTCTTTGTCTTCCTATAAGAATATGGGTTATGTGGATGGAAAGAAATAGTCATTGCTTTCGAAATCGGAAAAAGTCATCTTTGGAGGTTTGCAAAATCGCTAAGGAATTGCTTACGGAATGGGCAGTTGAAGCAAAGATTATTGTGGCCAATAAGTTCTATAAATTTTGGGAAGAGTTGTAGTTGTTTGCCTATAGTTGCTTTTCTCTTTTTTGTTTTGTTGTATTCTTTAGGCTTTGGCCTCTAATCAATAAAATTGTCAATGTTCATAAAAAAAAAAGCGACAAACAAAATAAGATATTCGAGGAATTTCTATACTGGAATTGAATTGTTTAGTAATAACCAAATTCCAGGTTGCCAAACAGCCCCTTAGGGCCTGTTTGATTTTCAACGTTTCACTGAGAAATGGTAAATCCCCTGGAAATGGGTGATTATTACCGTTTCACCTGTTTGGATATTAGTGGGAATTTCATTTCTTGGAAACCGGTTCAAAAGTTTCGGTAGTCATTTTAGGACCTCATCTTGATGTATATGATATATCTGTTCTGTCCATCCATTTTATCACAACATTTTGAGATATGAGAAGAAAAATGAGTTAGATCCAACACTCAATTGGCCCAAACCAAAAGAAACAATGGCCCAAACCAAAAGAAACAATGGCCCCAGGAAGTTTTTAACGGTAAGTATTTAATTCACATTTTTCTATGGTGTGGCCCACTTGAGCTTTGGATATGCCTCATTTTTTAGCTTATATCATAAATCCATATGACATAATGGGTGAACGGTGTAGATATATGATATGCATCATGGTGGGACCCACAAATATTTCCCATTTTTACGTTGAAAAAAGTAAGCCGTCCAATCAGCTATGGGAAATGTGCAGCACTTCACTGCATTTCACTGAGAAGTAATAAATGCTAGGGGAAAATGCATTTCCAGCAAATTCGCTGAAACAAACAGGCCCTTAGTGAAAGGAGGCTGTCACTTAGGCGAATTGTGAATATTTGGAGACCTTTGACTTCCTTAAGAAGTATCATTCATAATAGTGTTCCTACTCATAGTTTCAGCATCTTAGATAAAGGTCTGGAATTCACATTCCCCAAATAGATGCACAGGTAACATCATGTGTGCATGTGGGATCGTGCATACTGATATACACATTTTGTGTTGAATCAATGGAGAAATTTTGAGCTAAAATCACCGTCTCACATAATCAAGTTTATACACCCATTATCCTGGAAATTTCACTTTCATATTTAATGTATAAGCTAACCCATTATCCTGTAAATTTCAGTTTCATATTTAATGTATAAGCTTACCGCAAAGAATCCTCCTGCTCCATTCCCTGCGTCAACAACTACATGGAATCCATCCAATGGTTTCTCTGAAAGTTGACAAGGAAGCACAATCAGTGGATCAATCATACACTGCTTTGTATTAAAATAATAACAAAAAATAACAGCCACATCTAAAAGCTGGATGCAAAAAACAGAAAGACCATCCTCAGTTCCAATAAACAGAGAACACAGAAACCAGACCATATGACTAAAATTGTCATGTCCTGTTGTAGGACTGTCATGACTCCTAATACGTAACTGGCTATGCAACAAGACTGTCGATAATAGATGCAACACTCAAAAGTACATAGCATGGTTAGTACCTATATTTCCTGCAGCTTTACGAACTGCCTTTACAAGATCAGATGTATAAACTGTCATGTAGTCTACCCTTTTCACAGCCGCAGAAACTGCTCGTTGTGATTCCTTTAAACTTTCAACTGAGTAGTTATCATATATACTTGCAGCACGCTCCAAGATTTCCTTGATGTCAACTTTTCCCAGTCCTCCAGCATTTGTGAAGAACTTAAATCCATTTCGATTGTAAGGAAGATGGCTAGCTGTTTACAGAAACTACATCTCAATAAAGAGAAAACAATTGGACAATGAAAAAAACGTGTGAATAGATATGAAAGTATGACAATCTTGGAAGGTCAACTTTGAGAAAATGATAGGACCCCCCCCCCCCCCCCCCCCCCCCCCCCCCCCCCCCCCCCCCCCCCCCAAAAAAAAAAAAAAAAAGAAAAAAAAAAAAAGAAGAAAGATACTATGAATCATGGACTTTAACAGGTAAATACAATCTATTTAGCATTAGATCTCAACCACTGTTTACTTGTACAAGTCTCCAGCATACTAACTTAGGTACCAAGCTACTAGACCTTAACTCCTTCCTGTCTATCCCAAATACTCCAGCTATCAACTAGATCTTGGCCCTTTATCTACCAGCTACTCCAGTCCTAAAAGTAACTGGCAATGTACTCGAACTTAAGTTCATATTCCGTACAATCCAAAAATGGCATTATTTTCTCCAAATACCTGTTATCATTATGGATCCATCAACTGGACAGAAGAACTCCTCATCCTCTGTGAGCGTACTGTTAAACATTGCCGGTGTAGATGCCAATCTAAAACAAACATTCAGCACCCATAAGCATGAGAGTAGAAAGTCGTACTGGTGACAGTTCATAAAACTAAGGGTACATCAACAGAGGTTCAAGAATTTACATCTTGTCCCATAGCAAGTATTGTTCTGCTCTATAAGCTGACATATTACAGCATGTGTCCAGAGATATGAGAATTATCATCAGGAAACTCAATTTCTCTTAGAGTTTATTTTCCATAAAATAAAAGGGAGAACAAGGAAATAAGAGGAAAACCATACAATGCAGAGAGTATATTCAACATAAAGTTAACCCCATTTCGTCCAATTGCATTATTTGTGTTATCTCTAGGAATATATATATATATATATATATATATATATATATATATATTATATATATAATATATATATATAGCGGAACGCTCACCTGCGAACCAGTTCGCACAGGACTACAAACGAACTTTTTTGAGAACTCATCATATCTGATGAGTCTCAAAAATCTGAACGGTCCACATGAAGCAGAACCTCATGAAACCCCCTGGTACCAATTTTTACTTTGAACCTAAACTTCGGTGGGCCATGAAAAATGCAAACAGTTTCTTCCCTTGATTTGAATTTCTCTTTGCTATGGCCCACCAGAATCTTAGATCAGGGTGAAAATTCACCCCTAAGGTTTCATGGGATTCCACATCTTATGGACCGTTCGGATTCGACACCCATGACACGTGTGCAAAGGTGCGCATGTGCATAGGTGCGCAGGTGAGCATGCCTCTATATATATATATATATATATATATATATATAAAGCAATTTTGGACCTGACAATACACAGGTCTGTACACCCTGGGCCAAAATACAAAGATTACGGGGAAATGTCCTGTAGATGATATTACAAATTATGCAGAGTTCTATTACAAAGGCCAATAGGAATACCATTTAATAAATCAGATGTGGAGAAGATAGTCAAGATACTAATACCTAATTACTTAAAAGAAATTTACTGTCCACACTAGCATCCATACAACTTCCTCAGTGTGAAAAGTGCACCACGGGAATATCTTTATTTATATAAAAAAAAAAAACAGTATACCTCAAGTAATGCTCCAACAATGTGGATAATGGGAAATTAGACAACAAATGGTACTCACCCATATTGGATAACATCCAGGCCGGCACCGGCAATTCCTCGAGAAACTGCATCCTGAAAGGTGCATTGTCATCCTCTCAGATATCAAAATATTAGCTTACAAGGAAATTGGTGAACAAGAAGATTTGCTTCTATAATTAATTAAGATAATTAACGTCCAAAAACTTGGTATTCTTTTTTTTTTTTTTAATTTCCAAGATTGGTTTTCCAGTAAGAAGGCATGATAAACCCACTGCTAGATAAACAAGGAACCAAACAACTCCAGAACCTTGCTGATCAGGGCAATGATAATCTGATGTTTGATGAAAGAAAAAAATTTTAAAAGGCCAGTTAAAGGTCATGGAAAAAATTAATAAGTCAGTGGCCTGCTCATGGAGAAACTTAAGTATCTAATGTCAAATTAGTAGACCTGATTGAACTAATGGCATAGTTGGTGTTGAGGAGCAGCAGAAGTTTCCTTTGGACTGGTCAAAAGCATCCATTGCTGAGCAGATTGGCATTGTCCAAGTTCAATAGCTTTTCTAGGCAAGGTTACCTCATTTTGGTCCAAATATGTCCCTGACATTCATTGTCTGTGCATGGTTGTATTTTTGTTAGTTGCTACACCATTGGGTGTGTCCTTCAATTGTCTGTTACAGTTACAGAATAGTGTTTCTATTTCTGATAAGAAACCCTGACATAAAGGATTTTCATTTATCGCTAGGAAGATTTATTGTTGAAAAACAGAAGCCATCCATTAGGGAGAATACACCCTTCCCTCCTTGCTCCACATGTATCACATGTGTCATACCCCCGAGTGTAATAACAAATAGTACAGATGTCGCCCACCTATTTTACAAAGGCATATTATATTAGCTAGATACACTAGTGCTCTACTGGACATTATACTTGTAATGCCCAGATAAGATTTTTCTCATAAAAATTAGACAGATAAAGGGAGAGGCAAAAGAAAGCCATCGAGAAATTCTTGAGGATTTCTTCAAAGATGCACAGTGTTTTTTAAAGAATTCTGTCCAAGTTACTGTAATGACACTTGGGTACAACCATAAAATATTCAAGGTACAGGCAAAGACAATCCCCAGGTCCCATGCTAAAACCAGTACCGCCTCCAACAATTATCTTTGCATCATAAGTCATAACCACATGAGCATACCCTTTGCATCATAGGAACACAAAGAAGAAAAGCCAAAATCCATGCATGGGATCTCTAACTTATGAGGAAGTAATAAAATATGATCCAATGGCCAACAAAGGGCCACAAGAACCATAACCAAAAACCTCTCTTCAACCAGCCTCTTGGTAAATGTTATAGAACTGCTAGTTTATCAACACACATGATTCCAATTTTCAAGCTCTGTGAAAACAATATCAATGCACTTTTAACATGATAAATATCAAGTATGTGTTGAAACTTGAAAGTGCCAACAATAAACAGAAAGATGGAACGAAATGAGTATTGCATGTCTGCAGGTGGATGAAAAACCAGCAACACATTTCTTTTCTTCTTCTCTCTTCCAAGGGCGGGCAATTCGTTTTGGGTTTATGAAGCGTGTGTGTGTGTGTGTGTGTGAATGAATAAATAGGCGCGCGCATGCATGCATATATACATGCATGTCGGTAGGGTGCATTAAGTACCAGCAATGCATCTCTTTTTCTTTTTTTCTTTCTTTCTTTCTGAGAGAGAGCAATGCATTTTGAGTTTATGACTTGGGTGAGTGTGTGTGTGTGTGTGTGTGTGTGGATATTGTATGCATGCATATATATTGCAAGCATAAGAAACCAGACAACAGACATTGGAAGCTAATAAAGCAACCAAGCAGTTCACTTTGGTAGTAAGATTAAGAGCCTATTTGCTAGAGTTATCATTAATATCAAAACTCAGCAGCTTAGAAAGAACACAAATACCTGTAGCATCTGTGCAGAAATTCGTGAATCGTGACCAATTGAAACTCTCAGACGTCTTGGTGCATCTGCTTTCTTTTTGTCGAATAACCATGTAGCAAAGGCAGCAGCTATTGCTTCGGCAACTGGTTCTGTCAGGTTGATTGGTTCTCCCTCAACACCAGCAACAGCAACACCTCGAATATCACTGAAAGGATGCAGATCAATCTCTAAAAATCCATAATAAGCTTCTTCCAGAGAAGTCTTGTTTCAGAGTCAGTGCTCAACCCCCAGCATCAATGTCATCAATTTGCTTCTGCTCTAGACAGCAGTAATAAAACTAGTATTCCATCCAAAACTAAATTCGTACCCATTTAGCAAATAAATCACAGCACTGCAGGCATCAAAAGGACCCTAACTCATGTATGCACATTCGCATCAACTAATAGGCTAAAAAACACATTGTTTATTAGTTCATTTGGTAATAAAACAGGCTTCACCCTATGCTCTACAAATGACTTCTCTACACGGAAATCTCAATTCTCAAGAAGCAGGTATGAGAAAGATTCAAAGACAACTCAAAGCAACACACACATGTATTTTGATTCCATATATAATCACAAGAAAGCAGTGCTGATTACAAAGGTCTAATTAAGCTGAAAGTGGACACAGCTATCAGCACAAAGGTCTAGCCAAAAATTTAACTCACCACACCAACGTGCTCCCATTTTGACAAGCATGGAAATGGAATAAGATTCAAGCCTAAACCATCAACCCTTAAAAAGTGTTTTCAGATCTTCCTCAAGTTTTGCACAGAAAGATAGAAGAAGAAAGAAGGGGGGGGGGGGGGGGGGGGGGGGGGGGGGGGGGCGTGTTTGGGGGGAAATGAACCCACCGGCACAATAAATGGTCTCCAAATATTTGAGTAACTGGACGAGCATTCCCTTCTCTAGAATATCAAGCATATGTTCCGCCAAAAAGAATAGGTTCCTTGCCACATTGCCTGTGACACTTCATGGCTTGCAATAATCATTGATGTCCACTAGTACATAATTGCATGTAGACTCTTTTCACAATAACTAATCAAATATCCACCACCACAGAAAATATAATGATGAGATAGTTCAAGTAACACTTGTGTCAATCTGGATAACCTATACACTTATACACACTACTCATTGCACAATTTATAATTTTCTATAAATGCTATGGAGGAATCTCTAATCTCCTTTCCTTTGTCCTGTTGTGCATTTGCTATTTTTACTTCACCCATTTATACTAAACATTAGAGGAATTTCATATGAATCATTATTGATTTTCCTCGACATTTTTTTTCATTTCCCTTTTATATATCAAAATCATATGTCCAAAGCCTCAACATATAGAACCTAAAATGCCAACCAAAATACCAAATGCTTTCCGCTTCAGAAAACAATTGTTCAAAGGGTGGAACAATTGATTAACACCTTTAGCTCGGGATGAGTTAACTTGCCAAGTGATGACCATCTCCATGATGATATCAACTACTTCAGTAGTTGATTTTCCTCGACATTTTTTTTTTCATTTCCCTTTTATATATCAAAATCATATGTCCAAAGCCTCAACATCTAGAACCTAAAATGCCAAACAAAATACCAAATGCTTTCCACTTGAGAAAACAATTGTTCAAAGAGTGGAACAATTGATTAACACCTTTAGCTCGGGATGAGTTAACTTGCCGAGTGATGACCATCTCCATGATGATATCAACTACTTCAGTAGTTGTTACCCCACCCCTTCTCTGATGCATCTGGGACCCTATAGGGCAATTAAGGATGCATCAATGTCCTGCGACCTGGCTGATTGGAGATCAATCCATCATATTACATATCAGGTCCTGATTGGACCCATCCAACAATTCGATCAAGGATCTGACTGATCCAATCATCTATATTGTAAATATGGACCTTATCAAGGATCCAAAATAACTAATTCATGATTAGGACCAGAATAGTGATTCGATTGTCTCATGGGGCTGCTGATCAATATGGTATGGATGGACGTCATGTGTCATTGCATGTTGGCGGAGGGCTCGGATTGAATCAAATTGAGTTTTTGCTTCCATATAAAACTCTTTAAAACAATAAAACACTTCTGACTGATCTTTCATCAAATATAACCATGTGATATGAGAATAACCATCCACAAAAATAAATAAGTACTTGAAAGCAGATAAACCAGTAAGATGAACTAGACCCCGCATATCATAATGTACAAAATAAAAAGGTTTATCACTTCTCTTGTCTACACAAGAAAGAAACGATACTCATGGTGCTTGCTCAACTCACGAACCTCACATTAATATAAACACGTGCAACAATGATAGAACTAAACCCTTCAAACTACTTAAGGGATTGACGCAGGACCGATGCATGAACCAAATAACATGTGAGATCAAGTAGCAGAATTAAGATAATAAATAAAAAAAAAATTTAAAATAAAAATAAAAAAATAAACACAAGCACTCATCACGAATCCCATAAAAACCAAAAGAACATCATGCATGATCCTGCATCAGATTGGTATCTGAGCACAGTTTTAGTGTAGGTCAGTGTATCGTCAATCCTTTTTGTGGTGAAAATTTTCTACAGAACCCTTTTACCCAAATCGTGAAAATCGTAGAGTTAGAGTTTAGTCAGCCTTTTTCTAGGTTTTGTTGAGTCCCCATATAGATCTAGGTCATATAGGATTTTTGTGTTGCATTTAGGTTAGAGTCACATCCAGGGTTTCTTTTTAAAGTTTCATTGTGTATGCCCACTCGTTCGAGACGTAATTTTGGTCTACAACCAATAACTAAAATCTGACACAGGACCGATGTATGAACCAAATAACATGTGAGATCAAGTAGCAGAATTAAGACAAAAAAAAAAAAAAAAAAAAAAAAACACAAGCACTACCATAATCATCACAAATCCTGTGAAAACCAAAAAAACATCATGCATGATCCTAGCCTAAGTTACCAACATCATCACCCAAGATCATTAAATAAAACGAAAGTATCATCTAATGGATGCAGGGACATCTAATTAGCATAGAGTATAGTTTATTTCAAAGTAGAAAACATAATACAACTAGGGTGGAAATTAGGATTTGGGTAATTTGGGAAAGTAGGAAAATTGGAAATTTTAGATTTAGGGTTAGGTTTTGGGAATAGAAGAAAGGGATTTTGATAAAAGGATGATGGAAAACCAAAATGGGCAAGGTGTGGCCGTACGACCAACCTGAAGGATTCACACGTGTGGCCATACAGTCACATGTGTGGCGTTGGATGGATGGGTTAGGTCGGTTTGGGTTTGGGATTGTTGAAAGATAAGAGAAATATGGGTTTATGAAAGGATGAAGGCTTAGGATGGGAGAATCGAAGAATTCGAAGAAAATACCTAGATAGAGGAGAAGAGGGAAGATGGTGTGGGGATAAATGAAGACATCGCACCTCCGTTGATGAAGATTAGCCTCACACTAATCTCCCTTCCAAATCGCATGGAAGTATCTTCAAATCGCATGAAGATGGAAGAAGAAATCAAGAGTTTTTTCTTCTTTTTTTTTATCACAAAATCCAATTAAAGAGAGGTTCACACTCCCACCCTCTTTTATAGCTTCAAGAAAGTTTAAAATTTACAATAAACACCCTGTTTTGTGAAATTTGACGAAAATAGCCCTAATCTAACTAAAATCAACTAAAAGCACTCATAATAATGTCCAAACAAAACTAAATACTATAAGTTGATAAAATCTAAGAAAAACTAGTGTAGACGTTCCACGATCAATGACCCGATCATGTGATCCAACAGCCCAATCGTCACATCCCTCCGATCCAACGGTCTGGATCACTCCATAAAACAGCCCATATGCATCTTCCCAGTGTGGGGTCTTACAGATGCGTGCATATGCACATGGGGTCTTCAACACGATCACGGATACTCGCCTAGCCACAGGAAAATTGGTATGGCCCGCTTCCTCTGATACGTACGCAAGGGTGTACATGAAGTGATGTCCTCATCAGGGATGACCAAGCCTGGATATCATTGATATGGAGAGATCTATCCGCAATGCATCTCTAGTTATATCACTATTGAGGTAATAAAGTCCATTCGCTTCATGCCCTTCAACAATCATCCTCCCCATCTTTAGATCCTAGAATTCACGATAAGAATGATACAATGTGACAAAACAATTTAAGGATTTAGTTAACTTACTCACAAACAATAAACTCAAAAGAAATTTATAGATGTAAAGTACTGACGGCAATAAAAGTGATGAGGTAAGACAAGCATCACTGAATTCAAACACATTGGTTGGAGTACCATCTGTTAATGTGACAGAAGAAATGAAGGCTATTGTACTGATTGAGACAATACACTATGTTTACCGGTCATATGATCAGAAGTTCTTGAGTCAATGACTCAAGGAACACTATCAGACGATGCAAGACAAATGATACTTGACTGCGCGAGAGTAGCTACGGATGATGATGCGTGAGTCAAACAATCCTTCTAAAATCTGGCATATTCTTCCTTAAACAATGTAACTGTATCACATGCAGTACTAAACAGAGGAGATAGGGTTTTAGACATAACCCTCAGTGCCATCATCGAAAGAATAAACCTAATTCCCAAAAAAGACTACCAATAACGTCCCAGCACTTATCAACTGTACGGTTACTAAGACCATAATGAATGCATTGCCAATTACCACAACCAGGACCACGACTACCACTGAAATCTATACCATCTCCCCAATTATTTCTATCTTCAAAGCAACCTCCCCCTAAATCTCTACCACCAAGATCGTGACTGCCACCACGACTGTTCCCATCTCCTCTACCACATGCAAAAACAAATGTGGAATGATCTGAAGAAGACGAACTCTGTATACTAACCACATGCTGAAGTGAGTGAATACCTCAGTGATGGATGGGATCTCATTGCCCTCAAGGATTTGAGCTTGGACAAGCTTGTCTTAGGGCGAAGACCATAGAGGAATTTAACAACGAGCAAATTCCTCTTTCTGTTGTCTCATATTCTCATAATTGACAAGCAGGGCTGGTGTGTGTTCAGTTCTTCCCACATTCCTGCAAAGCTAGATAATACTCTCCGACACTTATCTCCATGTTGAAGAGCGAAGATATTCTATAGTAATTCGTAGAGATCCGAGTTAAATTCTTTTCATCTGGATACATCTCTCTCAGATTATCTCAAACTTCCTTTACGGGCTTGAAAAAGATAATATTCGCACTAATCTGAGGCTCCATATTGTTCTATAATAACGCTCTAATTAGAGCATCATCTGCCACCCAATCTTCATATTCTATGAACTTTCTTCAGGTTTGGGAGAAGTCAAATACTTTAATTTCCTTTTTCCCGTAAGAAAAACCTCTACTGATGTGGCCCTTTGCAAGTAATTTGCTCCATTAAGTTTAGTCAATGCAATTTAAAAGTTCATCGACTCAGATGAAAACAAAAGACTAGTCTGGCTTCATTCTTGACATCCATTGATGACTTGATGTAGGAAAAATCAAATTCACAAGGAAAGAACATTTAACTTTTTAACTACCCACCACGGATTCCAGAAAAATATCAATGAACACAATTACTTGATAGCACTGCTTGATCCAAAAACTTCACAAGTACATATGCTTAATCCTGCCCTACACAACTTTTTCACACACTTTAGATCTTAATTGTAGCCACACGCGCAAATGGTGAACCCACATGCATGATGGCCCACTTTTGTCCATCACAATGGTTTATAAGAAAGTAGGCCTCACACGCATTCACCATACACGATTACGCAACTCACTATATGGTGGTTGGAATAGAACTCTTGTAGATCAGTCCCCAATGACTTTCAAAAATTCAGCTCAAGTAAATAGGAGGAGGAAAAGAGAGGGAATGAGGAAGATAGATGGAAATGGAATGGATCAATATCCAAATCAATTTTTCTCTAATACCATGTGCATGGTTGATAAAAGAGAGAGAAGAAGAAAAGAGGAGAAAGAATGAAAGGAGGAAAAGAAAAGGGGAGATTACGGTTCAACCCCCCTATTTATTAACATGGTTTTTAATAATTACAATAATGTCATTAGTAACAAAGGCAAGAATGCCATTATGTCGTAAACATAGATGGGTTGTAGATGGACCATAGAACAGCCCATATCCAATAACAAATGTTATTCCAATTCATGAGTAATGCTATAAAAGAAAGGAACTCATTTTTAAAGGTAACAAAACAATTGAAAGATAATAATACACCATTGCCAGCATATAACATCACCTCATGCGGGTCCTGACATTCTCATCCAACTACATGCGACGGAGGCAAGAAATCTGTACCTTCCATTTTGAAGTTTACGAAAATCAACTTTTTCAAAAGATGGGACTGCACTGGTATATGCGGCAGCTGCAAAAGTATCCACATAAGGCAAAAGGATTAGTTGAGAAAACTAGCTCTCATCAACGATGGACCAATGTCAGAAAAAGGTTTGTGTTGAAGCACATTAGGAAGTCAAAGATATTACATAGTTACATTGCCACGAAAATAGGCAATTGTGTGTACAGGAATAGAGAAAATATAACACAAAAAATTGGCCATGCGGATGCAAAATGTCAGGGGTAACAAAAAAATCACAGTCGCACTTGATATCAACCTGGATAGTGAGAGTCTAGAACAGACCGTTGCAATGGACACTTGCTTGGTTCCCAGGACCGCTCTGGTATTTTGCCAAAGCGTGCAACTGCATGGCTGACATTCCAGCCCATGCCAGCTTCCTCCTGTGCAGGGGAAGCAAGTTGCGCAAATTAGGGGCAGAACAGCCCCTGAGATGTTGGGTGTCTAATTGTCTATTCCGTTGGCAACACTTTGCCAGAAATACATTTTGAGCAGTCTTCCCTGATATTGCTGCAACCAAATTTGCAAACCTATCAGATTTATATAATTTGAGTGAGCTTCATCAAAAGAGCAACATGATTTCTGCTATTACTGTTTAAGGGTTATTCCTCTGGATTTTGTAGCAAAGATTGTTAAAACATTGGAGTGAAATAGTAGTGACTGTTGCGTAGAATGATGATAATATTAAACTAAATGGTGGCAACTAATTGCTCCATGTATTACAGAACACAGCCCTCTGGATAGTTTGTGCTCTATGATATGATGAACCAAAGAACATTGGAAATTTTCTACTCAGTTACAATATTTTATCAACAGTTTTCAAGTGCAGGAGTGTCTTATATATGGACAAACATTCAGAAGCAGCCACAGATGTCACAAGCCACCAATTCTCTAATTATGCAATTGCATTTCCAATACATTGAATGGTGTGCAAGATTTTCATTGACTTCGATTTATGGGTAACTTATAGTGTCTTCAGGGAGAAAAAAAATAAATAAATAACAATCCGGCAAGTAAAACATATGTCTCTCCTGTATTTATGAATAAGATTCAACCCAAACGGATTTCCATTAAATATGTTTACACATGATAAGAGATACTACATTAATTGCCGGACTCAATTAATTGGGATAAGGCTTAGATTATGATGATGATGATGATGACGACGATGACAATGTTCATATGTGAATATGTGATAAAAGACACTAAAGTAATTGCCATCTTAATAAAAAAAAAAATGGACATTTAGTTCAGACTCCGAGTCACATAATAAAAAGTCAACATGATTTTTTTTATTCTTCTTTCATAGGCAGAACTTTAGAGCTCCTAAAAAAAAAAAAAAAAGACGGAGAAGAAGGTTGGCAACTGGGTCTTCGAAAGTCTAGTGGCACAATGCGAAACAATGAAAATAGTTGAAAATCATCGAGCAGATCAACAACAAAGACTTAGGCTGCATTTGGGTGCACAATTCACTTAGATTATGATAACCAAGTAGCAATGAAGTTAAATCTCCAAATTTGGATTAGCCCCACTTCTTTCTAGTGAATACCCATACTGAAATTGACACTATGTTCATCTTAAGATTGAATTGGAACAAAGACAATTGCAATAATATGAAATATAACTAAAATTTCTAGTTGAAAAAAAAAAAAATTGCGATCATTCACTTCCACTTAGTTGCAACTAAATTATTGCAATCTAGGTCAATTGTACATCCAGACACGCCCAGATATAATCTTCAAAATATCCTTTTGAACCAAATCAAAACAATAAAATTCTACAGTGAAAATATCAGTCACCTAAAATATAATCACATCTTCATCAACCAAAGGCGTGGATGAGAATCCAAACTACATTAACAGTTCACTTCCATCCGTCCAATACCAATGTTTAAAAAAAAAAAAAAAAATTGTAACTTCAAAAACCTGAATTACATCAAGCTACCATTTCCATCGATCGGAAAACTATAAAATTCAGCAAGAAGTGAATTCTCAAATACATACAACGATCAAAAGAAAACAGGAAATCAGAAACCTAAATTACAGTAACAGTTTCAAATCTGTTGATCAACGATCTTAGATAGATTCTAGGGTTTTTCAGAAATCCTAAATCGGAGTAAAGAAACTGGATGATTGATCAAGGAAATGCATGAATTCGAAGGAAAAAAAAAATGAATTCGAATTGTTCGAATGCAGTTGAGTAGAAAATAGGGTAATTGAATCCAAACCTGCCATTCGAAGAAGGGAAAAATGCGCAATCTTTGATTTTTTGGGTCAGGTTTGGAAATAAGAAATAGATTGGCGGAGAAAGTGAGAGTAGGCACCAGAATAACGAATTTATAATCTGTTGCTTCTTGCTACAATACGCTGGATGCGGAGAATATACCACTGTGCGCACGTGGGCACGGAGATGTGAGGGCGAATTAGGCAAGAACCCGGCCTCACCAGGACGGTGCGCCGTTACCGTGGGACTATCTTAATGCATTTATTACGTATCCACGCCGTCCATACATTTTTCCAGATCATTTTATGGCATTAGCCGAAAAATGAAACAGATACAATTATAAGGTGGACCGTGCAATTGGAAACATTGTTGATTGACCATTAATGGACCACAAAAGTTTTGGATCAAGATGATATTTGTTTTTTTACCTTCATCCAGGCTTACGTGACCTTATCAACAGATTGGATGGTAAATAAACACTATGAGACATTAAGGTGCGCCCCAAGAAGTTTTTAATAGTAGGACGGTCAATCACCACTGTTCTTATGTTAGGTCCACCTGATTATTAGATCTGCTTCATTTTTTGGGATAATGCCTTCGCATGATCTGAAAAAAACGGATGGACGGCGTGGATACACAATACATACATCAAGGTGGTCCCCACGGTAAGGGCCGCACGTCTTGGGCGCTCTCCGAGATGGGGTAGGTATTGCGTCGACGCTCTAACAGTGAGAAATCTGGTTCTCGGTAATTTCTCGTTTATTTCTTGGGAGATTTTCAAGATTTTAGGTTTACTCGGGGTATATCGTTGGGAAATATAGCTTTAAAAAAATATATTGTAAATTAATAATAATTTTTAAATAAATACATACTTCTATATTTTCAAATGTAATTGGGTAACGAATGGTTAAAATTTATATAATTTTGCAAGTTGTGAGAAATTTAAAATTGTCAATATTTCAAAAATCTCCTCATAGCACCATTTTGTTCATTTCTCTTAAAAATATCATCAACGCCATCGCGACGGCCAACATCATCTTGTAAGCCTTATCCCAATTGAGGTCTACTACATGAATCTTCTCCCACCATAATGCTCTAACAAGGTCCAAATCTTCAGTTAGAGGAGTACTCAGTCTTTTCTTACTACTTCTCTTCATATCATTTTGAGCTTTCTCTTGCAGTTTTTTGAAGTCTTTAATTTTATACCAACTCACCCTTGGGATTGGAACTTGCTCTCTATTGTGCATGACCAAATCATTTAAGTCTACTATTCCGTTTGTTATTATCTATTTGTATTAGTTATAATTTTCGTCCAATACTTTTCTGTCTAATTTTATCCTCTCTTGATTTTCCATTCATAAAGTTTGACATCATTTCAGCTATATTTGTCATATAAATATATTGTTCTTTAATTACACAATATTTTGGCCATAAAAGCATGGCCAATCTTATAGTTTTCTTATAAATTTTCTTTTTTCCTATTTGAGTGGTACATGATGATCAAGTAAAACTTCAAATGCACATCTTTGTTCTTCTGGCCAGCTTGAGTTCTATGTACAACATCCGTCTTGATTTCTCCACTCTCATGAATTATTGATCCAAAATATTGAAAGTAATCATTTTGAAGAGCTTCATGGTTAGTGATTTCAATTAATTCTTGTCACTATATTGCTGCTAAAATTGCACTCAATGTGCTATGTTTTAGTCTAACTAATTTTAAATTTGCTATATTCCAAAGCATAGCATCTCTCCATGTATCTAGCTTTGGATTCTAATACTTTCTTTGGACTGTCATAAAAATATCATCATATTTAATCTTGCAATATTGTTTGCATAGTACTCACTTGCATTAGATGGAAAGAGCACTTTGGTGTGGATATGCCAGCATAGCTCACCCAAAATTTCCAAGAGTTTAAAGAAAGTGAGAGAACATTTCCTCTTTACAAAATGCCCCACATTGTAGCCTGGTGTATACACCCCAATGTGTCATTCATGGAACATGTGCCGCAATCATCTTTAAGCACCCCACATGTGCTTTGTGCCGCATGTATCGTCATCTACACTGCATGTAATACACATGCAACATGCGTTTGTAATTTTATGAAAGACGTGTTTGTAATTTTATGAAAGATGAAAGTGAAACTTTTCAAATCTTGCCCGTTTAATTGTTTAAAATATAATTGCCATATAGATGAACATAAATTTTCAAAAACAATAAATAGATGATTAGGATTATACCTTTGTGTTTGACCATGAAAAGTTATAGATTTGATCCCATTCCTCCTAAGAATCTCTTCTCGATCTATCTCTAGTGAATGAGAAATGAGAAGGACACATTCTAATCACGTTATTAGGCAGTGATCAAAACCAACTGATGAGAGTCGTGCAATAAGTAGACCATGTGAAGAGAATTTTTTTTAAAAAAAATAAAATAAAAAATAAAAATGAAAAGAAGAGATTTCTCCTCCTTTTTTTCTCTCTTCCTTCTCCTCTCCATTTTTTTACCTATTTGTTTCCTTTCCAACTCTAAATATCCAAGAAGAAGGGCTAACCTCTCTCACACAATTTCTTAGAGATAAGATCTATTTAAGAAGGATTTTAAGGTTCCAAAGAAGATACTCGGCACCCCACTAACTTCAATATGCCTTGTATTAGAAGTCCATAAATCCGCCTAACTCATGCATCCACAACGTCCCCAACCCCTCCACCATCAGTGGTGCAAATACATATACGGAGAAATAAAAATCTAACAGTTGAAAACATTTATGACCTTTTGAAAACATTGGTATGCATCATCCAGTTATAAGACACTTGATTAACAGTTTTGATCAATAAGATCTAATCACAACACTACTGGATTCTATGTTGGCGCATGCAAGGCTTCAACAGCCTTATAGTATGTGTGCTCAATTACACCTATATGTTAGCCACCAATATAATATCAAAAGACCATGAATATGAAGTACTCCTAGTGCAAGCTTACGTCTGGGGATTAGTTAAAGCTAGTGCATGATTAAGTCAATATGTATCAAGCGTAATTGGCCCCTTGATGAGGAGACTCTTGATGTGGGAACATCTAATCAAGTACATCTTAATCTTCGCGATCTAATGATCTTTGCACACTTACGCTACAAGATACCAATGGTGGAGACTAATAAATCCAAATCACCGTTGGTTCTTAATTACATTGGATAATAGCATTAACAAATCTCCAATTGCATATACCCGTTGGAGTGGTGGAATTGAAGGTATAAAAAAATTGTAATATCAAAACCCTCTCGGATCTCAATATTGTTGTATCCGTACTCCTCTATTTCCTTGTGGGTGGGGAGTGCAATGGGCTAGGCTAGGCTTGGGCCGAGGTCAGCGTTGGCCACACCCCAAAGGCCTAAAGCCTTATAATTGGGCTACTAAACCCTGATGAACTAAAGAGGGCCGGTCCCTAGAAGGTCAGGTTGGGCTAAGGCCCCTTTTGTTAAATCTGAAGTCTAAAGCTTGAATCTGAAATCTGATAATTATGGTTAAAGTCTGAAAATTAAGTACTGAATTTAAAAAATGTCTGAAAGATGTTAATTTGATGTATTTGCCTCTATCTCCGGTTTAGAAATGTTTTACATTATAAAGAAATTATTTTTTATTAAATGAAAATAAAATTATTCTATTTAATTCAAATAAACTAAAGTAGTTAAGAGAAAATTAAAATATCATTATTCATTAAAAAACAGATAAAATATCATTATTCATACCCCCACAAATATTTCAAACGAGGACAATCAATCCTCACGTTTTGGGCCCACTTGATTATTGGATCCACCTCAGTTTCAGTCCATGTCTTTAAATAAACTCACAAAACAATAGGTAACGTGGATTTCTCACAAACATGAAGGTGCGCCCTAGCTTTGTTTCCAGCGCAAGGAATTTAGGTAGATCCCACTGCGATGTTTGTGAGAAATCCAACACATCCATCCGTTTTTCAAGCTCATTTTAGGACATTTGACCGAAATGAGGAGTATCGAAAGCTTAGGTAGGCCATAAAAGATGAAACAGTGGGGAAAGGAATGCCTACCGTTGAAACCTTCCTAGACTCTACCTTGATGTTTATATTCCATCCAAACTGTTTATAAGGTTATTTTGACTGTTTATAAGGTATTTTGACTGAGATGAAGTGAAAACTGTGAACTAATACCGATGCACAACTCTTGTGGCCATATATATGTTTCAACTGTGGTCACAAAATCCCCACTATTTCATGTGGTGTGGCCCATTTAAGTTTTGGATACATCTTATTTTTGGTCACATGTCCTAAAACGAGCTCAAAAAATGGATGGATGGACAGACTTTTTCACAAACATCTCAGTGGGCCCCACACATAATCTTTCGCAAGAAGTTCACGCGGAAGGCTTTTCAAGGTTGAGTGAAGTGACGTCATCAAGTTATGTGGGACCCATCATGATGTATGTGTTGTATCCACACCATCTATCCATTTGGAGATACCATTTTAGTCCATGAGACAAAGAATGAGTCAGATCCAAATCTGGAGTGAACCCACGAAAGAAAACAATGGAAGAGTGATGCCCACTGTTGAAACCTTCCTAAGGTCTACTATGATGTTTATCTGAGATCTAACATGTCATAAGTTAAGACAGATATGAAAAAAAGGTAAAACACAAATTTCAGCTTGATCGAAAACTTTTGTGGCCCTTAGAAATTTTTAATGGTGGACGGCACTCTCTCCACTGTTTTCTGTTAAACAGGTCATATAAGTCTAGATGAAGGGAACAAAGAAATATCAACCTCATCCAAAACTTTTATGGCGGTGGACCTGTTTCATTTTTGGAATAATGCTCTAAAATTAGGGCTGAAAGTTGGGTCGGTTCAACCTGACCGACCTGTGACCGACCCGACATTGGTTGGGCTCGGGCAGGATATTTCGGGTCTGATCTTAAGCTTGGGCTATACAAACACCAACCCGATAAAACTTGGGTTGGGCTCGGGTTGAGGTCTCGAGTTGCCCGACCCAACCCGAACCCGATCAATATATAAGTTACTTATAAATTATAATTGAGTGTGGATCGTTTGTGTCGAAGGCACACTAGTGATGTCGAGTCTCATTTGTCCACGTCATTTCCAAGGACTCAAGCTAACAAGATATGCTAGATTTCTCTCTCCCAAATGGACTTCATGCTATGCTACATGACTTTGACTTTTAAAGGAATAGTTGTCTTATATTTAGCTTGTTTTTTAAAGAAAAAAAATGAAGTTCTTTATAATGAATAATCACATATATAATAAAATTATAATTATAGATATAAAAAATAAGTCCTATATTGAAATATAATAAACTAATGTAATAACGAAAATATTAGCACGTATATACCCGACCAACCCGATCAACCCGACCAAGCCCGCTTGGGTTGGGCTTGGGTTGAGAATTCCCAACCCGAGATTGGGTTGGGTTGGGTTAGGGTTGAGGTATAGGAACCTTGGGTTGGGTTGGGTTGAGCACCAACCCGACCCAACCCGCCCGAGTTTCGGCCCTATCTAAAATGACATGGAGAAATGGATGGACATCCTTGATATATAAAAATATGGCTCTACATGCCCGCACCGTCTTAGGTGAGGCCAAGGTCTTACCTAATCCATTCTATCTCACCTGATGTGGTCTCCATGATTTAATAGGATGAGGGCCTCCGTGGGCCAACGTGATATATATATAACTAGATTATTTTAGAGCATAAGTTAAAAAAGAAGTAGATCACAGGTTCTAGTGAACCACACCACATTGAGAAATGGGGATTTAAAGACCATGCGCGTTGAAAACTTTACGAGAATAAAATTTTTAGATGAAGCTAATATTTATGTTTTCCCTTCATGCAAGTCCATGTCACCTTATGAATACATTAGGAGGCAAATAAGCATCGTGGTGGCCCTAAGAAGTTTTCAACTGTAAGAGTTCAATCCTCACAGCTTCACATGTAGTAGTCTACTTAATGTTGTAAAAATAATATGGGAATAACATTTTCTGTAAATAGGTAAATCGAAAAATAATCAGGGCGGGCTGAAGCACATATGAGAACGCTATCCTTAAAGCGTTATTTCCCTCCCTACTCAAATAAATTGAGTATGCTGAAAGGTTCCAAGCAAATAGCTTATATGATATGATAAGCTTGGTGTGGATTTGTGTTCGACAAATACAAGGATCCACCAATGAAACTCTTGTACACAAATTTCTGGCAGAAATGAGCAAAAGAAAAATCCCAAATTTAGAGAAAGAGAAAAAGTGTATCAGACCATAACACCGATCTATTCTTCAGGCAAAAGTTTAGATGAATTGTTTTAGACCACAGCAGGGGTCTGTTCTTCAGACTAAGGTTTGGATGAACCTTGATGGCTCGCTGGAGTACAAAGTATGCAACTTTCTTAGTAATTCGTATGAGTGTAATTTGAGTATGTTGGTGATGGTTTGTAAACCCATCAAAACATTGTTTATATAGGATAGGATGACTGACAGTTTTAGTCCAGGGCTATTAAACCATATAATCGTTTCTAGTTGTTGGTGATAAACTAGTCATTATTGGCAGTTGCTGACCGTTATGTATGTGGTGTAACAACTGCTGCATACTGACCGTTTAAACTCATTAGCTAGTCGTTTTTAGCTGTTGGACTAGCCACATGCAACAGTTTCTGCATGGTCAACCTTTATGTGCATGAGTTATGCCTCACTCCAACGGCTAGTATTTTTAGCTTATATATAAGTTGCAGGGTCTCATTCAGACCTCTAGACTCTCAGCCGCACTGCCTCACATGCCCACGCCCTCACACCGTGACCATGATCGTGACCAAGACTGTGCCCGAGCCGGAGCCTGGGTGTTCCAGTGTGAAACATGCAAGCCCGATACACTTCAGACCAAGTAAGTAAACATAAAGGTACTCCACCTTTTTCATATAAACACAAAATTTCCTTCTTTTTCAATATGAGACTTCCCATAACATTGAAAAGTAAGTTTTTGCAAAACGACTTTATATAATATTTATATAATTCATTATTATTAAAATATATTTAAAATCAATATTTTACAACAGTTAAAGCCTTCGATTTACCATTTTAAAATAGATAAACTACTGGGATAAAACATATAGATTACGGTGGCCCGTGGGGCCCTCTCTATTCCATCTCTCGAGCCCGGAAGAAAACCCCCATCCCATTCAGACTCCATATATCTTTTACTTTATATATGCGGGCACCATGCGTCTCTATCTGGGTCAGTGACGACATCACCCAATCGGCTCCCCATTCAATGGAAGTGGTGGTGTGTTGGCACCACCAAGTTTTGTGTGCCCTACCAAGATGTATTTGTTAAATCTAAACCGTCCATCCATCTAGTAAGATCATTGTAGGTCATAACCTGAAAAATGAGACAAATCCAAAATCCAACTAGAACACAAACAATGAATTCCACCGTTGAAACCTTGTAGAGCTTATCATGATGTTTATTTGTCATTCACACAGACCAAGATGAAGAGAAAAAAACAAACATAAGATGATTCAAAACTTTTGTGACCTCCAAAAAGTTTTCAACGGTTGACATTTAATCTCTACTGCTTTATGGTGCACTCGGCTTGCACTTTTGATCTTCCTCCGTTTTGGTTGGTTCCGTACCCTTGAATAATATCATAAAAAGAATAGACAATGTGGTAGAACATTATTATTATTATTATTATTGTTGATGCAAAAAACCGGTGAACCTTCCTTCTGATCTACCTCCTGCACAAGCATGAAACAAAGGAAACCCTGGCTGAGGCCGGGGACCCTTCGATGCTAAAGTCAGTGACTGGACAGTAAGGAAGGATTTTCGAGAAGGGTTTTTCTGCGTACCTTTGATCTTAGAGATGTCCTTCTTTTATAGGAGTGAGGGGCCCCGCCGTGCAGGGATTCTCTCCTCAATCTTAGGAGATTTGATTTGGTTGCAATCTGCTTACGGATGTTTCCCGATCCGGAGATTTTCAGGGTCGGGAATACTTTCACAAGATTTTTAGGACGATATTCATACTTACATCGTCTCTTCCTTGCTCGGCTCGGCCTTGAACGACTCCAGTAATAGATGAGTCTCGGCTGGCTACAAGGACAAAGCTTTTATCTTCTATCGGCTGGAATAGAGTCGGCTTATAACCGGTACTCTTTCTTATTCCGATAACCGACATTATAACCAACTTAATATGAGTTGGTTTTATGATCGATCGAGTGATTTCTAGCATTTGGACCTTAATTGATCCCCTTTAGACATTGCTGGCTCATTATCCGAGGCAACTTCATGCGTCTTTTATATTTGGCCCATGGCTCTTGACTCTATATCTCTCAGTCGGAATTTATTTTCCGCAATCCGAGTCAAGTCTCTCCTTTGGGTTTAATGCCTTACCTCGGTCGGACCCGTTATCTCGGATCCTCGGGCAGTGTCAGTAGAGTTGGTCCATTCCATAACCGGGTCTCCGGACTTGTCATATTTTTCCCCAACAGTAAGCCCCCTTACTCATTGTGTCAGCCGTGTTGATACTAAGGAGTAACGAATCTCTGAGTCGGTTTGCATCAAAGACCGAGGTTATGATGGATCATTTAATACTTCTTATGTCATCCTTAACAGGCATTGGTTCGATGCTTGAGGTCGCATGAGCGGACAGCCGTCGAAATATTTCGCCCGCTTATGAGCATCGGACGCGAAGGCTTTATTTGCATCAGTCGGCGTGCGCCACGTGTCGGACGGGGGAGTCGAAACAGGCGTCGATTCGACTCCTCCTTAAATGCCTCTGCCACCTGGCAAGGCTATAAAAGGAGGAGCGGGACGCCCTTTCCCCATTTTCGCGCATTCACTCTTTCCTCTCCCATTTTCTCTTCTTCTTCTTCGTTGTTTCTCTCCGCCATTTCCATTCTTCTTTCCCTTTTAACTTCTCCGTCTGTGTGCTTTTCGCTTCTCCGGTGAGTTGTTCTCTCCCTCCCTTTCCTTTTTCATCCTAATGGCAATGTATTCTTCAAGTCCCCTGGAGGGGATTTCTGGTGATGAGGACGAAGCGAGACATCTCTGGGATGTCTTAGAATCACCCACATTGCTGACGGAGATGATGATTAGCGCCGATGAAGCTTTCCAGTTCTCTGAAAGAGTGTCTGAAACTTCAGCGGAACATCCAGCTCAGGCAGATCCTTCTGGCCTGATTACTGCCCCTAGCAGACCTACCACTTATTTTCCTGGGGATGACCTGGAAGAAGAAGATGAAGAATTTGAGGAAACTACAGAGTCAATTCCTCTGCGGAGATCGGCGAGGGTCATTGAATCGGTAACTGAGGATGAACAAAAGGGTCTAGTTCCCTCGGTCTTAACTGAGACGGACTTGGACAGAATTCGAGTCGGGTACCATGTCCCCGACTTAGTTATTCTTCGTCTTCCTCTCCCGAGTGAATTACCCGACCATCTTCCTCCTGTAATGGTCGCGATTTTCCAAGTCGCCATGTAATGTGGCCTGCGTCTGCCCCTTCAACCCGTTGCTCGGGATTTCCTTTCCCGACTCGGAATCGGTCCCGGGCAGATAGTTCCAAACGGGTGGAGGAACTTGTTCGGATGTGCAGTGTTATGGGCTGAGATAGATCAGCCCCCACTGACTCTCGATGAGTTCCTCTATCTATATCAAGTACGGCCAAACCCTCAACAGCCCGGCTGATACTTTTTATGCGCTTGGCGGAACAAAGGTGGTTCTTTGATAACCAACCCCCTACCTCCAACAAGCAGGAGAAAGAAACGATTTTAGGCTTGTGGGCGCTGGAAGACTGCCGAGTCTGGGCTCTTCGAACCTCGTGTTCCTCGGTCATTTTCTGAAGCAAGTGACTCGACATGTCCATTCTCTGTCTTATTCTTTGCTATGATGCTTTTGAGTTTGACTAAATACGTTTTGCAGATATCTCTAAGAAAAGGCCGAAGCTAGGATCCGGTGCTTTAGCTCGGATCAAGGATCTGAAAAAGCTAGGTCCGGAGGATCGATCTTGGAAGACATTTCTTTACCTAGAGCGTCTTCTTCTCTCAGGCTTAGACTCGGCTGTGACAGGTATTCTGTGGCTGTTCTGACACATTTTTCTTTGAATTTGTCTAATTTTGTGCCTCTTCTGATGTAGATATGGCTGAAGCTCGGCCCCTTCTTAAGTTAGCGTCCAAGATGAAGGCTCCTCCAAGGTCGGTGCTTCTGTCGGAGCCTCGGCCTTCGAAGAAGGCGAAGACGGCTTCGAAGGCTAAGGAACCATCCGCCCTAGTCGCCTCTGCCTCGGTCATCCCGACCGTCGTCGTACTCTCTAACTCTTAAGAGAGGGCGGAAGAGGTGGACACGACTCCTGCCGAGCCCTAGGTGGCTCCTGAGCTAGGACCCGTTACAGAGCAAGTCTCGGAACCGAGAGAGGAGCATAGTGTAACGTCTCGGAAAAATCCATATAAAGACCCGAGTACCACCTCTGGCAAAAATCACTCAGGACCAAATCCTTTAGAAATTAGATGAAATTAACTAAGTACTAAACTAGATTAGCTGTAAAATTAGCTTGAACCACTTTAAATATGAACTGTAAGACCCAAAACTAGCAAAATTATTAACGATACATTACCCTGAAATCTAGGATCAATCTCTAAACCCGGTTGCTCTCGGGAGCACACCGAAACTTCGTATCGGACCTGGACCACGCGTCGAAAGTCCGATTACTGCGAAACCATACAGTTAGGACCGCCTCACTGGGCTTGACAACCATCTGGAAATCAAATCCAGATAGTATCCAGAAACGCGCAACTTGAGCCCGGAGTGAAGTGTGTAAGAAACGCGAATACCTTTAGAAATTGAACTCAGATTTAAGTGATTTGGGCCGTTCGCTTGCGGGCCAAATCTAAGGTTTCAAATCGTCAAAATCTGGCCCAAATACACCCTCGGATCAGGAAAATTTTCCAGTATAGGTCCATGTACTCATGGCCCTGATCGAGCGACGATGACCGTTGAACTAAAACTGGTCCTCCGCGGTTGATCTGTAAGTTCGAGCGGACCGAAAACTTAACTCAACCTAGATCTAATGTTAGGGAGCTTAAGTCCAACCGCATGCAGAAAAGGGGCCTCCAGATGTGCTCCGTTGGACTAAACAACCATTATTTGGTTATAACTTAAGTATGCCATGGCCCTGGGGCCATTCCCATCAGTTCTGGGCCTATATAAGCCCCTTAAACCCTCTCTCTCTCTCTCTTATTCCATACGAATTTGCAACCCTAAGAGAGAGAAAGAGAAGAAAAGAGAGAGAGTGTGAGAGAAAGCGGGAGATCGTTCCTAGGATTCGATCCCGCCGCTCTACGTGCTTAACCACCATTCCTGTATCGTTATACGGGCGATTCTGATTCCGTTCTTAGGTAAGAAAACCTAACCCTAATCTGTTTTAGGGTTTCAAATAGTGTAAGTGATGAAATAGCTAACACATTTATGCTATACGTGGCCGTTATGCCGTAGACAAAGACTTTGCATACAAACTGAGTTCGATATTGGTTTATCGGCGAAAGGTGTGGACTATAAATGTTTAAATTATGGTTTTCAAGGCTTTTAATGTCAGTCAATGATTTATGACTGACTTGAATGCTATCACATATACGTAGTTAGGATGTTTCAGTATATTACACATATATATAGGTTAGGCTATTTTTAATGCATTCTATGTGTTTGTTGAAATGACTGAATGAATGCAGAATTATAATTTGTGCCTGCAATGTCTATGGAATGCAAATACATGAATTGTTGTTTATGTGACAACTCCTTGTTGGGAGGATTTGTCCAAATATATGTTATAATTAACATATGCTGTGTATGCCGATATGGGTAGTATAAGTGTTTGATAAAATGTTGGTATGAGAAGTTGTTAGATGAACTGTACTTAATGGGGTTGTTGAGATAGGATTCCCAACGACATTAGTTATATGCATAAATTCCTTCAAGTAGCTGTAATCTAAATAGTGTGGTTTGTGTAAAATGTGTATATGTAGAATGGCATGTTATATATTTTTCATTATATATTCAAATGCTATTCATTTTGCATTGGTTGTTAAATGCTCTATGATTATCATGTGTACATATTTCTCATATCAGAGTGTGTTTGGGACTATGGTATAGTCCAGGCAATTGGTAACAGTTCCTGATTTGGTGGCTGTGGTTGTTTCACCACACAGGACGTGTTCGATGAATCCGAGCCGTACTTTAGTTGTCGACAGTAGTTAGGCCACGTAGAGTGCTTACACACTTCATGTCGATCCACTCGATGTGCGTTCGTACTAGTCGAGTTTGTCAAGTAACTCGATTGACCCGATGTATGTTCACTATGTATGGACACTATTGCTTGAACCTAAGGTACCAAACTCACCAGTGGAAATCCTGTTAACCTTGGTACCTTGATCCGCTAAGACTTATGAGTCGGACATGGTGGTATGGGATACTGTGGTCGAGCTGTCAGCCTACGCCAAGGTGACGAGCCCACCCGTAGTGACCAGTGAGCAGTCTAAGCTCGTGAGCCGAATACGGTGGTATGGAACACTGTATTTGAGCTGTCGGCCTACGACTAGGTGACGAGCCATTCATAGTGACCTCGAGCATACTTTGAGACTCCGTTGAGGCGACGAGCCTTTCCGTAGCAACTAGAGTTAAGGTTGAAAGTTGGGCGGGTTGAACCCGACTGACCCATGACCGACCCGACATTGGGTTGGGCTTGGGCAAGATCTATCGAGTCCGATCTCAGGCTTGGGCTATACAAACACCAACCCGATAATCTTGGGTCGGGCTCGGGTTGAGGTCTTGGATCGCCCAACCCAACTCGAACCCGATCAATATATAAGTTACTTATAACTTATAATTGAGTGCAGATCGTATGTGTTGAAGACATAGGAAATTCCGGTGTTGTCGGATCTCATTGGTCCACATCATTTCTGATGACTCAAGCTAACAAGAAATGTTGGAATATTTCTCTCTCCCAAATAGATTGTGTGCTACACAACATGACTTTTAAATGAGTAGTTGTCCTATATTTTAACTTGTTTGTTTAGAATAAATGAAGTTTTTTACGATAAATAACAACATATATAATTAATAAAATTATAAATATAAAAAATAAGACGTGTATTAAAATATAATAAACTAATGTAATCATTAAAATATTAGCATGTATCCACCCGACCCACCCGACCAACCCGACCGAACCCACTTGGGTTGGGCTTGGGTTGAGAATTCCCAACCTGAGTTTGGGTTGGGTTGGGTTAGGGTTGAGGTATAAGAACCTTCGGTTAGGCTAGGGTTGAGCACCAACCCGACCCAACCAACCCGCCCGACTTTCAGCCCTAACTAGAGTATAAGCTAGGCCTGCATTGAGGTGACGAGCCCTTTGTAGTGACCTGAAACCGTGACATCGTATGAGACTAGCTAGGACTGACGACCCTAAAATGGATCATTGTTTGGGAAATAATATAAGAGAGGTATGGATACAATCCGTTTCCAAACAATCTCTACAAATGGTTGGACGGTATGGATAAAACACATGGTTGGACAGTATGGATACAACACATGCATCATGATGGGGTCCACAGAGCTTGGTGATGTCACTTCAGTAGGGATTTGGCTAATGACCTTTCAAGCATCTAATCCGCTTCCGCTGGAAACGGGATTTGGCAGGAAGTTTCTGCGCTGGGAACCCAGGTGGGGCCCACCATGATGTTTGTGAGAAATCCTCCCCTTTCATCCATTTTGTGAGTTAATTTCAGGACGTGACGCCAAAAATGAACCGTATCCAAAGCTCAAGTGGGCCGTACTAATGGAAAATCTGGTCAGGAAAATTCCTACTGTTGAAACCTACCTGTGTTCGAAAGTGATGTTTACATGCCATCCATACCGTTAATAACTTCATTCCTACTAGGATGAACTGAAATCACAAATATCAGCATGATTCAAAACTTCTGTGGCTCACGAATGTTTCGACTGTGGATGTTCAATTATTACATTTTCGGCCCACTTGAACTTTGAAAACGGTTCATTTTTGGCATTACGTCTTAAAATGAACTCACAAAACAGATGGATGGAGAGGATTTCTCACAAACATCACAGTGAGCCCCCATGGGTTCCAACGCAGCAACTTTCCCCGAAAGTCTTTCGCAGGAAATTGGCTTCTCGGGAAACGCAACCTTTCTTTCTAATGGAGCGGTATTTTGTAAATTGTTTTTTATTTCATTAAAGAGCCGTGGTCAGTACAAATTACTGTGGACCAATTAGATAACAGGAGAAGGGGAGTTAGGGTGCGCTGGAAACAGAGGATCTGCACACAAGAAAGATACCCATGGGCGAGGTTAACTTAGCCATCTACATGCAGTCACATCACATGTTACGAGGATAGCACGGATATGCAGGATCCAAGCTTTCAATTAGGTGGAGCCATTATTTTTTAGCAAATGGATGGCTATATAATTGAATTTCTAATGATCTAATCGGTCCGCATCTAGGTGATGCACTTGTTTCTCATGTCAGCAATATTAGGAAGAACTTCAAAAATGCTAGTGACGTACGTGATGTCTTCCATGGTAGATATATGGCCCGTGATAATTCATTGGGGCTAGAAGGGATGCATGAGTTGATCAATATTATCTGTTCTTCAATAAATTGTTAAACCAACGTTGTGTATCTATGGTCTGGATTTATGAACCATGGGCCCACTTGAAATAATTGAAAACCATTGTATACTTGCAAACATTGTGAAAAAATCACGGAGATTTCGTAGTCTTGCTGTAATTTCGTAGGAAAATTTAACCAAACAATACTATCACAATAATCTCATGGTGCTTTTAAAATATGGGCCTTTTCTTTATTTCTCCAGTTTTTATCATGATATTTTCTATAAAAACATCATTTAAAGGCTAAAATAAATCATTTTAGGGATATTTACCCCTAAATTTCTTTGGAATCCACATTTTACCAAATAATGCCTCCTCAACTTAAAATTACAAGTTCTTTTGTAGAGAACTTACAAAAATATCCTCATCTAATTTTTTTTCCATAAAATGTAGCAAAAGTCGAGATATGTGGGGCCCACATGGTATGATTGAAGCATCTAACCCATCCAACATGTGGAGCGCACTAGGACTGTCACAACAACAAATAATAAGGCCAATCAAATCATCAAATAGGCTGTAATTCAATTTGAATCTTTTACGGTGGTGTATATTATTTTTTATGGATTGGGCCACTTTATAATTAAATCCTCCATTATTTTAGTTCATCTAATAATATTGTCAGTTTGCATCTGTTGGTAATGAGATGGTTGTTAGACACGTGCCACATGAGCTTAAAATATAAATAAGGGTAGCAGCATACATTTACTTTTGAAAAAAAGCATTCTCCGTCGAAATCCCACTTTAGGATGAATTTTAAAAATCCCATAATTATTATTTTTTTTTTTTACAAATTTTCAAATTATTTATTAATTTATTATACATTTAAGGGATATTTGACTTTCAACTTGCAAGGTATATACTTGGTAAAGTACAAGTCATCATTATTTACCTTCGTAATAACAGCTCTTGATGCCGTGTTTTGAGGCAAAACAGTGGTAGGAAAAGATTTTGGGTGCAAAAGTTGTGGAGCCTACCATGATATATATATATCCATGTCGTTCATCCATTTTACTTGCTCATTTTAGGACACATGCTCAAAAGTGTTGCAGAACCAAAGCTCAAGTGATCCATGCCACAATAAACAATGGTTTACCGAACACCTACCATTATGATCTTCTCGAGGTCTACATTAGTTTTGGGCTGAATTTTATGTTCTCTCTGTCCATGTATGTATGACCTTATGAATAAGTTGGATGACAAATAAACATGCCCTACCAATGGTTTAGCTTTCAATGATCAAGGTCTACTATTTAATTTGGTGTGGTCCACTTCAGAAATTATATTACTACCTTCTGTTTTTTCTTTTAAAAAAGTGAAAAATCGAAAGTAATGGAAGTCACATGGTATGTGCTCAACATCCAAGCCATCCAACATATGCCCACCAACATGATTATTAGATAAACTAAAAACATAGAGGATCCAATAATATCCATAAAAAACAATGTTCACCATTCAAAACATCTCAATCCAAGTGTAGTCCGTTGATGATCTAATTGATCATGTTTTGTTTGTGTTAGGTGCATACGTTTATCACGGGTTGAATGTCATACACATGCCATATGGCCCCACCAGTCTTTTACTAATTTAAAGAAAGAGAATTAAATGAGGGTAGTTCTGTAATTTCACCCCCAAAAAAGCTCTCTCATCAGTGGAAGCATTATTTCGTAAAATGTAGATTCCATGGGAATCCCGCGGTAAACATCCTATACATTTAAGTATTTTAGTTTAAGTAAGATTATCTAATCATATGGCGAGAAAAAACCAAAATTTGAAAATCTCTTGAGACAAGGTTTATTTATTTATTCATTTAGTTAAAAGGTTAAGCCAGTTATAGCCTAAGATGGGACATTATTTTTTATTTTTTATTTTTTCAAAAAGCTACTTTTTATAATATGAAAAAGTCAAATTTACAATAGGCACTTCGGGCGAAGACCAGCAACAAAAAGCTAGCCCGCCTATCATATCCTATGCAACCCAACCTTTTCCTTCCTAATGAACCCAGCCTTGTATTGTCCAAAACTAAGGAGCCTCTAGCAAGAGGAGGAAGATTGGAGGGAACCAAGAGGTGCTTGGAGTCTTGGGATTTACTACTCAGCTTAGCTAAAAAATCTGCCGAGCTGTTGGCATCTCTAGGGATGAGAGCGAGGGTAAAGGACCCCTTGGAAAGGAGTTCCCTAATTCTATGAATCCAATATTTCCATTTCCACTCGACTGTGGACTGCCTAGGAATGACCTGAACAACCAATCCTGAGTCAGATTCAATTATAACATTTTGCAGCCCGTGACTGACGCACAATTCCAGCCCATTGTGGAGAGCCCTCATCTCAGCTCTATTGTTGGAAGCGACTCCATATCCATTGTGGAAAGCAAAAACCATGGCGCCATTTTGGTTTCTGCATATACCGCCACCTCCTGCAGGCCCCGGATTTCCAATAGCTGATCCACCTCCTGTAGGCCCCGGATTTCCAATGGCTGATCCATCAACATTAAGCTCTCTCTCTCTCTCTCTCTCTCTCTCTCTGGGCGCCACTAAGCAGGTGAACGCTAAGTTGCCGATCGGCCCCACTGAGTTGCCGATGAACAGAGTAAAGATTTTTTATTTTTAACTCTTCATTTCATAGCCACAATTGGACAGTTAGGATCATTCGATCAATTGGATTTGGGCTATTCTCCATCCGCAATTAGCCTACTAACTTGATGGTCTGGGTTTAAATACGCTCATGCATGTGTCTTGGAAAGAGAGACGGCAGAATATTGTGCTGCCTCTTCTTTATACTTTGTTGGCAAGGTGGCTTTGGCCTGAGGTGCGTGGTCTTTTGTTGTTTCTTCTTTACCCGGTATCATATATCTATCTTCCTAAACCAACGTCATCTGTTATCACGCTATTACTCTCGCGGTAATTTTTTGCTGAGTATATGGAGGCATGCTAACATGTCCAGAGGCTTCTCGCCACTTCCCAACCCAATTATGCATATGGATAATCCTGGGTATTCATCAGGTAGGGTGCAGTATGAGCTTGCTATGGCCCAAAAACTAGGGTGGTGTACTGTTCAAGTAAGCCACAGTTGTACGAGAAAAATAAACGTTTACTTATAATAATAATAATAATAATAACCAGTGGTTGATACTCAACATGTGCTTTTTGTCAACTTGGCACTTGACCATCTTGATTTCCAATGCAAGGCAAATACATGTTATGCTTAGCATCCATCACAGCGAGCACTTACATTTTAATATATGAGACCAAAAGTGTTCAAGGAGGCCCGCGTGCGGCGTCCTTATGTTTTTCTGACTCTATCCTCATATTTCTCTTTTTTAATTTCATTATTTCTTTCCAACAACTCCATAACTTCCCTCCATTTTAACAGTGGGCGAGCAGCAATGGAAGTCGACGCACATCAAATGGGATTTTTTGGTGTTATGGTGAAATATTCAAATAAAGAAAATTTGCAGTACTATAGACACTGCACACAACATCTCAAAACACCCTCTACCTAATTATCTGAATCGATCCAAAGAATGATCCAAACCATCCAAGCTCTAAAATAAGTCTACATCGATCTTTAGACCGTGAAACAAAAAGGTTTAAATTGACCTTTAGGCAGTAGGAATTTCCACTGCCACCATTTCCAATCCAAAGGTTGCCAGCAATCTCCCCAATCAATGATTAATCAGTTAAATATTGAGATTTAGTCAAAGATAAGCAACACAAATCCGATTTCCGCAAACGCTATTTCTCCTTCGAAACTACCAGATGTTAATTTTCACGGTCAACAGCCACTCAATTAGTCAAAAATCACCTGTGGAAATTGAAATTTTGCTTTTAATTACATCATTTTCTCAAATTTTTTATTATAAATTTCTTATCACTATCTCTCTTATCCTAAGCTATTTGGACTCTTATTATTAAAAAAAAAAATCATTTAACAAAATTATTTTGCACTTAACCTTTATCCAAGTTACCACGCCCGTCGTACCCAACCATAAAGTGTTACATATCCAAATGCCTCTAAGAGCCAATAATAGCAAGCCATGTAATATTTTCCCCTCGTACCCACTAATAATTAAAATATCATTACATCTAACTATACTCATTATCCCTTCTCATTTATAATACACCACTGTCACACCAAGCCTTAAAGGACTAGGTGAGAACATCCTATATATTAAGAGCCAAATGCTCTCCTCTTTATCGTTTCCCTCTCTCTACAATTATGCTTCCAAAAGTTCTGATTTTTTTAGCTTGAAAACCAAGTGAAGACATCTTAGAGATGAAGAGTGAACTATTCCCCTCTCTTTAAGACTATCCTCTCATAGGTTCCATGAAAATGTCTTAGGATTAGGCATAGATCGGAGAGTTCCAGTTATCTTATCTAATTGAGGAGTGCAAAAGTTTCTCCTTCCTTATTCACATCTCCAATTAATGCATCATAATCTCGTGATCGAAAAGCTTAAGTAAAATTAGATATCTAAGAGCTTTGATCATGAGGATCACTTCCACTTCATGATTAATGTAAGTAATGTCATAACTACCACAAACAACTACTCGTCCATAATCAATGCATATGTCATCAATTCACCATCTATTAAATTATCACCATAATCGATATTAACCCTACCATAATCACCATGAATTAAATCATATCTATCATTTCAACCGATAACTCACATTATCATTATCATGTTACCACACATGTATCATCATCTCAAACATTAATATATGTGTCCCACCTAAGTATGACCCCCACATTAACCTTGGACTATGTGTAAGGCACACGGTCCTATAGGTTAAGTGTGAGTCCCGCTTGGTGAACCACTAGGCCAACTCAAAAGGAATAAATTTCCAACCACAAGGCTTTTAATGGTGTGTATCCAATTCCACAGCTAAGCGGACACTATATATTTCACCATTAACTAGAATATAAATCACGATTTCAAATATAAAACCCACACGCCAACATTGTACAAATTCCACATCATATTGGGCCCACAAGCCTCATGCACAACTAAAACAAAAAAGCTCAACTATTACGGCTTATACAATCCAAATGGGCCTCATTAAGTGTAGCCTAACTGACTAGCGGTAGTGTGCAAGGAACTTGCCCATAAGGCTACGAGCCTACCTAACGAGCCTAGGGAATGTCATGGTGGGCTTCTCACTCCCCCTACGATTTCTCTCTGTGTTGGGCTCACTTGGGCCTTAAGGCTGCCTCGTTTAGATGGAACCGAGGCAACCCATATCTTAAGATAACTACTAAGAAGCAAGATTTGTCAACTAGACATTTCGTAAGTTAGATAACACCTATTCACAAAACATGTTAGGTAGGCCTCATTAGATGAAGGGTAAGGCCCATACAAGACAGCCCACACTAGATGACCCACTTAAGGCTCTGGGCTCATCAGAATCTGGGAGTTCATTTTCAGGGTTTAGATGATATATTATGTCTTGAAAAGGTGGTGGACCCCATTGATGTGGCCCCACGTGAATTTTACGTCAAAAAGAATTTTGGTGCAGGGTTGGTTTCTGGCCATCTTAAAGTCGGATTCATGATCATATGGGGCTGACATATGGTGAAAGAAAATATCCATCTAGTAGCTATATGTATAGGTTTTAAAAATTATAATGCAGGTCTTATTGTTTGAGTGTGTACGATTTACAGTGATGGCTCAAACATGGGTACTTGGAGAAATTGTGCAGGAAATATAATGTAGAAATAGTTTTGGCCCTATTTGATTACGTCCCACGATTACATGGGACCACATTTTGGCATACCATTAGGTTCCATTGGTAGTCATATATATGGACTTCAAAAACTATAGGATGGGACCAACTATTTATGCACACATAATTTTTGGTGCAAGGCCAAACATGGGTATTTCAATTTTCTACACAACTATGTCTAACCCCATTTTAGGATCCATTCCCCGATCATGTGGGGTCCTCTTTGGCCTAAGTAAAATATTATTTCCCTGTTCATTGGTATAGGTGAAAAGTTTCAAGTGGTGGACCACTCATATATTATGCATGGGGTCCACCACAGAGGCCCAAAGTTGGTCCAAATTTTAGAAAATCAGACATGCAATTTTAGGAGTGAATTTGTCCCAACCTTAGGTCCACTTCTCAAACACTTGGGGGTCATTCCTGATGAAGTGGTGGGCCATCCTAATACTCTGACATGTGAAATAAGCATCCCCTTGGTGGGAACCTTTTCTATAGAGCATGGGGTCTACCACGAGCTGTCAAAGAGGCCTACAAGCAATACAATTGGGCACTTGTAAAATTTTCAGCAAACATAATAAGTGTAAAAGAAAGGAGATATTTCTAATGGAAAGTGGGGCCCACACGCTGGCAAAGCATAGATAAGACACGAACATTAATGTACATAGTTTTCTAAATTAGATGACTTAATAAAATACAAATCACAAGTGGTCCCACTCCCAAGTGAGTCCACAATAAGAGGATGAATGTTATGGACAACATACATACAACATGCATATCAAGTAGCACATGAAATGTGTTAATCAAATCTCTATGATCAGATTCTTTGTAGGGAAATCTGAGCCAATGATGGTTTGGGATACATCATTTAGGCTACATATAGGTTTCCTTCCACATAGGGTCTTGGATCCATCTTTTTTATTTTCCTTGGATCCATCTGAACGACACATAATAATTCAAGATCTACTCTTACAAAAGCATCTGAAAGTGCCCTGCTTTGTCAATTAGCGTGAGTGTTGAGTCAGTTAGACTACAGAGCTTGATAGGAAGATCATTTCAAGCGTCTGCCTCAACCGGATGTGTGCAAGCTCGCCACAGGTAAATTTGAGCCTCACATCCCTTATCCCAAATCACTAGGTATACTAAAACCCTTAAAAAATGTTAGAATATCATAGGATTTTTAGGGTAAGAAAACGTTTTCAAAATAGGAAAATTCTCTAAGTTTTCTTGCCTTGTCGATTTTATCGATACACATCTCGATATGATCGACCTGCGCTGTCGAGTCCTCGATGCTCCAACGATGCCATCGAAAAGATGACCAAATATGTCCAGCAACCTTATACATATATGGACGGAATTATCGATGTATCAATACACCTATCGATATTCAAATCTCGAGTCTATCGGAAGTGACTCAATAGTATCGATAGGCAAAATTTCAGCGCCCCTGTTTTTCTTAAAGAATATCATATAAGCTTCGATATATCGAAGCCTCCTCGATTCCATCAAAATTCAAACCTCGATGATATCGGTAGGCCTTCGATGATATCGGTCTTCGGCGCCATGTTCTCCAGCAAAATATTTCAGGGTGATTTATCTATGATTGGGGGTCACTCGATAGAATGATATTCAAATATCGATGATATCGATGCCATACCGATTGCATCGAACATGGACATAAACTGTCCAATGAGCTTTATGAAAAATCCTTTTGGTTTCTCAATGCATCGACACAGCTATCGATATCATCGACATTCAAATTTCGATGATCTTAATGGTCCCTCGATCACTCATGAAAACCTAAAATATTTCAAGTCAAGTCTCTCTCATTTTTCAAGTGTCGATGGATCGAACCTCTCATCGATGGAATCGGAGTTCGAAATTCGATGACATCGACAATCATTTCGATTCATCGATCAGCTGACAGAAGGTTTCAAAAGCGTATGACATTGAGTTCGAGTCATCGAGCGGACCATCGATGCTATCGAGAGTATACGCTCGATGATATCGAACTCTGTCATAAACGTGACTGTTTTATATCCGTTGAAACCTTTTGCCTATATATAGAGGACTTGTCTATTGTTGCTGTGAGAGAAAGTAGAGAGAGCTTTTGAGTGTTTAACTTTAGATCTTATACCCAAAGCCCTTTCTCTCAAGGGAGTTCATCCTCCAATCCACCCTCACCATTGATATTCAATAGAGTGAATTGAGGAATGAACTTCCGCATTCAAGGATCCCCCAGCTACTACCTTATTGGCAAATCATGAAGCTGGGATGCCTTGAATGCATAGATGATTGAAATCGCTCTATCTTCCTTATAGGAAAATCTTTTGAGAGTAGAATTTCATCATAACCTTGACCCAACCCGTCGCTATGCATTGGTACATCTTTTGAGTTGCGGATCAAGGAGATCGAAGACTTTTCCTCAACAAAGGAGGAGATCTTCGTCAACATGCTTAATGAGACTCATCCACTTATTTGTAAGTATCTAGAGTCTAGATGACACTTGTGATAATTCCTTTTTATGATTGGGTCTTAGGTGTTTCTCACCCCTTCAAGCCCTTGTAGGAGGCCTCCGGCAGGAGTGTACGTGGTGGGTGTGTTGTGTGGACCCTTGCTCTGTGAAGAGCATAAACATCTGGTTGAAAGTGAACCAGTCAAAACCTTAGGTTTGAGGTGAACTGTGTGAAACCTCGGGTTGGGGTAAACCGCGTAAAACCTCCAGTATGGTCTTATGGAAGATCATTGGCCAGTGTGCCTAAAAGTGGGTGCGTTGTGTTGACCCTTGCTCGTGAGAGCATAAACAGTCAGCCTCAGTGTAGGTTGTAAAGGTTGAAGGTGAACTTGATTCAAAACCTTAAGGTTTGAGGTGAACCGCTGTGAAACCTCCTTAGTGAAATCCGGCACACTCAAGGGTTGAGTGCGTCTATCGGGAGTGGAGTAGACTGATCGTCGAACCACTATAAAAATGACTGTGTTTGAGATTACTATTTTTCTGATTGTGTGATTTACTTTAATATTTTCATATTTTCATATCTAAGATCACACCTCACACACATACACAGTCATATCCATCATAAACTAGTTTGTATACTGTTCGTTTATTAAATAGTTTGTGATTGGATCCTTGTAACATCCCGAATCTTCAGGACCCGAGTATATGACCCGTGTCCCAAAAACCCAAGTGTTAACCTTAAAAGATGGTCAAATTCGAGTGTACATTTTTTTCAACTGAGTAAGCAAATGAGCGTAGTATGGATAAATAGACATAAAGAAAAATTTCAAATCTTATTTAGAATATACAAGAAGCTGCCCATAATGACTTATACAAACTAATGTCTTTACATTAAGAATTACAAGATTTACATACATAAGAAATAATAGAAAGCGTATAAATGTAAGCCGCAAGATCACATAGCTCCTCCAGGCAAATACAGTCATGCATCCCTGACGATTGTACCCTGCTCCTCATCAAGTTTGAACATGCATGTTACTTAAGTCACCTGTACTACCTGTACGGTTGTATATTTAATGAATGAGTAGCTAACTCAGTGTGAATTTCCCTCAAGATTACACACCGCCGCATTAGGTAAGCATAATTATAAAGTAAAACATACAAAATAATACATGATGTAGGTCTTATTAAATATATGGATGCATGAATGCAATCATCGCCCCGGGGATGCTCATCCGTGCGGATAGTAGGCTATCACCCATGCAATCATCGAACCTAGGAAACATCATCCAGTCAGAATCATCGAACCTGGAAAACATTATCCAGTCGGAATAATACGTACATCACATACGATAGCAATAGATGCTGGTCTGTGCCATGTATGCATGATTAGCCAATCCATTATTAATCCAATTACAACTAGCCAATTTAAATAAGCTCACGGTCACTATGGGGAGCACATGGCCCAACGTAGGCCAACGGCTCGAGCATAGTATCCCATGATTACCATCCCCATCCCATGAGATTACCATCTTAGGATGTTTAATGGAAACTCATTAACTAGTGGCCAATCATATTACAGTATATGGGGCTTACCATTGCATGGTTGCATAGTATAAAACATCGAACCCATATAAAGAAAATATCAAATAAAATTACGTAGGGCGAGTATCAAAATATGCCACATTGGGCCAATATCAAAACTATACGATAAAGACCATCCTTAAAAACTATTGGACACAACAACCCTGAATGGTAGACCCACATCAATGATCTATTTAGACCACCACTCAATAACCACCAAGTCGAAGGTCCATTACGATCACAAATAGTCAAGTTACATCCCAAGTATGGGTGTACATTCATATGGGGAAAATTTCCACTAATGTACCAGTTTAAGTTTCGTAAGCAATCCATAACTAATCCACAAGCATGAACAATTATACAGGATAATCATAAAGCATGTAATATAACAATTCAATTTCCACCAGCTAACACATGTGATTATAAAGGGAGATATCAATTATAAATTTAAATAAAAACTATAACTTAAGCTAATGAGAAGATAGAAAGCTCAAGGAAAAGAATCATCACCTTATAGTTGGATCGCCTACTAGCATGGCTAGGGGACTTGTGGTCCCTTATGATTGAGTCCTATCACGAATTATGAAATTGTATGGTTAGATCAAGTTATACATACTATCTATGGTTAAGATTATAACCTAGGATTTGAATTACTCATTTTTAGGGTTTTGATGTGAGATTAGGGTTTCATCTTAAGGTTTAGTCTTCAGTTTATATTCTAGGATTTGGACTCTACTTGGTGTATTAGTTAAAACTAAATCTTAATAATTACAAGAATACTATTAGCATTAATGTTGTAACTTATGTTAGCTAATATGTTAATAATGATAGTTCATAAGTTAGTATTTAAATATACCGACATTAGATTTTTACACCTAGATCTGAACCCTATTTTTGTGTGGCCATTAACGATATTATTAAAGGGAATAATGAATGAATAGAAATAATCAAATAGATTAGTTATAAATTTTTAGGAATTTAAACAATAGTTACTACCATATTAAATTATCTAACAACAACCCATGATGAATAATAGTGCTAAAAATTCTAAACAATTATCAATATTAGCAATATTCCTAATATTAGCTAGCACAACACTAATAATCATTTTGGTGAAATAAATAGTATACTCTAACGTCAATATTAATGTTTTAAGAATGGAAAAATAAAATACTAATATTTTGATAATGATAATTCTTATATGTATTAACCATTATTAGTATGGATCATTTGCCAATGGTTATTTACATCTAAATTTAATAATTATAAAAGAAAAAAAATGATAGTAATAATAAAAATGATAATTGAAATAATTTCAATCTAGAAAGAAAATGCGGGCTCACCTTAAGATGCGATCTATCTCTCTCCCATCTCCCTTTCCTTCCTTCTCTTCTCTCTCTCTCACTTTCTTCTTTAACTCAGGCCCAAGCACCAGTAGGGTTGCTGGACCAACACCCACAAGAAACTACATAATGGCTCGCATTGAACTCTATGTATGGCCCACTAGCTAACTAGATTGGCCTGGTTTACAGACCGTCAGGTTTACAAGGTCGAGCCCCCCACTTGATGAGCAGCTTGACCTCACATACAAGGACCACGTTGGCAAATGCAAACCACCAGATCCGTTGATTTCATTTGGCTAATACAATACATAAAGGAAACCTGTTTTTCTCTTGTCAGAAATCAAACACCACCTAGCAGATAAAGAATCCCGGTCTTTTATGAACTTCCAGCCATGATTCTTTCATAGCTTGATGAAACCAGTTCCATGTTGAGTTCATTCAACAACCTGATTTGTCATCAACAAGGAGTCTATGCTCAACTCCATTTACCTCAGTGTAGTTATAGCCAGGAACGGTCACCACTCTCTCCTCCACTCTTTTTTTTTTCTTCTCTTTCTTAAGTCTGTCTAATGGTCCAACAGGGCCCATACTCGGCTTGGACTTGGACTGAACTCGGGCTAGCGGTTTCAGTGAGTCGGGCCAGCTTAGTTCGAGCTGGTGCAACGACGCACCTACTCCTTTTTCTTCTCTTCTTCATTTTTCTTCCATGTTTCTTCCCTTCCTCATTTTTCTCTTCTCTTTCTTTTCTTTTCTTTTCCTTCTATCCGTCTCCCAGCACCTAGCAACCTGGCACAGGCTCAGCTTGGCAATGAGTCGGATCAACACCGACGGACTGGTGTGGTGCATAACAGCTCGAGTCGAGCTCACCTTCTCTCTCTGCTTCCATTTCTTTCTTCTCCTTCCACCCGCCTCCAATCTGAGGCTGAACCGGCTTGGAATCGCAGCAACTCGGTGAGCCAAAATGGTGGTCGTGCATGGAGTTTTGGTGAGGAAGATGACTGGCGATTAATGGCGGATTCCACTACTGAGCACGTTCCTTCGAAACGAGCATGTTGGAGGGTCTGAATCACTACTGTGGAGCTCATGAATGCCTCAAATCGAAGCTTCATTAAGGTATAGCTGGTGGGTTCAAGGGAAGGAAGAAAATGGCCATTTTCTAGGTTTTTCTCAAAATGAGAGAAGCTCCCATTGCATCCGCGATCCTAGCCTTCCTTATAACACTATCCTAAGCCTCTCATCACCGTTGGATGAGCCACGAATGGCCCAGATTGATTCCACCGACCGGGTTCTTAAAACAGATAGTGAAATGGTGGTTTCAGCCACTGGTTTTCTCCCCTGGTTTTTAGGGACTGACGCCCTCAGTTGGACGGCTGAGATCGCCTCAAATGGATGTCTGGGATAGGAGGAATCCTCCTCGTTCGGATCATTGAACTAGCAACAGTGGAGGCAGTTTCCATTTATAGAAACATTGTGTTTTCGGGTTCTTCTTGCACTGGTTGTCTTGCGAACACTCGTGTGCATGGACCTTCACGAGTGGTGTGGTTCTGGTCAGGCCCCGGCTGCGCTCAAGATGGACGATTTGGATCAACCGTGGGAGCTGTGATGATGGGCCACAGTGCGAAGGAAACGGATGGTGTCCGTTGTTGGCAAAAACAGGGAGAGAGAAAAACTCTCCATTTTTGGAGAAGCACGGTTCAGCCCGTGCTGACCAGTCTAACCCACCTAGTGCACAGCGAGTGTGCACCATCTGTGTACACGCACCCTGCTAAGTGGGGTCCTATATGATGTTTTTGATAAATCTCCACCGTCCATTCCATTTGGTGGGCCAAATCAAAGCCCTTGACCAAGGATAGGGTAGATCCAAGGCTCAAGTAGGCCATACCAATCGAATTAAGATCCTTAAGTGTCAGTTACATCGATCTAATGGTCGGATCACCCTAAAACTAAGCATCAACGGTTGAAAAGGTCCAAGGGGCCATTTGTAAGGTTTTCATCCTATATTACTAACCAATACTAGTATCAATATAAATTTCATTACTTTGGTATATAACTTGAAATTAAAATAATTAAAATCTCATACATACATATATATATATATATATATATATATATATATATATCTATATATACTATTTTAACATGAACATACTACCATATACATGCTATTGATCACCTATTTATTAATATAAAATTCATAATATACAATATCATATTATACCTACATATAAATTGAAAATAGTACAATATTATATTTGAAATCACATTGTTAAATACTCTATTTTATTTAAAATATCTAACAATTTTTGTTTGCATATTTATGAAGGATATTTAATGCTACACTAATATTTATAATTCAATTATACATTGCGAAATTACCACTCATTATGTTATTTAATATAATATTATTTTCAAAATATTTTATATACATTAAATATATACGTATCACCATATTCCATACATTTTTAGGTAAATTATTAAAATACGTCTATAAAGTTTGATCTATGTTTGCACAAAATAATGTACTTATGAAATATCATCTGATGTCTGGATGGTTTGATTTATCTATCAAGTGATTGAAATTTTAATACAAGATTTATTCGATGATGTAGCGGTCTTTACGTTCAGGTTTAGGCTCAGACATGTGGACATTTAATTTAAATAGACTGGTGTTTATACTAAGTTAGGTTATGTGGCAACACCCGAGTATTAAAAAGTATGGGGTGTTACAATCCTCTACCAGGCTTGGAAGCCAGTAGAGTTATTTTTGAGTAATCCTAATATGAGCTTGTTGTTAGGATTAGTGTAATGAGATTTTAAGTAAACCATAAAAACTTTATAAGTCCTATTCACCCCCCTCTAGGACATAGTGGCATATTCCTACTTCAACTAAAGCGGTCTTCACCGCAATTTCAATTGGTATCAGAGCAAGTCTCTCTTTAAGGGTTTCACCGCCTAGAGAGTGATCTTGACTGAAGTCGGAATCATGTCCAAAAGTGTCCAAGAGGGTGTGACAAACCAGAATAATTCCTTGTAATTCATACCTCTCTGAAAGTCGGTAATAGTTCAAAGTGGTACCTTGATAGTGGATGCTCCAGACACATGACTGGTGATCAAACTCACTTTTGTGAGTACTCTAACTTTGATGGAGGATCAGTCACATTTGGTGATGGTAGCTCAGCCAAAATTGTTGGACAAGGAACAATAGCTGTACCAGGCCTTCCAAAGATCAAACATGTCCTATGTGTAGAAGGTCTGAAACATAATCTCCTAAGTATCTCCCAAATCTGCGACAAAGAACATCTTGTCACTTTCTCAAAGGATGTGTGTAGAATTTTAGATCATATAGAAAAATCTCTCATAAAAGGTGTACGCACTAGTGATAACTGCTATGTCATTGAAAGTACAAGTGAGAATGTGCTATCCACAAAATGTAATATGGCTGTAAAGAATGAATCCAAACTATGGCACCAAAGGTTGGGACATGTTCACTACCGAAATTTAGCAAAGCTCAGTTCAAAAATTTTGGTTAGAGGACTTCCCAAGATTAGAAAAGAAGAAAAAATTGTCTGTGGAGAATGTCTGAAAGGAAAACAGATAAAAGTCGGACACAAAAAGACAACCACCATAGCAATGACAAAACCTTTGGATCTGCTACATATGGATCTAGTTGGACCAACTAAAGTGGAAAGCCATAGCAGGAAAAGATACTTCCTGGTGGTAGTAGTGACTACATCAAATTTACTTGAGTCCCATTTCTTCGAGAAAAATCGGATGCTTTTGAGGAATTTGTGATCTTGGCAAAGCGGCTCCAAAATGATAAAGGATACGACATCAATCACATCAAAAGTGATCATGGTGGAGAATTCGAGAATGAAAGATTCAAAAAATATTACAATGAGAAAGGAATTCATCATGAATTCTCAGCCCCAAAAACCCCTCAGCAAAATGGAATCGTTGAAAGAAAAAATCGATTATTGTAGGAAATGGGGTCAGTTATGCTAAATGGGAAAGATATGGCAAAAAGTTTTTGGGCAGAAGCTGTCAATACTGCCTGCTACATCATAAATAGAGTATATCTTAGAGCAGGTTTGAATAAAACTTCATACGAACTATGGTATGGGAAACTTCCTAGTGTGAAATATTTTCGAGTCTTTGGTAACAAATATTATATCTTGAGAGACAGATATCACCTAGGGAAATTTGAGTCTAAAAGTGATGAAGGTATCTTTCTGGGGTATGCCATGAATAGTCGTGCATATAGAGTATATAATCTAAGAACCCTCACTATTCAAGAGTCAATCAATGTGGTAATCGATGATCAACCTCATGAAGAAGGTACACTTGTGAATGAATTAGAAGATGATGTAGATTCATGCATATTAGAAAAATCTGATAACAAAATATTTCAGAGTGATTTATCTATGATCGGGGGTCACTCGATAGAATCGATATTCAAATATCGATGATATCGATGCCATATCGATTGCATCAAACATGGACATAAACTATCCAATGAGCTTTATGAAAAATCCTTTTGATTTATCGATGTATCGACACAACTATCGATATCATCGACATTCAAATTTCGTTGATCTCGATGGTCCCTCGATCACTTATGAAAACCTGAAATATTTCAAGTCAAGTCTCTCTCATTTTTTAAATGCCGATGGATCAAACCTCTCATCAATGGAATCGAAGTTCGAAATCTGATGACATCGACAATCGTTTCGATTTGTCGACCAGCTGGCAAAAGGTTTCAAAAGCATATGACGTTGAGTTCAAGTCATCGAGCGGACCATCGATGCTATCAAGAGTATACGCTCGATGATATCGAACCTGCTCGATGATATCGAACTCTGTCATAAATGTGACCGTTTTTATCCGTTGAAACCTTTTGCCTATATATAGAGGACTTGTCTATTGTTGCTGTGAGAGAAAGTAGAGAGAGCTTTTGAGTGTTTAACCTTAGATCTTATACCCAAAGCCCTTTCTCTCAAGGGAGTTCATCCTTAAATCCACCCTCACCATTGATATTCAATAGAGTGGATTGGGGAATGAACTTCTATATTTAAGGATCCTCCAGCTACTACCTTAATGGAAAATCATGAAGCTGGGATGCCTTGAATGCATAGATGATTGAAATCGCTCTATTTTTCTTATAGGAAAATCTTTTGAGAGTAGGATTTCATCATAACCTTGACCCAACCCGTCGCCATACATTGGTACATCTTTTGAGTTGCGGATCAAGGAGACCGAAGACTCTTCATCAACAAAGGAGGAGATCTTTGTCAACGTGCTTAATGGGACTCATCCACTTATTTGTAAGTATCTAGAGTCTAGAGGACACTTGTGATCATTCCTTTTTAGGATTGGGTCTTAGGTGTTTCTCACCCCTTCAAGCCCTTGTAGGAGGCCTCCGGCGGGAGTGTACGTGGTGGGTGCATTGTGTGGACTCTTGCTTTATGGAGAGCATAAACATCTAGTTGAAGGTGAACCAGTCAGAACCTTACGTTTGAGGTGAACCATGTGAAACCTTAGTTGGGGTAAACCGTGTAAAACCTCCGGTAGGGTCTTATGGAAGATCCTTGGCTAGTGTGCCTAAAAGTGGGTACGTTGTGTTGACCCTTATTCGTGAGAGTATAAACAGTCAGCTTCAGTGTAGGTTATAAAGGTTGAAGGTGAACTTGATTTAAAACTTTAAGGTTTGAGGTGAACCGTTGTGAAACCTCCTTAGTGAAATCCGGCACACTCAAGGGTTGGGTGCGTTTACCGGGAGTGGAGTAGACTGATCGTCGAACCACTATAAAAATGACTGTGCTTGAGATTACTATTTTTCTGATTGTGTGATTTACTTTAATATTTTCATATCTGAATATCTGAGATCACACCTCACACACATACACAGTCATATCCATCATAAACTAGTTTGCATACTGTCCGCTTATTAAATAGTTTGTGATTGGATCCTCTACCAGGCTTGGAACCCAGTAAAGTTATTTTTGAGTAATCCTAATATGAGCTTGTTGTTAGGATTAGTGTAATAGGATTTTAAGTAAACCATAAAAACTTTAAAAGTCCTATTCACCCCCCTCTAGTACATATTGGCATATTCCTACTTCAACTAAAGCTCTCTTCATCGCAATTTCAGCATCTATTGGTTCAGAATTTTCTAAATTTTATCAACAAAGAATCTGACCATAGGGACTGTACATATGATTATTAACTAACTCAAGTAATCTAACGAAAAATCTCAAATAGATCTGACTATTGGAATCACATATATGGCCCCCACAATATGTAACCATGACAAGCCTCTAGATACATTTTCGTATGAGGTCAAGATCTTAGTCATCCAAACTCTAATCGATGCATATTATACACCATTGGAAAGATAATCTGATTCTTACAAACCCAACAAAATATATATTTCTAATGGGTTCAATAAGGGGACTAAAATGAGTTTGTTTTTGTTAAATCAGGACCATTTGTGCACAGTTAGACAACAGTCAAGTAAAATTGATGCTATTAGAGATTGGACCATCAGATAGCCATGAAATTTGGTCGAGAGTTACCTCATAGTGTGAATATATTATTATCAAGTTTTACTTCTAATCTTAACACAGTAGATTTTATACAATTTTTACAAGTTGCTTTCTAGATAGGAAAACAGGATTGCATTTGAAAGGTTTGGATATAACGTCGATATTGGTGGACCATACCGATGTAGGCCACCTTACTGACCACCATGAATAGTCATGCATGCACATAGGAACTCCACACCAGTGGGCCCCACACATATCAAGAAAATAAATAAAAAGAAAGAAAGAAGGGAGAAGGAGGGAGCGTAGACTCACCTCAAATGGATGGACGACTGGATGATGATGAGTGGTCCACTCCCGTTAGGTTTGATCATGGGCCACACCTTGGCCCCACTCTCTCTCTCTCTCTCAAAATTTTGAAATTTTTTGAAGTGTAGCAAAAGTATGAGTGTAGGAGAGAGCCTACTCTTTTATAGAGAATGGGAGTTGAGGTGGCAAGATGATGTGACAAATTTCAGGGGTTTTATTAGTGCTAAAAGTGAGGTGGAATGTGGTATATGATAGGTAGTGGACAGTTGAAGTGGATAGTCCTAAGCATGTATTGGCTAAGGTGGATGAAATCTAAGCATGCATTGACGCCTAGTAAATGGATAAGGATTGTGGGTTATACATGATGCATGGTGGATGATGAAGTGAAATATTTTCAATTGGTTGTTTGAAGTGATGTGGCACAAAATAAAGCATGTATTGGATGCATGCGTATGATGAGGTGGACATTAGGCGTGATTATTCTCTAAGGCATGAAGAGAGGGCTAATGATGGATTTTGGGGTGAACCCCATTTTTGTCCTATAGTGCAGTGTCTCATATATGCTGCCTCTTTATTTATTATATGTGTAGTGCTTCTCCTATCTGGTGATAATTTCTATGTTATAAAAAGTGGGGTTTAGGTCCACATGGGCCCAAGTCCAATAGGCCTAGCACAATAAAGGTTGTTTGTGTTATAAGATATTGTATTTGATGTCTTAAATCTAACTAGATTCTATGCAGATTTTTCATAAAACTGCGAATTTGCAGGATTTATTTTCAATTTCGTTTGCGATTTTTCCAGGGCTATATATATGGGTGTAAACGGGACTGGGAGGCATTCTAAGGGTTTCTAAATAGTTATAGGGTTTCAAAGGGGTGGAGCAAGGGTGAGATTCAAGGTTTTTCGAATCGGGTAAGCATTCTCTCTTTCTAATTTCTGCTTTCATAGTGCAGTTCTGTCGCTTTGTGTCGTGGTTTTTTCCCGAAAGGGTTTTCCACGTTAAATCTGTTGGGATGCCTTCCACAAACCTTAGGGTCTAGCCTCCCGAAACAAACCAGAATTATGGATAATAAAGCAATGAAATAAATCAAAGCATCAATCACACACCACACAAGAGATTTTTACGTGGAAAACCCTTAAAGAGGTAAAAACCACGGGACCTCGTCCAGATCAACAATCCACTATGAAGTAGAACGTTACAATCTTCTTCACTCACGCAGGAGTGGATAAACAATAAGAGAAATAGAGAAAACGGAGAGATCTAACCGATTACGAGGACATAGAAGCACTGAGATGTAGATTGCAAAGTAGAGAACCTCCACGAGCAGAACCTCCCTTTTATAAGCTTCCTCTCTCTCTTTCTCCCTCTCTCTCACCTTTGATAGCCCTAAACCCTTTAGCAAATATCTTGTAAAGCTTTAGGAAACCCTCTTGCTATTTTGTGATACATAGAAAAACCCTAGGCAACCCCTTTTATAGTTTTGGGAAACTCCTTTCCGCATCCCAGTTGCGAAAGGACTCAAATCCGCAGTTTCGCGCAAAATCGTAGAACAAACTGCGTAACCTTCGACTAGTCGAGACATCCCTTCGACCAGTCGTAGGCCCCCTTCGACCAGTCAAAGGTTCCTTCAACCAGTCCAAGCTACAGTAAAAAATAACAAAATTACTCGCTGGACTTTGAGTCGAAGTTTTCGACTCGAACCTTCGACCGGTCGACCACCAACCTTCGACCAGTTGAGCAAGGCTCTCGACTAGTCGAAGATGGGTCAAAATAACCCATCAAATCTTTCCTTTTGACCTAGGAGGGATCCACCTTCTTCAAGCCAGCCAGGTTTCTACAAACCTCAAACTTGCCCTTGAGCAAAGCCTTGGTCATCATGTCTGACCCATTATCGTCCGTGTGGACTTTCTCAAGCTGTAACACCTTCTGTTCCAAAGTATCCCTGATCCAGTGATACCGAATCTCTATGTGCTTCGACTTGGAATGTTGACTTGGATTCTTGCTCAAGTGTATAGCACTCTGACTATCGCAATAGACCACGTGCTCCTCCTGCTTTGGGCTAAGTTCCTGTAGGAACCTTTTCATCCAAAACATCTCTTTACATGCTTCTGTGACTGTAATGTATTCGGCCTCTGTTGTCGACAATTCTACGACCTTCTGTAGCTTGCTCTGCCAAGAAACCGCTCCCCCTGTAAACGTGAACATGAACCCCGATGTAGACTTCCTGGAGTCTATGTCACCTGCCATATCTGCATCTGTGTAGCCCTCCAACACAGGTTTTCCGTCACCATAGCATAGGCTCAACCTGGATGAGCCTCTTAGATACCGTAGTATCCATTTCACCGCTGCCCAATGCTCTTTGCCAGGATTGGCAAGGTACCGGCTGACAACATCAACCGCATCTGTTATGTCTGGGAGTGTACACACCATAGCATACATCAAACTTCCTACCGCTGACGCGTAGGGTATTTTCTGCATCTCTTCCACCTCTTCCTTCGTCTTGGGACACTGCCTGTCGCTCAATCTGAAGTGACCATCCAGTGGAGTATTGACCGGCTTCGCTGCATTCATATTGAACTGCTTTAGAACTTTCTCAATATACCGCTCTTGTGATAGCCAAAGCTTCCTGCTGCTTCTGTCATGGGTTATCTCCATTCCTAGGATCTGTCTAGCCGGGCCTAAGTCTTTCATCGCAAAAGACTTGCCCAACTCCTGTTTCAGCTTGCCAATCTTCTTGATGTCTTTTCCCATGATGAACATGTCATCAACATATAACAGCAGAACTAAGAAATCACCGTCTGAGAACTTACGCGTGAACACACAGTAGTCCGACTCCGTTCTGTCATACCCATGTTGTAACATGAACGAATCGAACTTCTTGTACCATTGCCGTGGAGCTTGTTTCAGCCCATACAAGCTCTTCCTCAGCCTACACACCATATGCTCCTTGCCCTTGACTTCGAACCCCTCTGGTTGGTGCATGTAGATCTCTTCTTCCAGGTCACCACGGAGAAAGGCAGTTTTAACATCTAACTGCTCTATCTCCAGATCCATGCTAGCCGCCAACCCAAGCAACACCCGTATGGATGTCATCTTCACCACTGGTGAGAATATCTCCTCGAAGTCTATGCCTTTCCTCTGACCAACCCTTTCACCACAAGTCTGGCCTTAAACCTCGTCTGTGAATTCTTCTGCTCAACCTTCTTTCTGAACACCCACTTGTTGCTCAAAGCTTTCTTGCCCTTAGGCAATTTCACCATGTCATAGGTGTGGTTCTTATGTAAGGATTCCATCTCCTCTTGCATAGCTTTCAACCACTCCTCCTTATGCTCGTCGGCTAGGGCCTCAGAATAATCTTCTGGCTCTCCCCCATCGGTTAACATAATGTACTCATGCGGCGAGTACCTCTTGGACGGCTGTCTGTCCCTAGATGACCTCCTCACCTGTGGCTCAACAGGTAGATCAAGTGGGGGCTGCTCCCCTGGTCCATCTTCTGAAGGAACTCCCTCGTCCTCTGCACCTTGCTGTACTCCCCCGTCATCAGGCACCACGGGAGGAGTAATCGGATCCATGTCCTCTAGTTCACCTGAACTACGCTGGTTCTTCTCTGGCTTACTAATGTCTTCGATACACTGATCTTCAAAGAAAACCACATCTCTGCTCCTGACGAGCTTCTTCTCGGTCGGATCTCATAACCTGTAACCGAATTTTTCATCATCGTACCCTAAGAACACACATTGCCTGATCTTCATATTGAGCTTAGACCTCTCGTCCTTTGGTACGTGAACGGATGCCCTGCATCCAAATACCCTAAGATGACTGTACGATGGATCCTGTCCAGTCCACACCTTCTCAGGTATTTCTCCATTCAACGGGGCTGATGGAGACCTATTTATCAAATACACCCGCCGTGCGTATTGCTTCTCCCCAGAACGTCTTGGGCAACTTCGCATGGGATAACATGCATCTAATTCTCTCAACAATGGTGCGATTCATTCGCTCAGCTACACCATTATGCTGGGGGGTCTTGGGAACCGTCTGTTCATGTCGTATACCCTGGGACTTGCAGTACTCGTGAAAGTCGCCAATGTATTCACCACCATTGTCAGTGCGGATGCACTTCAATGGCCTACCTGTCTCTCTCTCGACCATAGCATGAAACAATTTAAACACACCAAAGACCTCGTCCTTGGATTTCAAAGCATAAACTCAAACCCTCCTAGATGCATCATCTATAAAAGTGACAAAATACAATGCCCCACCCAAGGTTTTTGTCCTCATAGGACCACAAACATCAGAATAAACCAACTCTAATGCATGCACTTTATTAACATGAGAAGCAGTTTTAATAAATGAAACTCTATGCTGTTTCCCTGATAAACAATCAAGACAGGTTTTGAAAGGCATACCTGTCACATCTGGAAGGAGCTGCTTCCTCACTAGTAGCTGAAGCCCTTTTTCACTCATGTGGCCTAGACGCCTGTGCCACATGTCAATAGTCGAATCTTCCGTTGCGTTCAATCCACCCTTGCACATACTGACACTTGCCTTATACAGGGTGCAACACTTCTTTCCTCTAGCCACGATCAATGAACCCTTGATGAGCTTCCATCGCCCACCAGCAAACCGGCTTTCATAGCCATCATCATCCAGCCTTCCCGTCGACATTAAGTTGAGGCGAAGGTCTGGGATATGCCTCACATCCCTGAGAACCAATGTGCAGCCCCACATCAGTTTTCACACAAATATCACCCGACTCCCACATTTTTGATATGCCAGAATTTCCCATCCTCACGGTCCCTAAGTCGCCTGACTTGTAGCTTGTGAAGAAGTCCCTGTGCGGAGTCGCATGAAAAGAAGCTCCCAAGTCAATCACCCAATCGGTGTCCTGACTCGTATCTGTGAGACACACATCATGATCTGCTGAAAGAATAATAACAACGTCGCCATCTGAAGCGACCGCAGTGGAATCTGATTCATCTTCCTTCCCTTTTCCTTTCTTTTCGTTCTTACGACATTCATGCTTATAGTGGCCCTTCTTGCCACAATTCCAGCAATCATTCACATCTTTTCTGTTGCTCGACTTGCCTCTTGATTTATCTCGGGCCTTCTCACCCTTCCTGTTCTTTTTCTCTCTCCCCCGTTCCTGCATCACAAGAGCCTCTTGCTGAGTAGACCCCTGAGACTTCCTCCTTGTCTCCTCATTGAAGAGACAACTGGTTACCTGTTCCATGGATATCTTTCCGTCTGGCGCGGAGTTACTTAGAGACACCACCAATGTCTCCCAACTGTCAGGCAATGAACTAAGCAATAGTAAAGCCTGCAATTCATCATCCAGGACCATCTTCATAGAGGTGAGTTGGTTCACTATATTGCTGACCTCATTCATGTGCTCGGCCACAGAACCACCATCCTTGAACTTGAGATTCACAAGTCGCCTTATCAGAAATATCTTATTACCGGCTGTCTTCCTCTCATACAGCCCTTGTAATTCATCAGCCATAGGCTAGCGGCTGAGGTTTCCGTAGACACATGGTAGAACACAGAATCATCCAGCCATTGTCTGATAAACCCCACCGCCTTTCGGTCCATCTTCTTCCAATCATCATCAGTCATATCCTTGGATTTTGCTGATATGCCTGAGATTGGATAATATAGGTCCTTGCGATAAAGCAAGTCCTCCATCTTAACCTTCCATATGGTCCAGTTAGAACCATTGAGGCTGATCATCCTTGAGCCACCTTCCATAATTCAAAACCGATCCTACCCGTTCTAATGAACTTAGCTCTGATACCACTTTATTGGGGCCTTGCACAAAACCTTAAGATCTAGCCCTCCAGAACAAACCAGAATTATGGATAATAAAGCAATGAAATAAATCAAAGCATCAATCACGCACCACACACAGAGATTTTTACGTGGAAAACCCTCAAGAGGTAAAAACCACGGGACCTCGTCCAGATCAACAATCCACTATGAAGTAGAACGTTTACAACCTTCTTCACTCACAGGAGTGGATAAACAATAAGAGAAACAAAGAAACGGAGAGATCTAACCGATTACAAGGACATAGAAGCGCTGAGATATAGATTGCACAGTAGATAGCCTCCACGAGCAGAACCTCCCTTCTATAAGCTTCCTCTCTCTCTTTCCCTTTCTCTCACACCTTTGATAGCCCTAAACCATTTAGCAAATCCCTTGTAAAGCTTTAGGAAACCCTCTTGCATTACCTAGAAAAGCCCTAGGTACCCCTTTTTATAGTTTAGGAAACTTCCTTCCGCATCCTTGTTGCGAAAGGACTCAAATCCGCAGTTTCGCGCAAAATCGCGGAACAAACTGCGTAACCTACGACTAGTCCTGGAAATTCCAGGACTGGTCTTAGCCTCGTACGACTGGTCATAGCTCACCTACGACTGGTCGTGGGTCACCTACGACCGGTCGAGAACCCCGGAGAAAAATAGTCCGAACTCGCTGGACTTTGAGTCGAGCTACGACTCGACTCCCACGACTGGTTGTACCAGCCCTCGACCGGTCGAGCAGGGCCCACGACTGGTCGAGCACGGGGCAAAAAACCCCATCACTTCCCACATTCAGAAGATATCCATAGAGCCAGGTCACGTATCACGTCGTGCATCTTCACCTCTGTTTTCTCATTATAACCACTCTCCAACAAGCATGCGGACTTTAGGGTTCCGATGGGGTCATGGCCCTTGTTACGAGCACTATCAAAATCTTCATCCCACTCATCTAAAAATCCTTCCCCAATCCAGTAATCAATGAGATCTTCTTTGTTGATGTCGTAGTCCTCCGGAAACAGCGAACAGTAGAGGAAACAGGATTTGATAATGTCATCACGAAGACTATCATAACTGAATTTCAGACGTAAAAAGACTTGTTTCCGTACCTGATATGTCAGATGGTGAACTCCTAAGAGCTGTTATTGCATGCTTCCACTCCTCGGGTGTCTTCTTGCTCGCCATGGCCCACCCGATTGTGATGAGCGTAAGGGGTAGACCACCGCATTCTTTTGCAATAGGCTCAGCACGGCCCGGAATATCTCCACAAGAATTCAAGGCCTCTTCCCCAACGTTCTCTCGAAACAGATCCCATGTTCCTTCCACCCAAGGCATTCGACTTTGACCTTCTTGTCAGCTTTCATTTCGTAGCACACATTCTCAAATCGTGTCGTGAAAACAACCTTGCTCTCGTTGCTTGGGCGAGGAATTCCGACCAACTCCAGATCTAGCCGCTGCCATATATCATCTAGCAGTAGCATGAACTTCATCTTGCTCAAGGCCTTGTGTATCTCTGCTGCCGGTATCTCATCATTGCTTCTATTTTCTTCCCGGATCAAACCAAGCCTCTTTCCGATTTCGTTTTTAATCCTTCCCACATTTACTTCTTTTCACACCACCACCCAAATCACCACATTGAAACCATGGGTCGGTTCATTATTAATCATTTTCAAGAGTGTCGTCTTCCCCACACCCCCCATTCCATATATCCCCACGACTCCCACACTATCTTCCCTGAGGCAGCCACAAACCTGCTGTATTTTAAATTATTTTAAAATAATTTAGTGTTTCAAAATATCCATTGGCCATAAGTGCCCTATGGATGTGTCTTTTCACTTAGTTTGAAAGGTTGCATCCTTTCAATTTTTGTTTTGAAAAGTTGTGTCTTTTGGAGCCTAAGGGTCGCACCAATTGGATTTAAATCCAATAGTCACAACCCTTTGTGAAAGGATGTCTTCACAAAGTCTATAAATAGACTTCTGATTTTAAGTTTTAAATGGATTAGAAAATCAAGTTTCCACTTAAAAATGTGTTCAAGTATTTTCTAGTTCGGGTTAAGACTATAAGTGGTTTCGAGCCCGTGTATAGTGAGTGTACCACTGGGACTGGGTCATAGTCGTTGTATCCTGAAGGTCGATTGCTCTGGAAACCTGTTGCACTTGGGACACTGTCCAAGGGGAGCAAATTCGATTCCAAGCCTAGTGACTTACGTCACGCCCCGACTTATACAAATTGATAAGTTTTTTTTTTTAACTTTCTTATTTTAATTTTATATGATTTTAAATAATTTTGCAAACTCCAATTTTCAACAATCTTGAAATCGAATTTGGTTTGGAAAACTATTTAAGAATTACGGTTGCATCTACTTGGTTGGAATAGCCTAAAATGAAACCATACCAACCCGATTTGTAGGTCATGACTCATATAATCTAGAGTTGT